>OY744515.1:266471884-266481884 GCA_963556195.1 Sepiola atlantica
GTTTAAACGAACAAACAAAAGTAAACTTGTCAATAATACAATGCATCTATTTGAGCTTGTTTCATAGTTGAAACAGTCGACTTGGTATTTCTGATTGACTTTGCTGTGTGTCTAGTTTCATCACAAATATTACAGTAAGGTCAGGGGCGTTGTGAAGATATTTCAGGGTGAGACATTATTAACATTCGTCGAAGTATATCATGAATATTGTCCTTGACGGACAGTTGCCGAGACAATACAGCTGGACCACTTAGGAAAGACCGAACGTGCTTGTTCCAAGACTCTACTGGACTCTCACTCCATTTTGCTATCAAGTTACCGTTATTCCACTTGAACTATGGGCACACATTTGATGGTATTCGGGATTATCTTAATCCGTGGTTTAGGCTTCTCATCGACGAAGGAAATTCTGAGATGAAGCATAATCTCGATGCCCAAGGTTTTCAATGCTTCCACATGCACACATTTGTTTGTGACAGACTGAGTGATAGACAGGATGATGTTGGTGTTACTCATGAACGTTTCAAAATTTTCGCGATCCACACTGTTACTGATGAGAGAACATACGTAAAAACGATTTTGAGGGCTGAAAAATTCTGTTGCAAAGCGGACCATTATTTGTATTTCCCCCACTCGCACATGGTGCATCCATTAACATACCGGTGATTTTTCGGATTGCATCGATACATTCTTTTTTCGCATTGTTGAGGATCCGCATAATATCCAAAGTTATTCATTCCATCCTCCCTCCAGTCCTTCTGTCCACGGAACAACCGATACAGTATCTTTTGAGCAAAGTTCAATGAACGCAATTTGAAGTGAAGAACAGAGAAACGATGCAAGTCTGCCTTGTTAATACGCTTCCAACGAGCTATTCCAATTCCAATACATAAATTTATACTTTTATACTTAATACATTTAAACGTTTATACTTTTTACTTTTGTAATTTTATATGCATCTCGTTTTTACGTATTTTCTCTCATCCGTAACAGCGTGGATCGCGAAAATTTTGAAACGTTCATGAGTAACACCAACATCATCCTGCCTATCACTCAGTCTGTCACAAACAAATGTGTGCATGTGGAAGCATTGAAATGCTTTTAACTTTATGTATTCTCTATATTTGATAAACCAATTGATTCTTGAATTTTCTAATTTTTACTAGAAGCGACTTGCTAATATGTTTCAAATGAGCCATCAAGCAGTGTCAGAAAATCATTTTATGTCTAGATTAAGTCCAAAAATGTGTATTTGGCCCAAAATGACCAAATATGGTAATTTGGGCCCAGGCCCCCCAACATTGAACTTTCTGTTTGTTCTTTTTTCACCAGAAGCGACTTGTTAATATGCTTCCAACAATACCTCAACCACTATCAGAAGATCAATTCATGTCTAAATTATGTCAGAAAAGTTATTTTGGGTCCAAACTGCCCTAATATAGTAGTTTGGGCCAAGACGCCAGAAAATTGAATTTCTTTTAATGTTTCTTCATCTATCACCAAGAGTATTCCATTCCGCTTCTAACGAGCCATCAACGACTACCAGATGATCATTTTAAACCAAAATATGCCCCAAACAGTGATTTTTCCCCAATTTGCCCAAATAAGGTAATTTGAGCCCAAACGGGAAAAAATTGAAATATTTTGAATTTTTCTTTGTCTATCACCAAGAGAATTCCATCCCGCCTCTAACGAGCTCTCACCCACTATCGGACGATCATTTTTAGTCAAGATATTGAATTTATTCCCATATTTGGCATTCTGGGCTCAATGTGGGCCGCCCTCCCCCCCACCTTTTAGGAGAGCCCCCCACTTTTATAACTGTCTCGCCGGCCCTGTGATATACGAAACATATTAAAAGTACGGACACAAAATTTTAGTGGTGATCGTTCGACGAGATATAAGGATGTAGAAATTGTAAAATCAGGTGAAAGGTTATCGATGGATTTTTTCGTTTGGTCATAAGAATTCACCTATAATTTATATATATATATATAAATAGCAACCTAACAAAAGATCTCGAAGTCGATTCAATCGGCCTCTACAGAGATGATGGCCTAATGTACGTTAAAAACACAAACGGACAAAAATGTGAACAAACCAAAAAAATAATATCCAAAGAAATGAAACGAATAGGCCTAAAGGCTGAAATAACATCAAATGTTAAACAGGTCAATTTCCTCGATATTACCTTCAACCTCAATAGAGATACTTATGAGCCCTATGCTAAAGATAATTCCTACCCCCTTTATGTCAACCCACTATCTAACCACCCTAGATCTGTAAGTAAACACATCCCAGAATCAATTAGTAGAAGGATTAGCAACAACTCCTCCAATATAGATATCTTCAATAAACATAAGAACTTTTATAATAAAGCACTAAAGGAGAGTGGATACAAAAATACCAAAATAGAGTATATTCCAACTACACAAAATAACCCTAATAGGAACAAAAATAGAAATAGGAAAATTATCTGGTATACACCTCCATTTAACAACTCAACTAAAACCAAAATAGGGAATAAATTCCTGAACTTAATAAACACTCATTTCCCCAATAACAGCATACTCCATAAATTTTTTAATAAGAATACACTAAAACTCAGCTATTGTTGTGGTGACAACTTAGAAAAAATCATAAAAAGCACAACATGAAAATACTAAACACTCCAGTAACCTCAAATTCTAAAAGAACATGCAACTGTAATAACAAATCAAACTGCCCCCTAAATCAAAAGTGCCTATCAACCCAAGTGGTCTATGAGGCATCTATCTCCTCAACTGAAAACCCATCCCAGACTAACTATTATATTGGTCTGGCAGGCAACAACTTCAAGGAAAGATTCTACAACCATAAACTCTCCTTCAACAATCCAGACCATCCTGGCCAAACTGGACTTTCACTACACTACCACAAAATAAAAACCAAAAAAGAAACTCCCATAATAAAGTGGAAAATCTTGAAGAAATCCAGCACCTGATAATCAATAAACTCTCCATGTAGATTATGCTTAAATGAAAAACTGGAAATTATCCGCTTTAAGGACAAAAACAAACTCTTAAATAGAAAACAAGAGACATATATCAACTGTAAACATAGTAGACTCTACCTCCTTAGCAACCCACATACCCCACCTTAACCCCACACCAACCCCACATAACTTTAAAATAAAATTAAAAGTTCTTTTAATTTTTTTTTTACAAAAATGAATGATAACATTAAACCCCCACTATACACTACCCCAAAACACACTATAACCCCCTACCCACCCACCCAAATTTACCACCCAATCCCACCCCAACAAGTCATGATGAATCTATAAATATATAACCACCCCTCTAAACTACCAATAACATCAAATCTCTACGTACTACCTATAATGCACAGCCTCAATAGCCTCTCAGCCATACTACCAATTCTAACATAAACCCATAACTGGGACAGCTATTAACACTGATATCACTTGGACTAATCTAATCTCAATTACTTAACCCTTCGATCACTACCTTGAACACTTAATTATTAACTGGTACTTAGTCCTTGTCATTGGTAGTAGAACAAAAAAGCCTACCATCACTTGTCGACTTATTTCGCCCAATTACTTCACAAGTAGCAAGATGGTAATGATGGTGATATTTATCATTATTACTATTACTATTATTATTATTATTATTATTATTATTATTATTATTATTATTATTATTATTATTATTATTATTATTATTATTATTATTATTTTTTAATACTATTATTATTATTATTGTTATTATCATTAATATTCTTACAAACTTGTTATTTCTATTTTTATTCTAATTTTATTTATATTTATCTTTATTTTTATTTATATTTATTTTTATTAAGGCTTTTATTAAGGCTGTTGTCACTGCGACTATCGTAGGTATGATTGGCAGGCGTTATCATTGTCATAATCGGTTTTTGTTAATGATAAAACTGGTAACACCAGAAAACTTCTCTTATAAAATGATTCCACTAGTATTCATCTCGGTATAATATAATCACAATAAAAAAATAAAAAAAATATAATCACAACAAAATTCACTACAAATAATAAACAAAACATTAAAATAAAATAAATAAAATGCAAAAGTAGCAATTAATACCCTAAATTAAAATTATCAAACATTTTTATCCACATGATAATTACTTATTAGAATTAAAATAAAATAGGAATGACGGTTATAATCATAATTTTATTCTCATTCTGGCCGTCGCTCCATCTCCCTTCCTCCCACCCCGGCCGAAATTGAGATCATCACAGCACAGACACGTGATAAACCTCCCACGTAATAATTTGAAACACGACTTGTTGGGGTCCTCCCCCCTCCCCTCTCATGTCCCATGTAACCGTTATAGACAAAGCCCCAACTCTGTCCCCTCCCCCTCCAATGTATTCTCAATTTTCAATCTCCCGTTAGAGTGAAGTTAAAATTTATGCCATTTGAATTCCTTCGCCAACCCGATGAATTGGTCGCTATTTGCACCAATGAAACAAAACTTGTTTTGTCGCAACTGATGGAATAAAATATATAAATATATATATAAATATATATATATATATATATATATATATATATATATATATATATATATATATATATATATATATATGTATACATATATGTATATATATATATATATATATATATATATATATATATATAGAGAGAGAGAGAGAGAGAGAGAGAGAAAGGGATAGATAGATAGATAGATAGATAGAGAAAGAGGGATAGATAGATAGATAGATAGAGAGAGTTAGAGGGATAGATAGATAGATAGATAGATAGATAGATAGCGAGAGAGAGATAGAGGATAGATAAAGGGAGAGAGATTATATTTACGGAAAATAGAGAAGTAAAGAGTCTTCTTATTATTTTGCTATCTAATTTACATACGTGGTTATGGTGTTAAGGATTTACTCAACACCAAACCCCGTCACCAACTACCTCGTAATGGCACCTCTTCCCTGGCCGGCATTTACAAAATAAAATGTGCCACATGTTTTATGTTTTATATTGTTGAAACGGACATTTCTGAACAAAACAGGACTTCACACACAACAATCCCCCTAACGCACTAGTCATACACACACACGCTTTTAGCCACAATTTTGATTTAAAAAGCTGCACCCTCCTCAAAACCTAATACTCTCTTCCACGTCGCAAGTGCATCAAAAGCGCTAGAATACTTCTCTCGTCACCATCTAACATAAACCTCACACTCGGATCTTAAACGTTAATCAAACATCTGGTAAACGACGCACGGAAACAATGCAATATATTGCAACACTGCGATCCCGGTTAAAGTAACCTATATTTTTTGCTATACTTCATCTATATCTTTCCACTTCTTTTCCTTCCGTGACCTGCCCGATCGTTGCCGACGCGAAGTCACGGAAATCAGGCTCGTCATCTATAACAGCACCCATAATTCTATTCAATAAATTTGGCTCAAAATAAATCAATCACGCATCAGTTGGCATGTAGGGAGAAATGGGGGGGGGCGCTGAAATAAACAGAGGAACGGATACAGTGGCCCAACACGTGTTCAATTTCGCCTTGAATTGCTGCGTCGTTTGCGCATTTACTAAATCTCCTGATCCAGAGATCCTTATCGGTATTTTTAAAAGAACATATCTTTCGTTTATTTCATTTTTATTCAAATCCAAATTGTTAATGATTTATTCGGAATTTTATGTTAACGATTAATTAATCTTCATAAAATCTGATTGTGAAAAAAGAATAAACGCGTGACGTTCGTTTCTATAATTTTGATTCGAATAAATATCGTTAGTATAAAATATTCACATACGCGTGACATTTTTGGTTTGCAAATGAAACGAAAAAAACTGACCTTTTTAGTATTGCATTTTGTGTTGTTTATTTTATACAAGATCAAACAAAGTTTACGTTGATATGAACATAGGTAGTCGCTTGAAGATCGGACGATTTCAGTTATTTAACAAAAATGTTTTTTGCTATATTCTTTAATGGCACTAGATATTCATTTATTACGCGAAAAAATGAAGTAAAAAGCAATGGAAGAGAAGCAACTCTTTTTGAAAGAGTTATTTCCCTTGCATAGGAATAACAAATTTTCCAATTTATTGCGCTGTAAAAAGTGACGATAACAAATGCATAGATAATAAGTCTTTCAATCAGTAGCCACACGTGATAATTATACAGGTTAGTAGAAAAATAAATTTTCTTGCGTTTGGTAATAGTTATTTGTTGTCTTTTTGTTGTTTTTAACTCCTTTTTCTTATTAACTATACTGAATAATCGCCAAATTTATATAGGCAAACTCACCCAGATCAGGTCCATGTCCAGATTCGGCTCCATATCACCCACCCACGTTTACAAAGTTCCCCGACCTACCAGACATGGTCCCAGCTGTACCAGACCCAGTTGTTGACATTCCGGATCTGGTTATAGGTTTTCCAGATTGGCTTCTTGACCGTCTAGATTCAGTTCTAGACCTTCTAGGTCTGATTACATGCCCCCAGTCCTTCTATATCTGGTTCCAGATCAGGTACACCAAAAAGCGTCTACCCAACCAATAACCTTAACCCTAACCCAATCAATAACCCTAACCCAATAACCCTAACCAATGGTAGAAAACCGTTACACCGTTGTTTCGTCCCATTACTGGTTTTCCCTGTAAAACATTCACAGAAATAATTCGTTTTCTCACCAACAGTGGAAACGAAACTTAAATGAACAGATTTTCTTTCCAATAATTTATATCTATGGAAAACGTTACCGCGGAGTTGCTTCCCTACACACCACAACATGACAGTTTCCAAGGCCAATATAAACAAACACCTGTTGAGTTGTCCTCTTGTGGAATCAAATTATGTCCATCGTTCATATTATTGTTCATCTTCCAACTGACAATCTCATTAACTTTTATCCTCAAGTGGCTTTTCGCCTTGCTAAGTAGCGACCCATTTTTATTTTAAAAAAAAAATAGCAAGTCATTCATCTTTCTCTTAGCTATCTATGTATTTCTATTGCCCTCTTTAACTCTATGTTGATTAACTTAATCTCTAATACATATGAATGTCTCCGTGCGCATTTAGAAAAAGAGTGACTCTTTTTTTTCGGCGTGGCCATCTAATTGACATAGTTGTGTCGGTATACACCACAAACACATATGTAAACTGTATGAATTTATTATTTGTTTCTTACAAAAGAAAGCATACCCTCTCTTAACCCTACCACTCACCCTAAGTCCGAGTGGCACGCCAGAAAAATATCCGAACAAAATGAGCAAGAAAGACAGTAAGCTGCCACTCAAACTTAGGGTTCGTGGCAGGGTAAAAAGGATTTTTAAAAGTTGTTTAAAACTCTACTCTTTAATTATAATTCGGCTATTTGCAAAATAAAATTAATATAGAAAGAAATCCGCAACAATCAGAAAACAAATTAATTTAAAAATGAGACAGCAAATCGATACGTGGATTAATTAGCCCTTTGGCCGTTTGGTACACACCACAACACATATGTAAATTAGATGTCAAAATAATAGGTCGTTGTTGCTTCTATATAAAAATATATAGTGTTAATAATAAATGAATCGCTATAAAATTCTGATTAAATAAAAAATATGTATTTTTTGTGACAAAATTATAAAAACGTGACTTTCGTTTCTATAATTTTGATTCAAATAAATCTCCACAGAAACGTGACATTTTTGAATTTGATGAGGACAAAAATAGATTTTGTTTGTGAAGGATGGAGATAAGTTGATTTGTTTCCAATATTGTACATTGATATTCGGCTTCAATGCCAACCGTTTCATTTTAAATTATGTTCCCAAGCATCATGTGAGTCGTGTTACAAATGATGCATGTACTGAGATGCTGAAAAATCGATTTTATGTCTACAGCTTATGCATGACTAGCAATTCTTCCGAGGAGATAATCAGCCTCTATAAAAATACAGTGCCTTGTTTTCAAGAAGGAAATTCCCAGCTGAGGTTGTGTAATTCAAATTGTAAACCCCTACGAGATATAATAAATGAGGATGAAAGAATTGTATAACATGGTTGTGAATATGACAAAGTTTTATAATATATAATATATGTATATATATATATATGTATATATATATATGTATATATATATAGATCACTCTGAGCTGCCTGGTAAATAACGGCCATGTGTCGCTATTTACAGTTAAAGTTATTCTATATTTACTAATTAATTGACGATGGCCCTTTGGTTAAGATCACCGACTGCGAATCAGTGGCGATTTGTGTTCGGGCCCACCGACCGTTGAAAATTAGTTCCTAGACTGAAGATTGCGTTAGCATGAAACATCGATGTCTCTAGGTATTTAAATATTTAATATTTATTAAAAAAAAAAAAAAAATTATTGTTTATCAGCCCCCCTTCCCACAAGGGCTGGGCACTTTCGAGTAGCTTTAATAACAAGCAGTACTAATAGCTATATGCGAGATCCGAACTCCGGTTCGTAAGATCACTCTGAGCTGCCTGGTAAATAACGGCCACGTGTCGCTATTTACAGTTAAAGTTATTCTATATTTATTCTATATTTACTAATTAATTGACTGCGAATCAGTGGCGATTTGTGTTCGGGGTTCGCGCCCACCGACCGTTGAAAATTAGTTCCTAGACTGAAGATTGCGTTAGCATGAAACATCGATGTCTCTAGGTATTTAAATATTTAATATTTATTAAAAAAAAAATATTATTGTATATATATATATATATAATTTTTTTTTAATAATAAATATTTAAATATATAATTAAAACTTGAAATGCGATTATTGTGTAAAATAAGAAACACCCAAATGAGGCATAATAAATAAATAAATCCATAATTTAATAAAACCTTAAATAATTAAAACAAAAGATGGCCACGCAAACATTTGTTATTTCAATTTTTGAAAAGGAAATACTTATTATTATCGATTAAACACTAATTTGTAAGATTCTAAAAATCTGTTCTATTAAAAATTGAACAAAAAAATTTGATAAAATTTTAGTGTGTGTTTTTTCACTTTGTAAGTTCAATACAAAATTATGCCCTGAAGTCAATATTTCTACCTTCATTTAACGTTTTTGTTAGTAAATATTAAAAAAAAAAATGGGGATTTACTATTTTTCAGATTATGAAGAAAGCATTTTAAAGAAATTATTTAATTTTTAGAGCGGGTTCAGTTTCCTGTCTAATTTTAACGTCAAATGACTGATCTGCAGTAAATTCCGAAAATGCGTTTATAAACAGGATTATTTTGGCTAAAGGGGACGTTGTCAGTTTAAGTTACACAGAAAAGAAGGTGTGTATAAAATATTTAACACTCGAGAACTCGTAAACCAAAAAGACAAAATAAGACAAAAAATGAAAGTAAATAAGCAACAACAACATATAATTCATATAAAACGCATTAGAATGAAATTCTTAATCGAATATGCCGCGTGGAAACGATTTGTGTGTGTTTTTTTTATAATATACAATAAATGGCTTCCACACCTTAAAACAAGGTGAGTTCGATAGAGAATTTCATTCCAATGCGTTTTATAAAAATTATGTGTGTGTTTTTGTTTACGAGTTCTTGAGTGCGTACTATTCTATACTTTTAGAAAAAACTGAACTTCGACACTAGAAATTGAACAATTTTTTTCAATTTTTTTATTTGAAAATTTGATATTTAATCAATAATGATAGTAAAATTACACCCAACAACAAAACTAATAGCTATTTTAGAAGTGATGGGGTCGAGGCGTACTTATCGATCTACAAAAATATTAATTCATGTGTTCGTATTAATTGCATATTGAATTAGAATTGATGTCTACCAGTTTTTAGAATCGGTTAGAAATATTAAAGGTATAACAATACGAGAAACATTTCTCATTCAAAGGGAAACAACTCGTCGATTTTATCGCCATAAGTTATCTCCCGTCATACAAAAATCTCAAGATAAAATAGTCGTGGAGGACTGACAATTA
>OY744515.1:266486884-266609384 GCA_963556195.1 Sepiola atlantica
CCTAGTAAAAGGGATAAACACATGGGCTGTATCACTAATAAGATACTCTGGACCATTCATAGGCTGAACCAAAGAAGAACTCAGGCACCTTGACCGGAGGACTAGAAAACTAATGACTATGCACAATGCATTGCACCCAACAGACGATACGGACAGACTCTACATGAAAAGAAATGAAGGAGGTAGAGGACTGGTAAATATAGAATATTGTGTGGAATCTCAAAAAAAGAGCTTGAAAAATACATAACTGAACACAGGGAAATCCTTTTCACGTCAGCAAGAGACACCGTTCCAACGAACAACTCGGGAAGCACCGAAACCAGAAACAAAACGGCAAGAAAAGAAAAGTGGGAAGTGAAAAAAACAAAAAAAAACTACACGAACACTTCAGAAGACTGACAAGTGAACAAACCAACGAATAGCTGGACATGGCTAAGAAAAGGACACTTGAACAGAGAAACAGAATCCTTACTGATGGCTGCACAGAACAATGCAACTAGGACAAACTGCATTAAAACTAATATAGATAAAACTCAGGAAAACAATAAATGCAGACTGTCTGGACAAAGTGACGAAACAGTAAATCATATAATAAGTGAATGTAGCAAACTTGCTCAAAAAGAATACAAGAAGAGACATGATTGTGCTGGGAAAGTAATACACAGGGAACTGTGCAAACAATTGAATTTCGAATATGCAGACAAATGGTACAAACATAAACCAGAAACAGTACTGAAAAACGAAAAACACAAAATCCTCTGGGATATGGATATACAAACAGACAAACCCATACAAGCATACGGATGTTATAATAATCAACAAGAAGGAAAAATCATGCAAAATCGTAGACTTCGCCGTTCCAGCAGACTACAGAGTGAAAAGCAAAGAAACGGAAAATCGAAGCAAATACACGGAACTAGCCATAGAACTGAAAGGAATATGGAGCATCAAGAAAGTCAGTATAATACAAATAATCGTAGGAGCACTAGGAACAATACCCAAAAATCTGGAGAAAAGACTGAGAGAAATTGGGGTCAAAGGAATCATTGGAACTATACAAAGGACAGCAATGATCAAAACAGCTACAATCTTAAGAAAAATTATTGAATGCGGAAACTAACCCGCATAAGCTACGAAGGATCATACGGAATCTAACACAAGAAGAAAACAAAAACTAACTAAAGAAAACACCGCAAACAAAGAAACAGAAAATGCAAGAAACATCACTTAATAAGCTCCCCCCCTCCCCCAATAAATTACAGCGGCCTCAACTGACACAACACAAAAATGGACCAATGAACAAAAATAGCAAGAAATACCATAAGCTCACCACCACCCCACAAAAATAATAATCAGCTCCCCCAAAATAAATAAATAAATTAATAAATAAGCAAATAAATAAATAAAAAAAGGTACCAGCCTAGGCTGATACCACATAAAATATTTGCATATGGTCAAGGAGGATGAGAAGACCGAGGAGGGACAGCACAAACCAGACCTCCACTGGAAGTGCATAGACTGATTGGACTTCGGGGAGGCTTATTGCCACCCAAACACCAGAGAAGACCAATGGTCCGTACTAGCGAGAAATCAATGGTAAACGGCTGTTGTGATACTGCAAATTTATTTGCGGTGACTATTGAAAAGAGGTGGAAAATGCTGGAAATCTGGGGAGACTTGTTGTCACTCAGACTCCAGGAAATACCACCGGTTGTCGGTGAGCAATCACTGATGACCGGTGTGAGAACTCCTAGTGAGTAAATAATAATAATAATAATAATAATAATAATAATGATAATAATAATAATAATAATAATAATCATGATGATAATAATAATCATAATAATAATAATAATAATAATAAAATAATTATGAAAATAATAATAATAACAATAATAATGATAACAATAATAATAATAATAATCATAATAATAATAATAATAATAATGATAATAATAATAATAATAATAATAATAATAATAATCATAATCATAATCATGATAACAATAACAATAATAATAATAATAACAATAATAATAATAATCATGATAATAATAATCATAAAAACAATAATAATAATAATAATCATGATAATAATAATAATAATAATCATAACAATAATAATAATGATCATAATAATAATAATAATAATAATAATAACAACAACAATAATAGGATAGCAGATCAAGCAAGACAGATCCTCAAGCGAGGATGGTTCTCGGAGATGGAACTGACGGAAATCAGACAGAAGGCTAATGGCGAAACGGAGCAAGAAACACCACCAAAGGAGAGACCACAGAAAGAGGACGAGCAAAACATACACACTGAAACTGAAGAGATTGAAGACTACGGAATCACAGAACCAGGGGAGATAGAAGACTGCAGAACCACAGAACCTGCTGAGATAGAACTCAACGAAAAAGAAGCAAGTGAAATAGAGAACATTAGACGATACATGTTAGAAAACAAAACAAAACTCCCATCTCTCAGGAATGAAGTAGCGAAGAAGTTACAAGCAGAAACAGAAAGAGTAAACAGACTCCTCACACACATCCCAACAGAAACTATTACAGACCTAAACAACCTGATATATGCTGGGGCAAAATTGGTAAGTATGAAACTAAGAAACGAAGAGAATGGACAAAAGAGAGGACCGACAAAACCTGGATGGGAAATCAGACTGGAAACCCAGATCACCAAACTTCGGAAAGAAGCTAAAACCGTGAACAGAAGGAAGGAGGACATGAAACGATTAAGAAGCAAAAATCAGAAACGCAAGGAAAAACTAAATGAGAAACATGAAGAAATAAAACAAAGGATAGCAGCAATAGAAGGAAGACTGAGACGATACAGGTATAAATCAGAACAGAGCAAACAGAACAGGACCTTTGAAAACAATGAAAGCCAGTTCTACAAAAACGTAAATGGAGAAAAAACAACAACAGAGTTACCGAACCCAACAGAAACAAAACAATTCTGGAGCAAGATATGGGAAGTACCAAAAAAGCACAACAAGAATGCCCAATGGTTGAAAAACATGAGAGATGAACTGCAGGAAATCGAAGAAGGAACCGAAACAGAAATCAACAAAGAAACAATCAAGAAAACCCTAAAAAAAATGGCAAACTGGAGAGCACCAGGCCACGATGGAATACATGCATACTGGTTTAAAAAATTCACGACCCTGCATGAAAGAATAGCGCAGAAACTGAGCGGATGTATCCATAAAACAGACGTACCAGAATGGATGACGGAAGGAAGAACAACACTAATACAAAAAGACCCCAAAAAGGGAACGACCCCCGGCAACTACAGACCGATAACATGTCTACCAATAATGTGGAAAATTCTCACAGCACAACTGAGAGAACAAATCTACCAATCCCTGGACAATCGTGGACTGCTCCCCGAGGAACAAAAGGGATGCCGGAAAGGACAAAGAGGGGCACATGATCTACTATACATTGATCAAAAGACCCTGAAGGAGGTGAAGAGAAGACAAAAGAACATAACCATGGCATGGATTGACTACAAGAAAGCCTACGACAGAATCCCCCAAACATGGATAATTGAATGCTTAAAGATATACAAGATACCAGACAGGATTATTAATCTCATCCAGAAAGCGATGGAAACATGGAGACTAAAACTGACAGCCGGAGGACAATACCTGTCTGAGATAAAAATACAGAGAGGCATTTTTCAAGGAGACTCCCTATCACCACTACTGTTTATAATAGCCATGATGCCACTCAACTACATACTCAGAAAGTGTGATGCCGGATACAGGTTTACGGATACAGAACAAAGAATAAACCACTTGATGTACATGGATGACCTTAAACTGTTTGCAAAAAACAAAAAAGAACTGGAAAAACTGATAAACACAACCAGGATATTCAGCCAGGATATCCAAATGGAGTTTGGAATAGAAAAATGTGCACTGCTAGAGATCAAAAAAGGAAAACTGGAGACGACAGAAGGTATAGAACTCCCCAACCAAGAGGAGATGAGGGTGCTAGGAGAACAAGAGAGCTACAAATACCTGGGAGTTCTGGAAGCAGACACAATCAAATATACAGAAATGAAAGAGAAGATTGGAAAAGAATATCTACGAAGAACAAGGAAACTCTTAGAAACTAAACTATATAGCAGAAACCTAGTAAAAGGGATAAACACATGGGCTGTATCACTAATAAGATACTCTGGACCATTCATAGGCTGGACCAAAGAAGAACTCAGGCACCTTGACCAAAGAACAAGAAAACTAATGACTATGCACAATGCTTTGCACCCAAAAGACGACACGGACAGACTCTACGTGAGAAGAAATGAAGGAGGTAGAGGACTGGTAAGTATAGAAGACTGTGTGGAAAACACCAAAAAAGAGCTGGAGAAATATGTAACCCAGAACACGGAAAGACTGATCACCACAGCAAGAGACACCAGCCCAACAAACAACCCCGGAAGCACTGAACCCAGAAACAAAAAGACAAGAAAGGAAAAGTGGGAAGAAAAACAACTACATGGACGCTTTATAAGACTCACAAGCGATGAAGCCAATGAAAACAGCTGGGCATGGCTAAGAAAAGGAAACCTGAACAGAGAAACGGAATCTCTGCTGACGGCCGCACAGAACAATGCGATTAGGACAAACTTTATTAAAGCAAAGATAGATAAAACCCAGGAAAACAGCAAATGCAGATTGTGTGGACAAAGAGACGAAACGATAAATCATATAATAAGTGAATGCAGCAAGCTAGCACAAAGGGAATACAAGAACAGACATGACAGCATGGGGAAAGAAGTACACCGGGAAATGTGCAAACAACTGAATTTCGAATATGCAAGAAAAGGGTACAAACACAAACCAGAAACTGTACTAGAAAACGAAAAACACAAAATCATATGGGATATGAATGTACAAACAGACAAACCCATAACAGCAAGGAGACCGGATATGATAATAATCAACAAGAAAGAAAAATCCTGCAAAATCGTGGACTTCGCCGTTCCAGCAGACCACAGAGTGAAGATCAAAGAGACGGAAAAGAGAAGCAAATATACTGAACTTGCCAGAGAATTGAAAGGAATATGGAACATGAAGAAAGTCAGTATAACACCAATAATCATAGGAGCACTAGGAACAGTCCCCAAAAACATGGAGAAAAGACTAGGAGAAATAGGAATCAAAGGGATAACTGAGACCATACAAAGGACAGTAATGATCAAAACAGCTACAATCCTGAGAAATGTCCTCGAATGCGGAAACCAACCCACATAAGCAACGAATGGAGAACAAACACACGGAAGCACAAAACAGAACCGGGCGCAAAATACAACCGCACGAGAGAGGCGCAAGCATAGGCTGACGCCACGAAAATTATAGACAGAGGGTCGAGGAGGGAAAGCGCAAAACCAGACCTCCACTGGAAGAGCGCGGACAGCTCTGGGACCTTGGGAAGGCTTGTTGCCACTCGGGCCCCAGAGGGGACCAATGGCCCTTATCAGCAGGAAATCGTTGGTAGGTGGCTGTTGCGATTACCGCAAGGTCATCAGCGGTGATGAACGAAAAGAGGTGGAGCATACTGGAGGCCTGAGGAGACTTGTTGTCACTCAGACTCCAGGTAATACCACAGGTTGTCGGCAGTGGGTGACCACTGACGATGACCAGTGTGATAACTCCTAGTGAGTAAATAATAATAATAATCATAATAAAAATAATAATAATAATAATAATAATAATAATAATTATGAAAATAATAATAACAATAATAAACATGATAGTAATAATAACAATAATAATAATAATAACAATAATAATAATAATAATAATCATAATAATACTAACAATAATAATAATGATAATCATAATAATAATAATAATAATAATAATAATCATGATAACTATAATAATAATAATAACAACAAGAATTATAATAATAATAATCATAATAATAAAAAAAATAATACAAATAATTATAACAATAATAATAATAACAATAATAATAATAATAACAATAATAATAATAATAATAACAATAAAAATAACAATAACAACAATTATAATAATAATAATCATAATAAAAATAATAATAATGTTGCATAGTTACTGACATTGAACGTCACGAGAAGCGAAGGGGGGGAGAGAGCTTATTTATTACTACAGGCAGAAATCCTTCCGACTGAGGCAGTTCTCCAAAACCACCTCACAGTTCGCTATTACATCCTCTCCGGCCGAAAACAACGCGAAATGTTCACGAGAGGATTAATAGTGATTTCAATCTTTTTTCTTAATGCTTCTGATGATACAATTTTCATAGACATTTTCATAGTCATTCTTTAAGCAAACATGTTTCTCAGTAATTTTAACACATTTTGGAGAGTCATTTTTCAACAGGGACCTTAAACACACTTTTCTTAAGAGTCATTTAAACAGATTTCTAAACACATTTTTCAAGAGTCCAAAAGTCACTTTGAAACAGTTTCCAGATATTTTACATTATAAGAAAGTTACCTTTGTGGTTCTCGTTCGTCGCTGGCCCTCATCTTGTTGCTGGCTGTGATCGCCGTGTGGTACCTGTTTTTGTGGGCAAATTCTATCTTTAAGCAGAGGATAAAGACACTCGAAGTCGGATTTTCTGAGAGATTTCTTTTGTTCTTTTTATTTCATGCTTTCATTCGAGTGGAGGGGTTTCCATTATTGGTTCTTCATTCACATCTTCCTAAGTTCGTACTCTGTGGGAGGTTAGACGCTGTTAGTTTTTCTTAGTAGCTTTGGCCCATATCTCTTCGATTTACACCCGAACTCTTGCGTTCGAGAGCTACCTCATCTGCATGCGCTCGCAACAAGCTTCCATGGTGATCTCTTAGATACAGCCCTTATCGCGAGCGATTACATTCTTGGGAAAACTTCGCTCGCTTTTCCGAAACGACGTTGTCGCTTCGAGCTCCCATGGCAGACTGATTCTAAAAAGCTAAGTTCTTGTTCTCCGTGGTGACGTAATCATCATTCCCACGCACGAGATGGGGACAAAAACGACTCACTCTGATCTCTGCCTCAAAGGTCACGTCAGGTGTCTAAATTTATTATGACTATTCTTGGATCAAACTCTTCTCTGAACTCACTTCTGAGTCCAGAAACAAAACCTATTTTTCAATAACAAAATTAGCTATTTCATACTAGTTAACATACTGTGCCTTGCATAATGGGGCCCTACAGTACTGTAACAATAACAATAATAATAATAAAAATAATATTAATGATAATAATAACAACAATCATAATTATGATAATAATCATAATAATAACAATAATAACAATAATAATAATAATAATAATAATAATAATAATAATAATAATAATAATAATAATAATTATCACAATAATAATAATAATAACAATAAAAATAATTTAAAATTTTTATTTTTATTTTTATTTTTATTTATTTTTTTAACTGGTGCCGGCCTAGGCTGACACAAGACAACATATTTGTAGAGGGTCGAGGAGGATGAGAAGACCGAGGAGGGACAGCACAAACTAGACCGCCACTGGAAAAGTGCAGAGAGCGTTGAGACCTTGGGGAGGCTTGTTGCCACCCAAATCCCAGAGAAGACCAATTGTCTTTACCAGCGAGAAATCAATGGTAAGAGACTGTTGCGATACCGCATCGTTATCGAAAAGAGGTGAAGAACACTGGAAGTCTGGGGAGACTTGTCACTCAAACTCCAGGAAATACCACTGGTTGTTGTCGGTGAGCAATCACTGACGATGATCTGTGTGAGAACTCCTAGTGAGTACAAATAATAATAATAATAATATTAATAATAATAATAATAATAATAATCATAATAATAATAATAATATAATAATAATAATAATCATAATAATAATCATAATAATCATAATAATAATAATAATAATAATAATAATAATAATAATAATAATAATAATAATAATAATCATAATAATAATAATAATAACAATAATAATTTATTAAAGCTGCTGAGGAGTAGGAAAACGGAAAAAAGAATTGATTAACGTAAAAGGCCAACTGTCGGAAATGGCGAACTCCAAAGTAAGAGCGCTTGTGAAAGACTAATCGGTACATTTTACATCAACCAAAAATGTTTCAAGTGTGTAATTGAAAAACTGAAACAGCGGATCGAAACTAAGGCTACCAAAGTTAAACGTTACAGCGACAGAATTGAGAAATATCGACAAAACAGACTGAATTTGTAGAACAACGAGAAACTACTTTTTAAACAAGTAGAACGAATGACAAGAGGGAATCACGTTATACCTGTTGCTGACTAACCATCCTAGTTATTCTGGAAAGACATTTTGGAAAAGGAAGTAAAAACTCAAGATGATGGAGAATATATCAAATATATTGAAAAGGAGGTATCCTCAAGAGTAAAACGACAAACGAATATCACGTTGATATGCTGACAGGGAGGGTTAAAAAGCTTTCAAATTGGAAAGCACCTGGACCTGACGAAGTCCAGGGATACTTGTTTAAAAACCTCCCGGCTTTTCACCTACGTCTTGCAGAAATGATAAATGGCTGTTTGACGACAGATAGCTTCCTTAAATCGCTGATAAAAGGCACCACAGTCTTGATCATAAAATATAAAACAAAAGGGGGTGTAGTGACAAATTTTAGACCGATCATTTGCCTCTCAGTTATGTGGAAAATGTTCACTAGCATATTGTCTGAATATTGTCTGAATATTGTCTGAATATTGTCTGAAAGTATTTATGGTCATTTGGAGCAAAACAATTTGCTGCCTGAGGAACAGAAAGTCTGTTGAAAAAGATCACATGGCACCAAAGATCAGTTTCTGATCGATAAAATGATCCTGAGAAACTGCAAACAAAGAACTACTAACCTTGCCATGGGGTGGCTGGATTATAAGAAACATGGCCCCTCTTTCATGGATACACAAATGCCGTGAGATTTTTGGAATATACCCCAAAAATTCAAACAGCTTCAAAGAATAGCATGAAGAATTGGGAAATTAATTTGACTTCATGAGTTGTTGCATTAGGTAAAGTAAAAATAAGGAGAGGGATTTTCTAGTGCGATAGCCTTTCCCTTTGAATGTTATCATTAGTTTGATCTCAATGACACTAATTTGGTAAAAAGCTGTTCAATATTTTAAATTTTGCTCCAAAATAAAAGTTGTAAATACACACGTCTGTAAAAAAATGAAATTTCCCTAAAATAAAGTTTGTAAATAGAAAAGACCTCCCCGTGATCCGTTGGCTCACAACAACTCCCACTATTTATTCGATTTTGATTTCATTCGAAAATTAAGAAACTGTGGCATATCTGTTAAGACATTTTCCAATCAGCAGTTTCTTTCAGCGCGTAGTATCAAATCGAAACACAGCGTCTTTCTCTTTTATTCTTTATTTTATTTGAGAGGCTATTACTTCTTAACGCACAAGGTGACAGCCGAAACACACATCTGTACTGAAATTCTCCTAGCAGACAAACACGTTCCTTTCTCCAGTACGATCTTGGATACTTTGAACTTGCATTCTTTACCTAACTTTATTTGTGTCTATGCTAAATTAATATTGTTTCATCTAATGTTATATACAGCATACAGGATGATAATTTCAGACGTTAATATACGTCACAATAACAAAGAAAAACAATTCTCTTCAATAGTTTTAATATCACTGTCAAATTTATAAATAGTGATAAAATATTATTAAGGAATTTCGTGGAAGAGTAAATTTCTTTTTAGTGTTAAATTTGTATTTTGCTTATTTGTTAAATAAATAAGTTTTTCTTTCTTCATTCGTATTTTGTTGTTGTCATAACATAAGACTCGACTGTATTCTCCCCACAGGCCAATGAACCGAAGTGGAAATGCGCACATTCCAGGGGGGAGGTGAATCTGTGAGTCAGACAGCTATGTGAATAGACGCACATAAATTCGCAGTTATTAGTACGTATCGTTTTTTAGCGTGACAAAAGTTGTATCTACAGAAAAAAACAAGTAAACACGAATAACATAGAAAAACCCGAATCTAAATGGATCTTTACAGAGAGATACACGACAAAAAAACGGATCGATATTTGAAAGCAAGAAAATATGTTCCCAATTTATTGATGCTTATTGATGCGCATCTTTGTCAAACACATCCTTACAAAAAATGCACAATTTCAAAATGACAAAAAGAAAATTGGTGAATTATTTTACTTGTTTTACCTTTTTTTATTCCTAAAATTGCTTTTATATGCGGATGATCATAAGAATAAAACAACATTTAATATCTTATTATAATCGATATTGTATGACCGGCTTTAACAAAAGCTACGTCACAATTCTCCGCGCATTTTTATACATCTTATTTCAGATAATCTGTATTTCTTACACACTACTGAAATGATGTAGATCTTGCTTCGTTCCTATCGTATATTGTTCCCATCCACACGTGATGACGTCAAAATGTTGGCGTCATAAAATAAAGCCGGCATCTATTAAAACAAAGATTAGATAACCGGTCACAGGGCATGAGAGAGAGAGAGAGAGAGAGAGAGAGAGAGAAAGAAAGAAAGAAAGAGAAAGAGAAAAAGAGAGAGGCCTTTATTTAGACAACCCGTAACTCTTCGATAAACTACTAAAACTTGCGTTCTTGTTATCTTGTATGTTTATCTTCTACACACTGGGTGACGTCATCCACTAAAACAAGTGGACTACATCGAGAACATCCTGGATGGCGTCATAAATGTATGAGGTCATAGACTAAAACAGGTTGAAGACATCAAGAAGATACTTTAGGACGTCATAAATGATGATGTAAAAAAGGATGACGTCATCCATATAAGAGATAGCATGGACGATTCGTGAGCCAAAGAATAATCGGTTGACTGTATCTGTATGCAAAAATTGAATCATCAGAGAATAATGTCTTCTGTGATCTACAACGTTGACCTTTTTTACGCCTAAACCCCATTCAATTCTTATATATAAAATAACCGATCTTCATGAAGTGACTTGGATGGATGATTAACATGCTGATTTTTAAAAACTCATTTTAATAAATATATTACGAGTATTAATAATGTATAATGGTTTGTTTTTATTTTTATACATATTATAACTAATTAAGTGGATAAATCTTGAAGGAAACGCCATTTTGGAATTTCGAACGAGAGATATATTACGTTATAAGTTACACAGCAAACTAAAATATCTTTAAAATTAAATACTAAATTGAATTTTGTTTTTACTCAAAAAAGGCTTTGGCATTCATACGATATCGTAATGTGAAATTGGCTTGAAAAACACAAATCATCGAGAGTATTGAGGAAATACTCGGGAAATTTAGATTTAAAACAAGTTACAATTATTTAAACAATTCATCTCATTAAAAATATTTCATTTTGCGTCGAGGTATTTACAAAATGTGTACTAAACTTTTGTTTTAGTGCGAGTTTAAATAATAAGTAATAACAAACATATTTTAATTTAGACTTAAAATAGATTCTTAATTACTTTTAACTTTGTTACATTGTTCGGCTACTTTTGTAAGCGATTATATAAGCTTCAATTAATTATTGCCCTTTTTGGGTTTTTATTTTTACAATTATACATGAAAAGTTGAGTTTGTCTTAAACAATATTTAGCCAATGTATGTGAAGAGGAGTTAGTACGTGAGTGTGTATGCGGGGACTGGTATAGAAGTACAATTGACCACGAAGAGAAGAAAGGTTAGCCATGATATAGGTTTAGTTTTTGTTCGACCAGGAAAATTTTGCTTATACATTTTCATTCACTACGAATCTAAACCACTTAACCACAAATAACAGCTTCACCAACGTACGCAATCTAGACATCCTCACAAATATTTCGATATTTTAACCCCTTTTTGCCTTCACCTTAATCTCAAACCATCAACACAGCACGCACAAAAGTAAATTTCACCAATTTCTCGCCAAAATTAATATCATTTTTCTCCTTCTCTTTCTTTTCCTTCCCCATCATTGTCATAATCACAGCACATTTCAACACATTTCATCTAACTCACTTATATTCACACATTCATGACATAGCCAGCTTGTCAATACTCCTACCCTCCAAAAATTTCACACTTGACCACGACAAAATCTCCTCTCTCCCCCTCACCCATCTCACCCTTTCGACTACTTCTTTCATACTCTTACCCACCCACCCGCCCACTTTACAAATTATCTTCATTTCTTCAATTCTTTTCTTAAAACTATGATACTACCTACACACCAAAGACGCAGAGTTCCCCCTTCCTTCCTCTTTCCCCAACCCCTCAAAATCCATGCCACACCTCATCACGACAAACATCTCAGCACCCCTCCCCTCTCTCCCACCCTTAGACAAATTCACTAACACTCCCACCCTCCCCTTTTTCACTAACATCTATCCACATTCATTTCACTCTCTGCGACTGATTGACTTCTCTCAGTCCGGACACTGGTCCAACGCCTTTAGTAGCCACGGCTACTATTTTTTCTCATCAACCCATCATGTCAACCCAATATTTCGATGTACTTGCATGACATTTTTCTTTAAATTATCATCCTGAGAAAGTTTTACAATAAAGACGAAACGTTGATTACTATATAACAAATATCTCTTGGTTTTTCCTTTTTCATTCCCCCCCATATATATATATATATATATATATATATATATATATATATATACTTTGAGGACAGGGACAATGACTGTACACATACACACACATATATATATATGCATATATATATATATATATAAATATTTATCATAAATAATTTTCAATATCCACATACGTATAGTTTCATTTTAACCATGAATGATCAGACTTTCCAGGTATAACTGTACCACTGGTCGCAAGATTCGGCGCCCTGGCTGAACTCTCTTTTAACTTCTATTCGACATCTTTATCTTTATTACACAGATATATATATATATATATATATATATATATATATATATATATATATATATATATATATATATATAAAGATAGATGAAAGAAGAGTAATAAACATGTACGAATGTCCAGATTTATTTCAAGCTTGGATTGTTCAATGCAAGGTATATTCTGTAATAAAAGTATGTTTATTATTTTTTCCTTAAGCCAAGGCTTTTCAAAGATCGAAATCTTATCATCAGAGGAATTGTGCAGATAGATAAGTTTGCAGTGGAAAAGCCAAAATTCCAATGAAAGGAGATTTAGATGGAGAAGAAAGGTATTCCGTGAAGGCAGCATGGAAAAGCGTTCACAAGTGAAGTAACTCCAATAGTGAGATGTTGAGTTCCAATAGTAGGTGGAGCGCACTTAATCGGAATTAATATGAGAAATCGGGCCATTTTAAAAATACTTCCTGGGCCGGAGCTGAATACAAATGACTTTGGTGGTTAAATATTTAAGCTATTCTAAGAAGAAATTCTTTAGTTAAGAACGAGGCAAAATGAGGAGGAGAGCTGGGAAAAGGGGAAGTGAAGCATAAAGGGAAGAAGGTGGGAGGGTTAGTTGAATGAGCCATGGCTGCTGCTCGAAAGACAGAGGGGGGAGGAAGGGTTCTAGTGATAAGGTTATTGTTGGTAGTTACTAAATCCGATGCGAGTGGGATTGGCTATATGTGACAATTAAGGTCATTTAGTGTATATATTATTTGAAAAAAAGAGGGCGCCCGTAATTAAAACGGATTTTGAACTAAAGACAAGAAAAATTTCGAAAGTATGATGTGTTCTTTGGCTAAAAATAGCTTTATGTAAAACATAAATAAAAACGCATGTAAAATGATAGGTGTTATTATAACCTAAATTCTAATATTTTGAGCAGTCATCCGCTCTTTATCAAACAATGTATAATTTGGTTTAATATTAATGAATATTAAACCGTTGTGAATATTATAAACCTTCAATTCTGTAATATAATAATAATAATAATAATAATAATAATAATAATAATAATAATAATAATAATAATAGTAATAATAATAATAATAATCTAGGTAAAACATCCACAGGATAGTAATCCAAAGAATTTCAACCGGGTTTATAAAAAGTGCTCAATATCAAATAGAGCTTTTATATGTGATTATTTTTATTTACACAGACATGTACAAAATCTGAGACATTGGCATGTCGATGTTATCGATCAATAGCGATTATAAACTGAGATCTCATCAGCCAGAGTTAGAATCCGATCTTAACCTTAGGTCATATTTGGAAAAAATGAAATGGAGAAAGAAGAAAAGTAATTTAAAATGTAAATTTGGAAAGTCACGTGGTTGGGACTGTTAAGAATCAAAATCAAAAAATAAAAAATAAAAAAATAAAAATAACAAATTATATCAATGTAAAAAAAACAAAATAGTAATATAAAATATAAAATAGTAGTATAAAATATAAAATAGTATATATAAAATATAAAATAAATTTATTTTTGGATTTTGATTTTTTGATTTTGATTCTTAACAGTCCCAACCACGTGACTTGCCAAATTTAAAATATAAATATATTTCCTTTTTTATCTATTTTATTCTTTCCAAATATGACCTAAGGTTAAGATCGGATTCTAACTCTCCCTGATGAGATCTCGTTTTATAGTAGCTGTTGATCGATAACATTGACATGCCAGTGTCGCAGATTTTGTGCATGTCTAAATAAAAATAATCATATATATATATATATATATATATATATATATATATATATATATATATATATATATATATATATATATATATATATATATATAAAGACATAATCTTGATCTGTTAGGCCAAAACCACTACTACTATGTATTCCAATTTCATTTAATTCTAAAATCAACAAGCTCTGACATATCTTTTAAGATGTTCTTGCATTACTAAATATAATAAGTTTCTTCATTTCTATATTATACTTGTGGTGAATATAAAATTAAAAAGACTTAGTGCCTTGCCATTTAATGTAGATATATGTTTGTAGTGTGTAAATTAAATGGCAACGCTAAAAAGAATGTACGTCTTTCTCTAAATGCTAACTAGGATATGAATCTATCTTAGTTAGAGGTTGAATCAACCTTGAGTTAGAGGGTGTAAAGAGAAATGCATGAATAGCTAAGTGAGAGATGAGTTATTTATTTTGTTCATCGAAAGTTACGGCTAATCAGAATAATTCAAACATTCTTTAAATATCACTAAATCTTATAACGAAGATTTTATAATAATAACAATAATAATAATCACAATAATAATAATCAAAATAATAATAATAATAATAATAATAATAACAATAATAATAATAGGTGTGATTCAGAAGAAAAATCTGAGTGTGATCAGCAGTTGCTTCCACTTTGGCCAACATTAGGACTCCAGTCGGCATTCTGTGAATGTTGGCTCGTCTAATTTCAGGAACAAGAAGATCACGGACGAAAAACATGTAAGTTGTAATGTTATCGGCTGGGTTAAGTAAGTAGTAAGACGGAGAGAAGTATAGGATAAGTAACAAGGTTTATTGGCGGTCAAAATACATTCTAACTGAGTCATCGCCAGGGGCCGTAACTCATCCCCTCACCGGTGAATCGTCGGTGCAGTAACACTACATTCCCCTTTCGGTTGTAAAGTTCTTTACAAGGACAGTCTTTTAGGTGGTCGAACTTATCGACCGCTTCTTGTATATTTCCCTTGGTCAGGACCTCTGGAACTATCTAGTGGGATGTTTCTTTGGTTACTGGGAAGATCTGTTGAGTCATCATCACAGCTATACATATATCCATATCGAGGGGAACATGGTAAGGTATTTGCTTCCTGTGGGGTAGCCACCTGAGAGAAGCTGGTTTCTCCGTTCCTTAGGCGCAGATTACTTTTGTTGCGTCGGTGTAGTCCTGAATCTGTCTTAACTAGAACTGACCTTGGTGACAGAGTTTTACTTACTACAGCTGTACTGGTCTTAGGTATCTTGACCCAGACTGGTTGTCCCTTTTCAAAGGCAGGACGATCTTTAGCCCGATGACGTTTGTCATAGTTTTGCTTTTTTCTGGCTTTGAGCCGGGTGTCTGCCCTTCTATGTTCCTCGATGTTTTGCTGATCAAATGAATTTCTTTGAGGAATGGTAGGGATCCGTGTTCTTAGTTTTCTATTCATTAACAGCTCTGCAGGACTATTGCCGTGTTGCAGAGGAGTGCTGCGATAATTTAGCAGTGCTATGTATGGGTCACTTGCTTTCTTCAATATGTTTTTTTTTGTCTGGACTGCACGTTCAGCTTCTCCGTTTCCTTGCGGATGATGGGGGCTACTTGTGAGGTGCAGGAAGTCAAAAACATTTGAAAAGTTCCTGAATTCACTAGAACTGAATTGGGGACCGTTGTCAGATATGATTGTCTCTGGGATCCCATGCCTAGCGAATATTGATTTGCAATGCTCTATTACGCTGGCTGATGTGGTTGTCCGTAAATGGGCTATTTCAATCCACCTGGAAAAATAATCGACAATCAGAAGATATCGGTGTCCCATGAATTCGAACAGATCCATTCCTATTTTCTGCCATGGATATGCAGGTAATTTGGTGGGTTGTAGTGGTTCTGGTGGATATTTTCGTTCTTTTTCACAGATACCGCATTTCCCAACTTTGTCTGCAATTTGCTCAGAGAGGCCAGGCCACCACACACTTTCGCGAGCTAGTGCTCGGCATTTGACAATACCTTGGTGTCCCTCATGTAGACGCTCTAGTATGTATTTTTGAAGTACATTAGGAATGACAAGTCGGCTCTGGTACATTAGAAGTCCTTGGTAAACGGTTCTGGTTGACAAACCAGTACTGTTTTAGTTCGGGGTCCCGCCTTGCTCTTTTGGGCCAGTGGTTCATCCAATAATATTTGATTACCTGACTGCAGACCTGGTCAGTATTTTGTTTTAGTCGGATATCCTCCAATCCTTTATCGCTCGCCGAGATATTTCCTATAACTGAGCGGATAAATGAGTCGGTCTTTGTCTTCTGCTGGAAGTAGTCTGCAAAATTCTCACAACACCAAGTGACTGCTAGTGCCTCCTTCTCAACCTGTGCATATCTCTGCTCTGTTTCTGTCAGAGATCGTGAAGCATAAAATACCGGTTTCCAGTCATTTTCTTGCTTCTGCAATAGGACACCGCCTAGGCCATAGCTAGATGAATCTGCTGATACCCTCGTCGGTTTGTTGGAATTGTAATGAGTCAGTACTGGTGCAGAACTCAGTTGCTTCTTCAGGGTCTGGAATGCTACTTTCTGAGGCTCATCCCAGATCCATTCTGACTCTTTCCTAAGAAGCTCTCGGAGTGGTTTGGTGGTTTCGGCTAGATTCATAGCAAATTTTCCGACCTGGTTTGCCATGCCCAGTAAGCGTCGTAATTCGGACACATTCTCAGGTCTGGGCAAGTCCATAATTGCTGCTACTTTTTCGGGATCTATTTGTATTCCCTCTTTTGATATAATGTGACCCAGAAACTTTATGTTTCTGACAGAAAATACACATTTATCGTTGAATGTAGCTCCTGCAGCCTTCATTTTCTGCAGTACTGCTTTTAGTCGCTGGTCGTGCTCCTGCTGGTTTCTTCCACTTATTAGGACGTCATCTATATCACAGATGACTCCTGGTATTCCGGACAAATGTGTGTCATCTCCCTATGAAAGATTTCTGGCCCAGAACTTATCCCAAATGGAAGTCGTTTGAAACAGTACCTCCCATAAGGTGTTATAAATGTGGTAAGGACCTGCGATTTTTCGTGTCGGACGATTTGGTAGAAACCGTTGTTGCAGTCGAGCTTGCTAAACACTGTGGCTCCATCGAGCTCGGCCAGTAATTGGTCTGTGGTGGGTAAAGGAAATTTTCCCCACTTCACGCTCTCGTTTAGCTTGGTAAAGTCGACGCATAACCTAACTTTACCGTTAGCTTTTTGGACGGCGACTATTGGGGCACACCAATCAGTTGGTGATTTGACTGGACGGATTATGTCCTCGTTCTCCAGACGTTTCAGTTCTTCCTGAACCTTCTGTTTCATAGGCAACGGCAATCTTCTAGAGGTAGCAATGGAAAAGGGCTGAGCTCCTGCCCCCAAACGTATCTGGTACACATGTTCCAGTTTCCCATGTCCTGTGAATAGTTCTAGGAACTCTTTCTTATACTGGTGCCCTTCGCTTGTCACTCTATTAACTGCTTTCAACAGGTTGAGGGCTTTGATTGCTGGTCCTCCCAGTAGAGGTTCTTGCAGACTCTCTATAACATAAAGATCTTGTTGCGAGCTTACTTTTTCCGTGGCCAGTTTGGCCTTCACACATCCTATGAGGTTTATCTCATGATGAACCGGTCCGTATAGTCTTTTGTTTGTGGGTTGGATGAGTGGGGAATTTTTCCTGAAGAACCGGTCCGGAATTACGGTCACATCTGCAGTCTACAATTTATAATTTTGGTACAGGTCTTAGTGGTGACCTTGATTTTAGCCTGCCAATTTGTATTATCCTCAGTGGTAATTGTACCTATATTTTCGAGAGTGACATAACCTAAAAATGATTTTCTTCTTCCTCTCTTATTTTTCTAATCTTCACTTTATCGGTTCTGCAAAATTTTGCATAATGCCCTTTCTGCGAACAAATTCTGCAGCGTGCATCTTTTGCTGGGCAGTCATTTCTATTGTGGAATGAAAATTTCCCGCAGCGTGTGCATTTGCTAGGCATTTTTGATTTCGGATGTGGTTGTTTGGTGAAGTTTGTCTTGTAGGTTCGCTTCGTAACCCGGTTGATTTGAGGATCCGCTGTATCGGCACCGGAGGAAATGGTCTGCGTCTGTTGTTTCGAAGTTTCGTAGGCTCTACCTATTTGTAGGCACTTGTCTAGAGTAAGCTGTTTATCAGACAGTAACTTTTCTCTGACAGTATCGCTTCGAACTCCGACAACGACTTGCTCTCGAATAAGCCTATCCTGTAGCTGTCCGAAATTACAGTTCTTTGCAAGTTGTCGAAGAGCAGCTATATATGTCCTGATACCTTCCGATACTTCTTGCTTGCGAAGATGGAATGTATAGGATTCGTAAGCTTCGTGTGTTCCGCCCACGAAAAAAATCCTCAAACTTCTTCATCACCTTCTCTAGGTCCGTCTTTTCTTCCTCAGAGTTAAACTTCAACCATTCATATATATCGTAACTATCCTCCCCGATAGTTGCCAAAAATACCGATGTCTGATATGAAGTATCTGCTTCTTTGACAATCTACTAGCGATCGAATAATTGAGAAAATTTCGTTTAAATTTTCGCCAGTTATTATCAACATTTCCAACGAGAGTCATTCGTTCAGGGGGTGGTATATTAGCAGAATATTGCTTTATGTCCGTGTGAGGCATTTTTCAAAAGTATACGATATATATAAGAAAAACAAATTTCTGTACTCAGTGTTCTCTCTTTTCTTACTTTTTTGTTTTGTTTTTGTGGGACCGTTTTCCGTAAGTCGTTTGTTTATCGATAGTAGAATTTTCTTTCTCTTAGAAATCCTTTGTTTTTCTTACTACGATATCCGATCTCTTACTTTGTTTTTTGGTCTCTACAAATTGTATCCTTTATCTGACACCATGTAATGTTATCGGCTGGGTTAAATAAGTAGTAAGACGAAGAGAAGTATAGGATAAGTAACAAAGTTTATTGGTGGTCAAAATACATTCTAACTGAGTCATCGCCAGGGGCCGTAACTCGTCCCCTCACCGGTGAATCGTCGGTGCAGTAACACTACATCTCTAATTCCAGGTACGACAAACACAAGAAAATAGTAATGAACAAAACAACAAACATAAAAGCCATTGAAAGAAATGGACCACAAAACATATTAATAGAATGCTACAAAAGAAGTTACCTCTCAAAAAGAAACTTTCGGAAGTTAATGAATACTCTCTGGGACATGTCTACTGACTACCATACAATGGAACAAAGAAAGGGTGGTTCTCAGAGCAAGAACTAATGGAAATCAAACAAATGATAAATGTGTAACAGATCAAGAAATACCTTTTGGTTAAAATCCATAGGTAGAAGATTGGCAAAACATAGACACTGAAACTGAGGAGAACGAAGACTACGAAATCACAGAGTAAGAAGCAAGACAAATGATTTATGAACGAGGACAAAACAAAACTGCCATAGATAGGAAACGAAGATAGGAAGAAATTAAAATCAGAAACAGAGAAAGTGAGGAAACTCCTTCCATACATCCGAGCAGATATTATGACAGATCCAAACTACTTAATATATACTCGGGTCAAATCAGTAAGTATGAAACTAAAAATTAAAAAATAATGGCCCAAATAATGTACCAACAAAGCCTGGATGGGAAATCAGACTGGAAACATAGACAAGTAAACTTCGAAAAGAAGTTAAAACCGTAAATAAGTTAAAAGAAAGCAGTAAACGATTGATTAGAGGAAATCTGACTCACAAGGAAATACTAAATACGAAATATGAAGAATTAAAACAAAAGAATAAACATTGGGACGATATAGACACAAGTTGGAACGGTACAATCAAAATAGGACATTTGAAAACAATGAAAGCTAGTTTTATCAAAATGTAAAAGAACAAGAATAGAACAAGCGGACCCGACAGAAACAAAACACTTCTGAGGCTAGATATGGGAAAAGCCTCAAAATCACAGGACAAATGCGAAAAATGGATGAAATACATAAAGTCGAATTTCAGAAAATTGAAGAAAGAACAAAATTAGCAATTAATAAAGAAGCTGGAAAGCACCAAGCCACGATGAAATACATCAATACTGGTGTAAGAAATTCAACCAATATGTGGAACGCTAACACAAAAAATGAGAACATGCATCTAAAAAAACACGTTCTAAAATGGATGATCAAATGAAAAACAACATTAATACAAAAATACCCCAAAAAAGGGCAGAGCCCAAACAACTACAAACGAATAACCTGTTTCACAACCATATGGAAAATGCTATCGGCGCTCTACTACTCCCTTGGCAGTTGTAGACTACTTGCCGAAGAACACTAAGAATTCTGAAAATGGAAAGGAGGGACGCATGACCTATTATACATAAATCAAAAGATCTTCAAGGAAGTAGAAAAACGGAAAAATAAACATAGCCATGGCATGGATTGATTGCAAGAAAGCCTACAACATAATCTTTCATGCATAGAAAATTGCATGCTTACACATGTAAAAGGTATACGACAAGATTATTAATATTATTAAGAAAGCAATGTGAATATGTAGACTAGAATGTACAGTTGGAGGACAACACCTGACTGAGATAAAAATACAGAGAGGCACCTTGCAAGGAGACACACTCTCTCAACTACTGTTTATCATAGCCAATATACCACTTAACAACATATTCAGAAAATGTGATGTCGGATACAAGTTTACAGAAACAGAACAACGAATAAACCACCTCATGTATATAGAAGACTTGAAGCTATTTGCAAAAAGCAAAAAAAGAACTGGTAAACTGATAAATACGACCAGCGTCTTCAGCCATGATTTCAAATGAAATTCGGAATAGAAAAGTCTACACTGCTGGAAATGAAAACATGAAAACTGAAGACATCAGAGGGCATGGACCTGCCCAACCAAGAGAAGATGAGGGAGTTTGGCGAACATAATAGCTTTGAATAATTAGTACTTCTGGAAGCAGCCACCATCAAATCTACAGAAATGAAAGAGAGATTTGAAAAAAACTATCTGAGAAGAACAAAGACACCCTTAGAAACGTAACTATATATTATAAATCAGTTAAGGGAATATACACCTGGGTAGTATCCCTAATAAGATACTCTGGACCATTCATATGCTGGACAAAATAACTTAGGCAACTTTGACACAAAGACTCGAGAATACTACTCATGCACAATGCAGTACATCTGAAAATGATACTGACCAACTATACGTGAAAAGGAACGAAGACGGAACAGGACTGGTAAGTAAATAAAACTGTGTTGAAGACACAAACTAAATTTGGAAAAATACATAACCCAGAACGCAGAAAGACTGATCACTGCAGCAAGATACACCGTCAAAAATGAACAGCGAAAGCAAAAATAAAAAGACAAGAAAAAAAAAGTGGGAAGAGAAACAGCTACATAGACGATTCCTAAAAATGACAAGAGGTGAGACTAACGAAAACACCGGGACATGGCTAAGAAAAGGACACTTAAACAGAGAAACGGAATACAGCAAACTCGCCGAAAAAGAATACAAGAACAGACATGACTGCGTTGGGATAGCAGTACACAAGGAATTATACGAACGACTGCATTTTGAAAACGCAGAAAAATCGTAGACACAAATCGGAGACACAACTGGAAAACAAAAATGACAAAATCCTCTGGGACATGGAGGTAAAACAGACAAACTTATCTACGCAAAGAGATCGGATGTCATAATAGTTAACAAGAAGGAAAAAACGAAACAAATACTGAGAGAACTGAAAGGAATATGGAACATGGAGAAAGTCAACATAATAACAATAATTAGCGAGTTGTTGTTAATGATGATGATGATGATGATGATGAAGAAAAAGAAGAAGAAGAAGTGGTTACATGCGTAGTATAATTATTGTAGGCGATGATTGTGAGCGTGGCAGACCGGGTTCTAGATCTGCCGATGCTACTGCATCAATTTCCTTAATAACCCTAGGAAATTATAAATGCATATATCATCTCTTCATCTATTAATTAAATAGTAATGTAAACTGAGTTCTCAAGCCAAACTTGTGCAACTTGTCTAGGAGAATGAGAACCCTGAAATAACACCAGTCTTTGTCTGCGTATATCAGCAGTGTTTCTCATCGTTCTCAACTAAATAAGGCAGGTGCAGCACATATGTGGTCGAACAGACAATAAGCTTGATATATCTAAAGCCGTTGGCAAGGTCTAGCATGGAGGTATTATAATGAAAATTAATTCGTAATGTATTACTGGACGAATATTTAATATAATTAGATCTTACTTAGCCAAAAGATAGGTCCACATTGTCCTCGATTGCCGTACACCCAAACAGCATGACATTAATGCAGGTGAACTCCACGTGTCGATCCTTGGACCTTTATTGCTCCTGATTTTCATAAACGAGTTCACTGATGAAATTGTGTCAGGGATTTATATATTGGATGATAATACCACGCTCTATTCATGACATGTGGTAAAAACGAACGCGCACATATCCAAAACAATGGCTGCATCCTTAAAAAATGACCTTCATTCTGTAGTGAAAGGGGACTAAAGTGGATAATTACATTGAATGCTACATAATCAAAGCTCCTTTTTTAAAAACATTAATACAAGATCTTTTCAACCACCGATTGCCATGGATAAGAATACTATACCCGAAAGCCCAACATTCAAACTCCTCGGTCTAACATTCATGAGTAACATGAATTGAAACAAATACATAGAAGAAACTGCAAAGGCTACTGTAATGAAATGCTGAACCCTTTACCGTGCTCGAAAACTTCTAACACCCACCAGTATCCTATATCTCTATAAAACCACACTCAGTCGATGCATAGTGTATTGTTGCCATATCTGGGCCAGTGTACAAACCACTAGTCTCTCTCTTTTAGACAAGGTCCAAACAAGAGTTTCTAATCTGATAGGTCCCTCACTATCACCAAGCACCAGCCACTGTCTCATCGCCGCAATGTTTCATCCTTGTGCTTATTTTATAAGTACTTCAATGGAATGTGCTTCGATAAATTTGCTGATCTGGTGCCACATCGACCTAAATCAATAATCAGCTAAATCTTATCATTTCACTGTGGAGGTTTCTTGATAATGTAAGCCTTTTTACTCTATTAGATCTTTGGCAAGAACCTCTAGCCTTTGGAATTCCTTCTATGCTCCCTGTTTTCCTAATTGTACCAACATGTAGACATTTAAATGTGATGTGAACTAACATTTCGCTGCACAAATCCTCAGTTAAGGTACTCCCTCTACATCTGACACCTAATTCCAGTAGGCCATTACGTCTCAGTGGCGATGTGCCTTCTTTGGGATGAATGAATGTAAAATAAATATATAAAATATAGCGCCCGTAAAGAACTCGTAGGCAAAGATAACAACAGTAAAAAGAGCCAACAGAAAATTAAACAATTTTTAATATATTTCCAAAGAAGGTAATTTTTCTTAGACTTCGAATTAAGAAAATCTCACTAAAATCGCATTATTAACGACTTCCATTGCTTCAAAAAATTACAAATATGAAAGAAATGTTTCTTTAATGTCTTTTTGATTTTTAACTATATGGCAAACGTTCAAATATTTAAATGTTCAAAGATTGAGACAAGCAAGACGAGAATCGCTCCTTAAGACCTCGTGACAAACAACAGCAAAAGAAGACTTTAAAAATTGAAACAATTCTTAATATCTCGATTAATTAAAAAAACAACCTAAAATTGTATTGGTAACGGGTTCTATTGCTTAAAATATTATATATATATATATATATATATATATATATATATATATATATATATATATATATATATAATATTTTAAGCAATAGAACCCGTTACCAATAAAATTTTAGGTTTTTAAAAAAATTAATCGAGATATTAAGAATTGTTTCAATATATATATATATATATATATATATATATATATATATATATATATATATGTGTGTGTGTAAAGTTAACTTAATTTCTCCCACTGCTACCATCTATTTTCATGAGCGGCTTTTTGGGCTTACATGACACACTCTCACTTCTCTTATCTAATTGTTTTAAAAACTATGACAAGCACAAATTACCCCACCACCTTCCACAGTTAACATAATAACTCTCACTGCTACCATCTATTTGAGCCCATAGTCTAACTTTTCATGAGCGGCCTTTTGGGCCTCATTCTTCCTACTACTACTTTACGTCACAAACGCACAAAACATTTTATAATAAATATAAGAAAGCGCAACATTTGCACTCTGGTTCCTTAAAAAATGCTTGAACAGCCTCGTTAATTCGCCCCGGTTGGTGCGCAATAAACCAACACCTTAACAAAGAGGGGAGGCAATGCCTGGGAGTGTGAACCTTCAAGGATTACAGAAAAAGTCTGACAGAAAAAGGTCACTGAAATGTCCCAGTTTCTGCCGGACTGATTGTCCAGGACAGATCTTCGATCGATCTATACCGTGTCAGCAAATAACGATGCTACTCGATTTTTTATTTACATACTACCCACATGAATATGATGCGGTACGAGGCCGGAAGGTGGAGAGATTGAGCTTGCGCCCCTAAAATAAAAATTATAAATTGCCTAGGCAGTCCCGTCGGCATTTCCCGGTCGGAACTCTTCAGGCAGAGATCAATAAACTAACTCCTTGACAAAGGGGGAAGGCAAGGCCTGGGAGGGTTGACTTTCTAGAACTACAGAGGGCTAATACGTCAGCCCGACAAAATTGATTGTCGAAAACGAATTCTTGACTTGTATGTAGCATGTCTCAAAGTAGCGTTGCTACTCGATTTCCTTAGTTGATTACAGTAAAAATATTATTCACTTATTGGAAGAATCCATTCTGTGGCTAAATAGGGACGCTGCCATAACAATATCAATGTTGATTAGAACACTAGTCCGAGGAAAAACGATGTAAATAAACTTCAGAACTTGTAAACGATGTGAAATTGTATTAGCATAGAAAATATGATACTTCATTTGGACTTCTTGGTTAGATTAGTGGTCATTATTTTTGCTTTGAAATTCACTTAATTTTTCCCCCTTCCCCTCTCTCATCTTCTTCGTTTATTTCTTTTCTCGTGAAACTTTCCGGGTTTCTAATTTCTTTTTTTGCGATTCGCAGCTGCGTTCTATTATAATATTGCCAAATTAATTTTTCTTTCAACGTACAATTTTCTTTTCTTGTTTGAAGAAGACAAAAAAGGTACCTGCGATTGCCTAGATGTGCCAGCACACTGGCCCACTGATAGTTCGTCACTAATGTCGACGTTCTTAATCAAATCAACAGAAAATGAGTTCCGATGTGTTACAACTCACGTAAACAATTTGCCAATTTGTATCCATCTATCGATTTTAGACTATATCAGCGTATCCACAACTATCTACCAAAGTCTTTCGCAATCTCTCTCTCTCTTTTTAACTCTCTCTCTCCTTCTCTCTCTCTCTCTCTTGACATATCTCGATATCTCTATTCATATGAAGTAAGGCATCTCTATATGTGTATATATTTGTATGTACAGGATTATTTCCGAAATTAATATACAAATCGTAATAAATTTTAGTACACAGCTGCTTGCTAGCTAGGCGTAAGCGGTCATAATGTGGGCTATATTTAGTTCAATTTAGTTTCATGCAAAGATGGAACTTAAGGAGTTAGAAGCCCTTCGTAAAAAATAAATTACTTCCGATGTTCGTAAATTTTTAACAATAATTATTAGAAACCAATTAATCAATATTCCCAATATTTAATTTTCTTGGTATTATTAAAAATGTTTTACGAGCATAATAAAGGCATAAGCTCTCATTTGAAAATAACAATATTTCAAATTAGCATTAAAGTTGATCCATAGTCATTAGCCACCAATTAATTAATATTTCCCGAATATACCTTGCTTCTTAAGACCCCTTAAGCTTAAGGCCTACATTCTAAAGATTTTAAGAATCAAAATCATTTAATGGATTCTTATAAAACCGAAATAAGGATTCTAGACATAAGGTTTAGTAGCATTATATGCTGATTTTAATCTTCGTAAGGTGGCATAAAAGTGGTGCAAATATGTTCTGTTCGGAGACTTTATTTTACCTGTTCTGTTACGGATATACTTCTAGTGTATTTATAAATAGTGTATCCAGTGAAATTATAAGACACATCATATTTTAAAAGGGTTTCATAAAAACAAGTAAGTAAATGTAATCTTTACTATTTAAATGAAAACAATCATTACGCAGATTTTATGTTGGATTCGGGACAAAATCTCATGAGTCCCGATACAAGCCATGTAAACAATTTAGCCATGTAAACAATTTAGAAGAAAGTGAATTTTGCCAATTTATGAAGGGGGATTTTCCCGTCATCTTTGAGGGAAAGCAGACTTTTACTGGGGTCACAAATGCGTGTTTTATTGTAAATAACAATTTATCATAATTGTTTTGTCCATTTTGATGTTTGCCAACAATATAGAAAATATATAAGTTATCTCTCCTTATTCAAGAAGTTAGCCAAACGAAGGAGACACAGGTCAAATATTGCGAGCAAACTTTAAAAGAAGTGCCAAAGGCAGAAACACACTAGAAACTGAGATAAACGAATAGTACTGAAGGGTGTCTCGTAATCTCTATAAAAAGGCTGACCTGAACTAATACACATCATTAATGTATTTATACAGTTTCAGATTTGGAAGAACAAATGTCTAGAGTAACTCCTTTTTATATAACTCTGCCTTCGTTGGAAGTAAAGTAAATAGGATATATTTCAATCCTCTTGACACCAACCGCTTAACCTAATTTCTGTAGCAACTTTGTTCCTATTTTTTTATTGTTATTACCAACGAGTTAATGTGTGTCTGTTTTATACGAATTTATTCGTCTGTCTGTTCCTTGAAACGAATAATCGGATAGTCATCTAGCTACAAACAAAACCCTTCGTAATCTAGCTACAAACTTAACTCTTAATAATCTAGCAACCAACTTAATTCTTAATAATTTAGCTACCAACTTAACATTCATAATCTAGCTACCAACTTAATACTTCATAATCTCGCTACCCACTTAACACTTCCTAATCTAGCTACAACTTTACTCTTCATAATCTAGCTAACAACTTAACACTTCATAATTAATCTACAAACTTAATACTTAATAATCTAGCTACCAACTTAACACTTACTAATCTAGCTACCAACTTAACACTTAATAATCTAGCAACCAACTAGACTCTTCATGAACGAGCAACCAACTCACCTCTTCATAATCTAGCTACCAACTTAACTCTTCATAATCTAGCTACCAACTTAACACTTCAAAATTAAGCTACCAACTTAATACTTCATAATAAAGCTACAAACTAAACACTTCATAATCTAGCTACCAACTTAATACTTCATAATCTAGCTACCAACTTAACACTTCATAATCTAGCTACCAACGTAACTCTTCATTATCTAGCTACGAACTTAATTCTTTATAATGTAGCTACAAACTTAACACTTCGTAATCTAGCAACCAACTTAATTCTTAATAATCTAGCTACCAACTTAATACTTCCTAATCTCGCTACTAACTTAACACTTCACAATCTAGCTACCAACTCCACCCTTCATAATCTAGCTACAAACTTAAGGTTTCATAATCTAGCTTCCAACTTAACTCTTAATAAACTAGCTACCAACTTAATTCTTCTTAATCTAGCTACCAACTTTACTCTTCAAAATCTAGCTACCAACTTAACACTTCATAATCAAGCTACCAACTTAATACTTCATAATCTAGCTACCAACATAACACTTCATAATAAAACATCAACCCAACACTTAATAATCTAGCTACAACTTAACACTTCACAATGTAGCAACCAACTTGACACTTCATAATCTCGCTACCAACTTAATTCTTCATAATACAGCTACCAACTTTACTCTTCATAATCTAGCTACATACATAACACTTCATAATCTAGCTACCAACTTAACACTTCATAATTTAGCTACCAACTAAACTATTCATTATCTAGCTACCAAGTTAACAGTTCATAATCCAGCTACCAACTTAACACTTCATAATTTAGCTACCAACTTAATACTTCATAATAATGCAACACACTTAACACTTGATAATTTAGCTATAATAAAGCTACCAAAATAATATTACATAATTAAGCTACCAACTAAACACTTCACAATCTAGCTAGCAACTATACTCCTGATAATCTAGCTACCAACTTTACACTTCATAATCTAGCTACCGACTTAATACCTCATAATCTTGCAACCAATAAACACTTCATAATCTAGCTACCAACTTAACTCTTCATAATCTAGCAATGAACTAAACACTTCATAATTAAGCTATAAACTTTACAGTTAATAATCTAGCTACCAACTTCAAACTTCATAATCTAGCTACCAAGTTAACATTCGTAATCTAGCTACGAACCTAACTCTTGATAATCTAGCTACTAACGTAACTCTTCATAATCAAGCTACCAACTTAACTCTTCATAATCATGCTACCAACTTAACTCGTCATAATCTAGCTACAACTTAACACTTCATTATAAAGCAACACTTCATAATTTAGCTACCAACCAAACTCTTCATAATCTAGCTACCGAATTAACAGTTCAAAATCTAGCTACCAACTTAGCACTTCATAATCAAGCTACCAACTTAATACTTCATAATAAAGAAACACACTTAACACTTGATAATTTAGCAAACAACTTAACTCTTAATAATCTAGCTACCAACTTAACACTTTATAATTAAGCTACCAAAATAATACTTTATAATAAAGCTACCAACTAAACACTTCCCTATCACGCTAGCAACTATACTCTTCATAATCTCGCTACCAACTTAACACTTCATCATCTAGCTACCTACTTAACACTTCATAATCTAGCAACCAATAAACACTTCATAATCTAGCTACCAACTTAACTCTTCATAATCTAGCAATGTACTTAACACTTCATAATAAAGCTACCAACTTAACACTTAATAATCTAGCTACCAACTTCAAACGTCATAATCTAGCTACCAAGTTAATACTTCATAATCTAGCTAAAACCTAAACACTTCATAATCAAGCTACCGACTTTACTCTTCTAATCTAGCTACAAACTTAACACTTCATAATCCAGCTACTGACTTTACTGTTCATAATCTAGCAAACAACTTAATACTTCATAATCTCGCTACCAACTCAATATAAACTAGCTACCAACTTTATACATCATAATCTCATTACCAACTCAAATATTATAATCTAGTTACCAACTTAACACTTCATAATTTAGCTACCAACTTCACTCTTCATAATCCAGCTACCAACTCAACTCTTCATAACCCAGCTACCAACTTTACTCTTCATAATCTAGCTAGAAACTTTACACTTCATAATCTTGCAACCAACTTATCTATTCATAATCAAGCTAATAACTCAACTCTTTATAATTAAACTTCCAACTTAATACTTCATAATCTCGCTACCAACTTAACACTTCACAATCAAAGAAACCAACTTAACTCTTCATAATCTCGCTACCTTATAATTTAGCTACCAACTTTACTCTTCATAAACTAGCTATCCACTTAACCTTTCATAATCCAGCTACCAACTTAACACTTTATAATTAAGCTACCAACTTAATACTTCATAATCTCGCTACCAACTTAACACAATATAAACTAGCTACCAACTTTATACACATAATCTCATTACCAACTCAAATATTATAATCTAGTTACCAACTTAACACTTCATAATTTAGCTACCAACTTCACTCTTCATAATCCAGCTACCAACTCAACTCTTCATAATCCAGCTACCAACTTTACTCTTCATAATCTAGCTAGAAACTTTACACTTCATAATCTTGCAACCAACTTAACTATTCATAATCAAGCTAATAACTCAACTCTTTATAATTAAGCTTCCAACTTAATACTTCATAATCTCGCTACCACATTAACTTAACACATTTTAAACTTGCAACCAACCTTATACTACATTATCTAGCTTCCAACGTAACACATCATAATCTGGCTTCCAACTTTACTCTTCATAATCTAGCTACCAACTTTACACTTTATAATAAAACTACCAACTTTAAATTCATAATCAAGCTACCAACTTTACTCTTCATAATCTAGCTACTAACTTAACAATTCATAATCTAGCTACCTACTAAAAACTACATAAACTAGCTACCAACTTTAAACTTCATGATCTAGCTACAAACTTAACACTTCATAATCTAGCTACCAACTTTACTCTTTATAATCTAGCTTCCCACTCAACATTTCATAATCTTGCAACCAACTTAACTCTTCATAATCAAGCTACAAACTTTTCTCTTAATAATCTAGCTACCAACTTAACAGTTCAAAATCTACCTTCCAGCTTTACACTTCATAATCGAGCTACCAACTTAACACTTTATAATGTAGCTACCAACTTAAAACTTTATAACTAACTACCAAGTTAATAATTTATAATCTAGCTAACAACTACACTCTTCATAATCAAGCTACCAACTTAACACTTTATAATCTGCCTATAAACTTTACTCTTCATAATCAAGCTACAAACGTAAAACTTCATGATCAAGCTACCGACTTAATACTTCATAATGTCGGTACCAACTTTACACTTCACAATCTAGAAACTAACTTAACACTTCATAATCTATCTAGCAACTTAAACCTTCATAATTTAGCTACCAACTTTACTCTTCATAAACTAGCTACCAACTTAATTCTTCATAACTTAGCTACCAACTTAACACTTCATAATCTCGCTACCAACTTAACACATTATAAACTAGCTATAAATTTTACACATCATAATCTCCCTACCAACTTAAAACATTATAAACTTGCTACCAACTGAACTCATCATAATCTCGCTACCAACTTAACACATTATAATCAAGCAACCAACTTACACTTCATAATCTAGCTACCAACTTAACACTTCATAATCTTGATACCAACTTAACACTTAATAATCTAGCTACACACATAACTCTTCATAATCTAGCTACCAACTTAACTCTTCATGATCTAGCTACAAACTTATCTCTGACTAATCTATCTACAAACTAAACTTTTAATAATCTTTCTACCAACTTTACTCTTCATAATCTAGCTACCAACTTAGCACTTCACAATCTGGCTACCAACTTAACTCTTCATAATCTAGCTACAACCTAAACTTTTCATAATTAAGCTACCAACTTAATACTTTATAATCTCGCTACAAACCTAAGTAATATAATCTCGCTACCAACTTTACACATAATAATCTCGCTACTAACGTTATACATCATAATCTCGCTTCCAACTTAACACATTATAATCTAGCTACCAACTTAATTCTTCATAATCTCGCCCACAACTTTCCACTTCATAATCTAGCTAATAACTTAACTCTTCATAATCAAGCTACCAACTTAATACTTCATAATGTCGCTACCAACTTAATACTTCATAATCTAGCTGCCAAAATAACTCTTCATAATCAAGCTAATAACTTAACTCTTCATAATTAAGCTACCAACTTAATACTTCATAATCTCGCTACGAACTTAACACATTTTAAACTGGCTACCAACTGTACACATCATATTTTCGCTACAAACTTCACACTTCATAATCTAGCTACAAATATAACACATCATAATCTAGCTACCAACTTAACACATCATAATCGAGCTACCAACTTAACTCTTACTAATCTAGCAAGCAACTAAACTCTTCATTATCTAGCTACCAACTTATCTCTTCATAATCTAGCTACCAACTGAAGTCTTAAATATCTAGCTACCATCTTAACACTTCATAATTAAGCTACCAACTTAACTCCTCATGATCTAGCTACCAACTAAACACTTCATAATCAATCTACAAACTAAACTTTTAATAATCTAGCTACCAACTTAACTCTTCATAATCTAACTATCAACTTCACACTTCATAATTAAGCTACCAACTTAACTCCTCATGATCTAGCTACCAACTTAACTCTTCATAATCTAACTATCAACTTCACACTTCATAATTAAGCTACCAACTTAATACTTCTTAATCTCGCTACCAACTACACACATTATAAACTAGCTATAAACTTTACACATCATAATCTCAGTACCAACTTAAAAGATTATAAACTAGCTACCAACTTAACACATCATAATCTCGCTACCAACTTAACACATCATAATCTCGCTTCCAACTTTACACATTATAATCAAGCAACCAACTTAACACTTAATAATCTCGTAACCAACTTAACTCTTCATAATCTAGCTACAACCTAAACTTTTCATAATTAAGCTACCAACTTAATACTTTATAATCTCGCTACAAGCCTAAGTAATATAATCTCGCTACGAACTTTATACATCATAATCTCGCTACCAACTTTATACATCATAATCTCGCTTCCGACCTAACACATTACAATCTAGCTACCAACTTAATTCTTCATAATCTCGCTACCAACTTTCCACTTCATAATCTAGCTAATAACTTAACTCTTCATAATTAAGCTACCAACTTAATACTTCATAATATTGCTACAAACTTAACACCTAATAATCAAGCTACCAACTTAACTCTTCATAATCAAGCTAATAACTTATCTCATCATAATTAAGCTACCAACTTAATACTTCATAATCTCGCTACGAACTTAACACATTTTAAACTGGCTACAAACTACCTACCAACTTAAACTAGCTACCAATTTACCATATCATAATCTTGATACCAACTTAACACTTCATAATCTTGATACCAACTTGACACTTCATAATCTAGCTACCAACTTAACACTTATTAATATAGCTACTAACTTAACGCTTCATAATCTAACTACAAACTAAACTCTTCATAATATAGCTACAACTTAACACTTGATTATCTAGCTACCAACTTAACACTTCATAATCTAGCTACCAACGTAACACTTATTAATTAAGCTCCCAATTTACACTTCATAATCTAGCTATTAACTTAATTATTCTTAATCTAGCTACCAACTTAACTCTTCATAGTCTAGCTTCCAACTTAAAACTTAATAATCTAGCTTCCAACTTAACACTTCATAAAGTAGCTAACAACTTAACACTAAATATTCTAGCTACCAACTTTACACATCATAATTAAGCTACCAACTTTATACTCCATAATCTCGCTACAAACTTAACACTTCACAATCTAGCAACCAACTTAACTCTTTATAATCTAGCTACCAACTTAAAACTTCATAATCTAGCTACCAACTTAACTCTTAATAATCTACCTACCAACTTAACACTTCATAATCTACCTACCCACTTTACTCTTCATAATCTACCTACCAACTTAACACTTCATAATCTATCTACCAACTTAACTCTTCATAATCTAGCTACCAACTTTACTCTTCGAAATCAAGCTACCAACTTTGCTTTTCATAATCTAGCTACCAACGTTTTACTTACTAATCTAGCTACTAACTGAACTTTTAATAATCTAGCTACCAACCGAACGCTTCATAATCGAGCTACAAATATAACACTTCATAATCTAGCAACCAACTTAACACTTAATAATCTAGCTACCAACTTCAAACTTCATAATCAAGCTACCATCTTAACTCTTCATGATCAAGCTACCAACTTCATACTTCGTAATCTCGCTACCAACTTAAAACATTATAAACTCGCTACAAACTTAACACATCATAATCTCGCTACCAACTTGACACATTATTATCAAGCAACCAACTTAACACTTCATAATCTAGCTACCAACTTAACACTTCATAATTTGATACTAATTTAACACTTAATAATTAAGCTACCAACTTAACTCTTCATGACCTAGCTACTAAATTAACTCTTCATAATCAATGTACAAACTAAACTTTTAATAATTAAGCTACTAACTTTATACATCATAATCTCGCTTCCAACCTAACACATTACACTCTAGCTACCAACTTAATTCTTCATAATCTCGCTACTAACTTTACACTTCATAATCTAGCCAAAAACTTAACTCTTAATAATTAAGCTACCAACTTAACTCTTCAGAATCTAGCGACCAACATAACTCTTCATAATCTAGCTACCAACTTATCTCTTCATAATGTAGCTACCAACTTAACTTTTCATAATCTTGCTACAAATTTTAGTCTTAATAATCTAGCTACCAACTTAACACTTCATGATCTAGCTACCAACTTAACTCTTCATAATCTAGCTAAAAAATTAACTCTTCATAGTTAAGCTACCAACTTAATTCCTCACAATCTCGCTACCAACTTAACCCATTATAATCTCGCTACAAACTTTACACATCATAAATTCGCTTTCAACTTAACACATTGTAATCTAGCTACCAACTTTACAGTTCATAATCTGGCTTCCAAAGTAAGACCTCATAATCTAGCTACCGACTTAACACTTCATAATCTAGCTACCAACTTAACTCTTCATAATCAAGCTACCTACTTAACACTTTATAATTAAGCTACCGACTAAAAACTTCATAATCTAGCAACCAACTAAACACTTCATAATCTAGCTACAAACTTAACTCTTCATAATCTAGCTGCTAACTTAAAACGTTATAATCTACCTACCAACCTAAAACCTAATAATCTAGCTACCAACTTAACTCTTAATGATCTAGCCACTAACTTAACTCTTCATAATCTAGCTACCAAATTAACACGAAATAATCTAGCTACCAACTTAACCCTTCATAATCTAGCTACCAACTTAACTCTTCATAATCTACAAACTAACTAAACACTTCATAATATGTCTACACACTTAACACTTCATAATCTAGCTACCAACTAAACTCTTCATAATCAAGCTACCAACTTTACTCGTACTAATCTAGCTACCAACTGAACTTTTAATAATCTAGCTACCAACTTTACACTTCATAATCTAGCTACAAATATAACACTTAATAATCTCGCTATTTACTTAACACTTCATAATCTAGCTACCAACTTAACTCTTCATAATATAGCTTCCAACTTAAAACTTCATAATCTAGCTACCAACTTAAAACATTATAAACTCGCTACCAACTTAACACATCATAATCACGCTACCAACTTAACACATTATAATCTAGCTACCAACTTAACACTTCATAATCTAGCTACCAAATTAACACTTCATAATCTAGCTACCAACTTAACAATTCATAACTTAGCTACCAACTTAACACTTAATAATCTGGCTACGAACGTAACACTCTATAATCTAGCTACCAACTTAACTCTTCATATTCTATCTACAAACTAAACTTTTAATAATCTTGCTTCCAACTTAACACTTAATAATCTAGCAACCAACTAGACTCTTCATGAACGAGCAACCAACTCACCTCTTCATAATCTAGCTACCAACTTAACTCTTCATAATCTAGCTACCAACTAAATTTGTCATAATTAAGCTACCAACTTAACACATTATAATCTCGCTACCAACTTAACACATTATAATCTCGATACAAACTTTATACATAATAATCTCGTTTCGTGTTCTAGCTACCAACTTAACACTTCATAATTTCGCTACCAACTTTACACTTCATAATCTAGCTACCAACTTATCACTTTATAATTTAGCTTCCAACTTAACACTTCATAATTTAGCTACCAACTTAACACTTCATAATCTCGATACTAACTTTACTCTTCATAATCTAGCTACCAACTTAACACTTCATAATCTAGTTACCAACTTTACACTTCATAATCGAGCTACCAACTTAACACTTCATAATCTATCTACCAACTTAACACTTCACAATCGACCTACCAACTTAACTCTTACTAATCTAGCTACGCACTTAACTCTTCATAATCTAGCTACCAACTTATCTCTATATAATCTATCTACCAACTTAACTTTTCATAATCTTGCTACCAACTTAAGTCTTAATAATCTAGCTACCAACTTAACACTTCATAATTAAGCTACCAACTTAACTCTTCATAATCCAGCTACAAACGTAACTCTTAATAGTTAAGCTACCAACTTAATTCTTGACAATCTCGCTACCAAATTAACCCATTATAATCTCGCTACCAACTTTACACGTCATAATTCCGCTACCAACTAAACACATTATAATCTAGCTACCAACTTCACACTTCATAATCTTGCTACCAACGTAACTCTTCATAATCTAGCTACCAACTTGACACTTCATAGTCAAGCTACCAACTGAAAACCTTATGATCTAGCTACCAACTTTACACTTAATAATCTTGCTACTAACTAAACTCTTCATAATCTAGCTACCAAATACACACGAAATAATCTACCTACCAACTTAACATTTCATAATCAAGCTACCAACTTAAAACTTCATAATCTAGCTACCATCTTAACTCTTCACAATCCCGCTACCAACTTAATACTTAATAATCTCGCTACCAACTTAAAACATTATAAACTCGCTACACACTTAACACATCATAATCAACTTATCTCTTCATAATCTATCCACCAACTTAACGTTTCCTAATCTTGCTACCAACTTAAGTCTTCATAGTAAAGCTACCAACTTAATTCTTCACAATCTCGCTACCAACTTAACCCATTATAATCTAGCTACCAACTTTACACATACTTATTTCGCTACCAACTAAACACATTATAATCTAGCTACCAACTTCACACTTCATAATCCTGCTACCAACGTAACTCTTCATAATCGGGCTACCAACTTAACACTTAATAGTCTAGCTACTAACTTAAAACCTTATAATCTACCTACCAACTTAACACTTCCTAATCTAGCTACCAACTTAACACGTCATAATCAAGCTACCAACTTAACACTTTATAATCTAGTTACCAACTTTACACTTCATAATCTAGTTACCAAATTAACTCCTCATAATCTACCTAGTAACTTAATACTTCATAATCTAGCTACCAACTTAACACTTCATAATCTTTATATTAACTTAACACTTCATAATCTACCTACCAACTAAACTTTTCATAATTAAGCTACCAACTTAATACTTTATAATCTCGCTAGACACTTTATACATCATAATCTCGCTTCCAACCTAACACATTATAATCTAGCTACCAACTTAACGTTTCATAATCTTGCTACCAACTTAAGTCTTAATAATCTAGCTACCAACTTAACACTTCATAATAAAGCTACAAACGTAACTCTTCATAGTAAAGCTTAATTCTTCATAATCTAGCTACCTACTTAACACTTAATAGTCTAGCTACTAACTTAAAACCTTATAATCTAGCTACCAACTTTACACTTCATAATCTAGCAACCAACTTAACTCCTCATAATCTAGCTACCAAATTAACACTTAATAGTCTAGCTACTAACTTAAAACCTTATAATCTAGCTACCAACTTTACACTTCATAATCTAGCAACCAACTTAACTCCTCATAATCTCGCTACCAAATTAACACTTAATAGTCTAGCTACTAACTTAAAACCTTATAATCTAGCTACCAACTTTACACTTCATAATCTAGCAACCAACTTAACTCCTCATAATCTAGCTACCAAATTAACACTTAATAGTCTAGCTACTAACTTAAAACCTTATAATTTAGCTACCAACTTTACACTTCATAATCTAGCAACCAACTTAACTCCTCATAATCTAGCTACCAACTTAACACTTAATAGTCTAGCTACTAACTTAAAACCTTATAATCTAGCTACCAACTTTACACTTCATAATCTAGCAACCAACTTAACTCCTCATAATCTAGCTACCAAATTAACACGCAATAATCTACCTACCAACTTTACACTTCATGCTCTAGCTACCAACTTAACACTTCATAATCTAGTTATCTAATTAACTCCTCATAATCTACCTAATAACTTAATACTTCCTAATCTAGCTACCAACTTAACACTTCATAATTAAGCTACCAACTTAACTCTTCATAATCTAGCTACCAACTTTACACTTACTAATCTAGCTACAAATATGACACATCACAATCTCGCTACCGACTTAACACTTTATAGTCTAGCTATCAACTTAACACTTCATAATCTAGCTATCAACTTAAAACTTCATAATCTAGCTACCATCTTAACTCTTCATAATCTAGCTACCAACTTAATACTTAATAATCTCGATACCAACTTAAAACATTATAAACTTGCTACCAACCTCACTTATCATAATCTAGCTACCAACTTACACTTCATAATCTTGCTACCAACTCAACTCTTCATAATCAAGCTAATAACTTAAATCCTCATAATTAAGCTACCAACTTAATACTTCATGACGTCGCTTCCAACTTAACACATTTTAAACTGGCTACCAACTTTACATATCATAATTTCGCTACAAACTTAACGCATCATAATCTAGCTACCAACTTAACACTTCATGATCTGGCTACCAACTTTACATATCATAATCTAGCAACAAACTTAACACATCATAATCTAGCTACAAACTTAATACTTCATAATCTAGCTACCAACTTTACACTTCATAATCTAGCTACCAACTTAACTCTTCATAATCTTGCTACCAACTTAACATATGATAATCTAGCTACATCTTAACACTTCATAATCTAGCTATTAAGTTAATTAATCTTAATCTAGCTTCCAACTTAACACTTCATTATTTAGCTACCAGCTAAACACATAATCATCTAGCTGCAAACATAACACTTAATAATCTAGCTACCAACTCAAAACGTCATAATTTAGCTACCAAGTTAATTCTCCATAATCTACCTACCAACTTAACACTTCATAATCTAGCTACAATATAACTCTTCATAATCTACCTACCAACTAAACACTTCACAATCTATCTACCAACTTTACTCGTAATAATCTAGCTACCAACGTAACTCTTCATAATGAAGCTACCAACCTTACTCTTAATAATCTAAAAACCAACTTTAAACTTCATAATCTACCTTCCAACTAAACACTTCCTAATCTCGCTAACAACTTAACACTTCATAATCTAGTTACCAACTTTACACTTTATAATCTAGCTACCAACTGAACTTTTAATAATCTAGCTACCAACTGAACTTTTAATAATCTAGCTACCAACTTAACTCTTCATGATCTAGCTACCAACATTACTCTTCATAATCTATCTACCAACTTTACTTTTGATAATCTTGCTACCAACTTTACTCTTCATAATCTAGCTACCAACTTAGCACTTCATAATCTCGCTACCAACTTAACTCTTCATAATCTAGCTACCTACTAAACTTTTCATAATTAAGCTACCAACTTAATACTTTATAATCTCGCTACCAACTTAACACATTATAATCTCGCTACCAACTTTATACATCATAATCTCGCTTCCAACCGAACACATTATTATCTAGTTACCAACTTAACACGTCATAATCTAGTTACCAACTTAACACTTCATAATCTAGCTACCAACTTAACACTTCATAATCTAGCTACAAACTTAACTCTTCAAAATCTAGCTTCCAACTTTACTCTTCATAATCTCGCTTCTCACTTAATACTTCATAATCTCGCTACCAACTGGTTAGCAAAGTTACCGCAGCCAGAAATGCATCCAGAAAGTGTGGTTTGAGTTGTCACCCTTTACAAATTGGCTATTTGGAGAATTTGAAAGCTTGATGGCTCTGTTGACAGTCAATTGTCATAGGTGGGGCAAAAAGTAGTATATAAACGGTACTCTTTTCATTGAGCTGAGAGCGGTAGGGAGAGCTGAGTGAGGCTGAAAGAGGAGACTGAAGTACAAAGAATTGGACGTTGAAAAAGATTGACAACTGTGGTTTGCCACTAGATTTTTTTTATATATTTGTTTTCACGGATTGACCACAAGCTATTTCCGGCAGTAACTATGGCAGGAAAGAGGATCATCAGTGAAATGCTGAAGACGTTCTATGGAGAGGGGGATGTTGTAGCCTGGCTGAGCAAGGTTAAACTCGTCGCTAAGTTGCAGGACATCGCGGATGTAGCCAGCTTGATACCGCTGTATCTTGATGGTGATGCTCTGACCCTATTTCTGGAGATGCGGGAGGAGGATCGACTGTCTGCAGACACCATTGAAGAGAAGTTGAAGGAAGCCTTTACTGAAGGATTATTTGTGGCATATGGTAAACTAAGCCGTATGGTGTGGACCGGAGAGTCTGTCGATGTTTTCGCCAACAACATCCGGAGGTTGGCGGGACTAGCAGGATTTAATGGAGGAGGCCGTCGACAGATGGTTAAGATGGCCTTCATAAATGGCTTCCCAGACCATATTTCCATAGCTCTGCAGCAACTGCCTGGTGTAAATACCATGGTGGTGGCGGAGTTGATTACACAGGGTAGGCTGCTGGCCAGGCAAAAAAAGGGTGAGCAGGGAAGCGTAGCTGTCGTTCAACGAAGCAAACTGCAGCAGGAGATTGTGAAGGACGAAGAGCCGAGAGGGCTGTGACAGAGACCCAGGTTCGCTGGCAGATGCTACCGATGCCAAGGCCAGCATATGGCGAGGGAGTGCAGGGAGCCGAAGCCGGAAGTCACGTGTTACCGCTGTGAGAAAATCGGCCACATCAGCAGATTCTGTCCCCAGGGAAACGGATAGGAGGAAGCCACTGCGCCGGTAGCTACCCCACTTATTCGATGAAGGCGCTTCAGGATACGTCGCCACAAGTAGAGGTGACCTTAAATGGGCGAAGTGCAAAGGCCCTTGTCAACACAGGCTGTACTTCAACACTTGTCACCAAAGACATGGTTGACACATGCAGTGGGACCAGCAGCATTACGGCAGTTGACGGCAGAGAGGTGAAGTGCCATGGCACAAGTGTCGTTCGGATGATGGTATGTGGGATGTCGCTAACAATCCAAGCGATTGTTATTAACAAAATTGTTACGGGCGTCAGTGGGGCTAGAGATGGACGCAATTGCTCGACTAGTGGGCGTCACAGTACATAGAAACACCGTGAGATTTGGAGGACATCAAGGGGCTGCAGGTGTGCGATCCGAAAAAGGTGGCAGAGGAACAGGAACGGCCGGGTCAGACAAAAGTTGCATGATAGAGGACCAAGATTTCTCTGCACACTTTGATGGTGAGAAATGGACAGTTAAGTGGGTATGGAATGGAGAACCTCCCGTACTGAACAACAGAGTGGAATGCTACGAGCATACGTTGCGAGGAGGCGTAAGTATTGAATTTGAGAAGGAGGTGGACCGTTGGATCTCAGAAGGGATTTTAAGACCATGGAAGCAGAAGGTGGAAGGCGTGCTTCCGTTAATGGCAGTTGTTCAGCCCACAAAACAAAAGGTTCGGCCAGTACTGGACTTCAGGGAACTGAACGTATACCATGCGTGTCACACGGGAGGCGATGTGATAGATGTGTGCGGAGAGACCATGCGAGAGTGGAGGCAGATGCAGAAGGCTGCGGCGATCGTGGATTTAAAATATGCATACCTACAGATCCACATTTCGCAGGAATTTTGGAAGTACCAGCTGGTCGGATACAAAGGCCAAACATACTGCCTAACTAGGTTAGGGTTTGGCCTGAATTCTGCACCAAAGATAATGGCGGCGATCCTCAAAACGGTGCTAAGCAAGGAGGATGCAGTCAGAAGAGCCACCAGTTCCTACATTGATGACATCATGGTGGATGAGACAGTAGCAACAGCAAAGGACGTAGTAGAGCACCTCAACGGCTTTGAGCTGATCACAAAACGCCCGGAATCGTTGGAGGGAGGAGCGGCGTTAGGGCTCCAACTAAGGAAGGACCAAATAGGAAGGTTAGTGTTCCGGAGGGGAAATGAAATCCCGGAGGTGTCTGAAAAAATGAGCAGGCGGGAACTCTACTCGGTATGCGGAAGACTGGTGGGTCATTACACGATGGCAGGAAAGCTACAGACTGCATGTAGTTACATCAAAAGGCGAGCTAGTGGAGCGAAGTGGGAGGATGGAGTTGATAAAGAGATTGTGGACATTATGAGAGAGATTATTGAAGAGGTGAAGAGGGAGGATCCAGTGAGAGGTGTTTGGCACGTACCCAATAGTGCAGAAGGTGTTGTGTGGTGTGATGCAAGCAGTATAGCAGTGGGGGTCACCTTGGAGATAGGTGGTGTCATTGCAGAAGATGCTGCTTGGTTGCGGAAGAAGGACGACGTGGCTCACATAAATGTGGCGAAACTGGATGCGGTTATGAAGGGCATCAACTTAGCCTTGAAATGGGGGCAACGGAATGTTGAGGTGAGGACCGACTCGGCCACTGTGTTCTCTTGGGTTCAGTCCGAAGCTACAGGAGAAAGAAGGGTGAAGACGAAAGGCGCCGCCGAGATGCTCGTGAACCGTCGATTGATGACGTTAAGGGAGCTGATTAGGGAATTTGATCTTCAACTCAGGATCAGTATCGTTCCCTCAGCGAAGAACAGAGCAGATGTGATGACAAGGGTGAGGAAGACCTGGCTAAAGGCACCGAATGAGGCGGCTGCTGCAATATGTGGATTGGCTGAAGACACTCCGAAGGATTTGCATGACATGCACCATTTCGGAGTGGATAGAGCCTTGTTCTTGGCCAGGAAGGTGGACCCCAGAATCACAAAGGAGGCCGTCAGGACAGTGGTTCAGAGATGCCACCAGTGTCAATCAGTCGACCCTGCGCCAAGTAGACACGAAGGTGGTGAGGTTCAGGTGGCAGAGAACTGGAGCAGGTTGGCGATAGACGTAACGCACTATCGACAGAGGCCGTACCTGTCAATGGTCGACTGTAGACCTGGAAGAGTGGCCATTTGGAGGGAGATCAAGGCGGAAAACGCAGGTGAGATTGCAAAGGTCCTGGAAAAGGTGTTTTTGGAGAGAGGTCCAGTGACGGAAGTGCTAATAGACAATGGAACTGCCTTTCGCTCAGCAGCCCTGAAGAATGTGTTGGATAAGTGGGGAGTGCGGCGCTATTTCAGGGCTGCATATAGACCAGGCGGAAACGGAATTGTGGAGCGGCATCACAGGACCATCAAGGCTGTAGCTGAAAGGAGCCAGATTTCACCACCAGAAGCTGTTTTCTGGTATAATATGGCTCCTAAGTCAGGGCAAAAAGTGGAGTCAGTGCCGCAGAGGGCAGTCTTCAAGTACGAGTGGCGGCATCCCCGAACTGCGCCCGTAGCCACGGAGGAAGGAGAGAAGCAAGCGTCTGTGCGAGTGGGAGAGGAAGTGTGGATCAAACCGCCTGACGCTCGCTTTACCACACGCTGGGGGAGGGGCATTGTGACAAGTGTCCAGTCCCCGAACAATGTATCTATTAACGGCATCCTTCGACACATCCTTGATGTGCGGCCGGCAGTGGTGTCATCAGAGGAAGAAGACAGCGACGTCGAGCAAAGTCACGACGTTCACGAAGAGGCACCGCGGAGATCGCAGCGAGAGAGACGCCCGCCATGTTGGTCGAGCGACTACGTGATGGGCTGACTAGTGATGATCGTGTAGATCAAGGGGGCGTGTGGTTAGCAAAGTTACCCCAGCCAGGAATGGATCCAGAAAGTGTGGTTTGAGTTGTCCCCCTTTGCAAATTGGCTGTTTGGAGAATTTGAAAGCTATATGGCTCTGTTGACAGTCAATTTGCATAGGTGGGGCAAAAAGTAGTATATAAACGGTACTCTTTTCATTGAGCTGAGAGCGGTAGGGAGAGCTGAGTGAGGCTGAAAGAGGAGACTGAAGTACAAAGAATTGGACGTTGAAAAAGATTAACCACTGTGGTTTGCCACCAGATTTTTTAAATATATTTGTCTGCACGGATTGACCACACCAACTTAACACATTATAATCTCGCTACCAACTTTACACATCATAATCTCCATTCCAACTTAACACATTATAATCTAGCTACCAACTTAACACATCATAATCTCGCTACCAACATTACATTTCATAATCTAGCTACTAACTAGGATATAGTAGTTACATTAAATATCTTATGTATGAGGATGAATAAGTTTATTTTGGTCTATAGACAGATTTATTAGAGAACAAAACCAAACGTATAAACGTTACGTTTTTTAATACAATCAATAAACAACGTTTTAATTAAATATATTAGTGTGTTCGTTATTTGTATGCCTGTCAGAAATCTTTAATATGAAGTAACAATTTTATTTTACTTACCCTAGGGAAATAATCGTAATATAGTGCAAATACTTAGTATTTTGATAGATTCTACGTGTCAATTCAGAGCATAAATATTAGATTGGATTTAATTCATTTAACTTAGTTGGCCAGTTTAAAAACAACTTTTTTCACTCAGCTTTGACTAAATTCTCGATTTGGTTAATTTGTTTTGAATCATTATCATGGTGAAATATATCAACTCCTAGGTAGTTGAAGAATGATTACAGATCGAAGCAAGTAAATCTCCAATATTTATCGATACATAGTATTCTCATAGTTTACTTCAATGATATGAAGTGCCTTCTTTATTCCTTGCCGCAGTATCAGGAAAAATAACTTCTGATAATTATTTTTCCTACACAGTGTTTACCCTTAGCAATAGTATTCCAAGGCTCATATGTTTGTTTTTCTTCATACAGTTCTGTAACAATTTCGACTGGGAGCTCTTTTTTGGAATTGTCAGACCGTACTATTTTGTCCCAAAATGATACAGATTCCTCCAGGGCAAATTGTAAGCGAGATTTTACATAACTTCAGAAGAGAAGCGTTCATAGGAGTGGGAAAATGACGAGTAATTGTATATTCGCTCACTTATGTCCCGCAGTTTCCAGATTTGTTTGGTCTTCTCTTCGAGTAGTTTTTAATTAATTACCGACAAATACATTTTAGTTTTCGTTCGCCTAATTTGAGAGAACTTTCTGTTCGATGCCACTTCACAATCAGGCTATTTTGCTTTCATTTTCGAATGATGGCTCGAATATAACTTTTGATATCCCATGGCATAAGCTTTTCGATGATCACTATGCGAGCATGTATTTAAATGATCACTATGCGAGCATGTATTTGGCATTATAAAAACATTCGAAAATATAATAGAAATATAATATCCATACTCACATACTTCGACAATGATTACACTAAGTATGTGCTCAAATATATTTAACAACTACTAAATATATACACATATACACACACAAACATATACAAATACACATATGTCGGAGTTTGTTTAAATAAAAATATCCGACAATAATGTTTAGTGTATGAAATGAGCTGATAAGCAAATAAAGAAACTAATTAGAAATATTGACACGGACACATGTTTAAAGAATTCATTAGCTCCGATATTTCGACCGATCAAGTCTTAATCGTGAAAGGAAAACTTTATTAGGGTTAAATCAAGGCCGTGATAGGCGAAGCAAAGAGAAGATATAATGAGTTAACAAAAACGCATTCAGTCACAGAAACTAGCTACTCGTGATTTCTGGAAAATCTATAATAGTTTAGTGAATAATGGTCAATCAACAATTCCCCCACTAGCACACCACAATGATACTGATAAGGCTGAACTACTTGCCCAGCGATTCGCTTCTAACTCCACCTTGGACTAAAAAAACCCACCCCCTCCCCAAATTCCCATTGCGGACCGAAGCCACACTTGATAACCTGGTCATCACCCCATTCCAGGTCGGAGACATCATAAAAGACCTTGATACCTCCAAAGCTTGTGGGCCTGATCTTATACCTGTAATAGTAATAAATAAATGCTCTGCTGAACTGGCCCCTGTCCTCTCCAAACTCTACAATAAGTGTCTAGCTGAATCTTGCTTCCCCGATAGCTGGAAAATTGCCTCCGTGGTACCAGTCTACAAGAATTCTAGAATAGAACTACCGCCCAATCAGTCTGCTGCCGATCTTTGCTAAAATCTTTGAATCCTTAATCAATCTAGATATAGTTCGGCGCTTAGTTAATGCTAAGCTTCATTCTGACCGCTAGTATGGATTTAGACAAGCACGATCTACTGCGGACATCATAACGGTCATCTCTGAACGATATGTATCATACACCCGACAAGGCAGGTGAAGGCAGTAGCGCTTGACATATCCAAGGCCTTTGACAAGGTATGGCATAAAGGGCTTCTCTTGAAAATATGCTCATACGGTATTACTGGGCAATTACTTTATATAATTAGATCCTTCCTAACCAAAAGAAAAATCCAGGTTGTCCTCGATGGCCGTTCATCTAAGCAACATGACATAAATGCTGGTGTACCCGAGGGATCTATCCTTGGACCTCTGTTGTTCCTGGTCTATATAAACGATCTCCCTGATGACATAGAGTCTGAGATTGGTTTAGTGGCTGACGACACCACGCTTTACTCTCACCATGTTTACAAAATAGACGCGATTATATCTGAGGCAATGTCTGAATCCTTAGAAAATGACCTCCAGGCTGTAGTGGATTGGGGTCATAAATGGTTGGTAACTTTTAATGCCGCAACGATGAAGCTCCTTTCCTTCAATAACTACAATAAACCTCTCCAACCACCGATTATCATGGCAAATAACACCCTACCTGAGAGTTCATCATTCAAACTCGTCGGCCTAACCTTCACAAGTAACATGAATTGGAACAAATACATTGAAGACATTGCCAAGGCTGCTGCAAAGAAGGTTGGCTCCCTCTACCGTGCTAGTACACTCCTCACACCTGAGATTATCCTGTATCTCTACAAAGCCACCATCCGCCCAGGCATGGAGTATTGTTGTCATATCTGGGCTGGTGCATCATCTACTACTCTCTCCCGCCTTGACAAGGTCCAAAAACGAAGCGCTAACCTAATAGGTCCCTCACTGTCAACCAAACTCCAGTCCCTGTCCCATCGTCGCAATGTAGCAACATTGGGCCTTTTTTTTACAAATACTTCAATGGATTATGCTCTGATGAATTGGCTACTCTAGTGCCCCCACTACGTAAATTCACTAGACCAACTCGACAATCAACTAAATCTCATCCATTCACTGTGGAGGTCCCCGGATGCCGGAGAGCGTTCTACTCAAATAGCTTATTTCCTCGTGCTGCTGGCCTCTGGAACTCCCTCCCTGCCCCCTGTTTCCCCGTCAGTACTGACATGCAGGAATTTAAAATTAATGTAAACAGACATCTCGCTTCGCAGATCCCAGTTTAGGTGGACCCCCCAACATCCCCCCTTTTCTTTCTTCTCAGTAGCCCTTTAGTCTACAGTTGCGGCCTGCCTTGTTTGGGGTGAACTACGTTAAAAAAGTCAAGTTTTATACAAATAAAAATGTAAGACAATGGAGAATGTGTGAAGCGAACGAGAAGAAGGGGAACAGGCGGGATACTAGAACACACACAATCTACTATAGTTAAACATTTCAAAGAAATATTAGAACACACACAATCTGCTATAGTTAAACATGTCACAGAAATAGGCTTAATTTCACAAAAAACAAGAAAAAAACGAATAATGTAAATACCTATTTTTTTTTTTAAATATCATTGAAAAAAACGAACAAAACTCACCACATTTGATACTGGATAACCCATACTAGTAGCCCGACTGTTCCCTGTCTTTCCTTTCGCTTTTATTCCTTGCCTTTACCCTTCTTTTCATTTCTGACACTACTCTTACCCCTTTCCTCTATTCTCACTATCACACTGATACACACATATGAGCACCCCTCAAAAGACTTGTAATTGCCGCCACCGGCTCCATCTTATCACTTTATCTTCTTTCAATTAACCAACCTTTTCTCTAATGATGTTTTACTTTTATGCCAATTTGAAACTGGGTAGGAGACAATTTTCAGAAACTCAATTCTTAACATGATAATTAAAAAAGAGTGAAATTAAAACAGACTTTGTTTAAATCCTCGTGTCAGCAATATCGGACTATATTTCTCTGTTATCACAGGAGGCCCACCCCTCTCGGGGCCCATACCAGCGAAATGAAAAGTACAAAAAATAGTCTAGTTCTGTTGAAGCAAGTTTCTTTGCCGAAAGTCTAAGCTTATAAATAACTGAATTTTATTAATAAAAATTTAATAAATTGTTTGCGGTGTCTGATTTCTGTAAAAAAGAAAAAGCCCCTTACGAAACACTTTTCAAAGATGTGATCAGCTCCCTTTATATATATATATATATATATATATATATATATATATATATATATATATATATATATATATGATCAAATATAAACCAAAAGTAAAACTTTTAGTAGATGGAACCTATTGTGAAGAGGTTTAGCTCAATATACGAGATAGCCTTGGCTTAAGGAAAGAATAATAAACACTTGTTTATTACTGAATACACCTTGCATTGAACAATTGAAATTTGAAATAAATTTGGACAATCGTCGCATATTTATCACTCTTTTTTTTCTATCTCTCTCTCTCTCTCTCTCTCTCTCTCTCTCTCTCTCTCTATATATATATATATATATATATATATATATATATATAATATTTGTTTTGTTTATTATCTATGCACGTGTACGTTTCACCCTTTATAATCGGGACTCATCAGACTATTCTCCACCGGTCATGCGATGCGAATGTCTATAATTTATTCTGTTCGAAGATTCCTTCAATCATTTTACATTAACTTTTTCTGAGTTTGACACATGAATGTCCATAATTTATTCTCGTCTTCTTTTATTTCGAATATGGTAGCAATTATTGCTAAAATGTTAATCATCTGAACACAGAAAAATGTGTTTCGACAGATAGAAATATTTGTTCTGCTTTGTCACTTTAGTTGTGTGTATGTTGCGGTAATTACTGACGCTTTTTCAACGAAAGACTAATTTCATTGCACTGATCCTCTTACATGTCGCACTTGACGATAGATCAAACGATTATTAATGTCGTCTGCTCCTCTGTCTCTTGATTGTCATCATTTTGTTAGATATAGACAAAATTAGGAAAAAGAGATAGAGGGGAGAAGAAAAAGTAAAAAATAATAAAAAATAAGTTAGACTAAGAGGGAGATAGATAGATATCAAAGAGTGTACGTGTGAGCGAGAAAAAGAGGGATTATACGATAGATAGATAAATATATTGACAGAACCGATACCCAGAGAGAATGATGTATATATATATATATATATATATATATATATATATATATATATATATATATATATATATATATATATATATACCGTATTTCTTAATTGGGTGAGTTTCCCAGCAGTGCTCGATTATTAATGCAAAAGTAAAATTAACTAGATAATTGATAAGAGCATGATATTAATTAATATTAAATAAAGTGTTCCATCTTTCCAACGGACAATATTTTGAAATTCCTGGCGGTTGTTCTCACTCATTAAGTTATACGACTCCGCTGATGAAGGTTCGATTTCCTCGGATCTGAAACCTTGGTCTGGATGTTGTTGTAACACTTTATTTAATATATATATATATATATATATATATATATATATATATATATATATATATATATATAATATTTTGGTTGTGCATTCAAACTTTCATATGGTTAGCTCAATAGATTTTCCACGATCCTAGAGCAAAGATGAAATGATTCCGATCATGAGAAGACTAAAAAGTTCTCTAAAATAACATCATTATTTCTACAGCTGTATCATCGCCGATGGCTATACAATCAAACAGGGTTTAATATTAAAGTAAAAACAAACTATTCAGAAAAAATGGGTGTATCTGAGTTTAATTGATTTGACCATGCCGGGCCTGAGGTAGACACCGACTTATAGTGGCAGACAGACTCTTCAGCACCGTTGAGTAGGCGAAGACTTTGAGAAAAAATGAAACTACAAATCACCAGTTGAAGACAAACGGTACCAACTTTATTGTGTTTTTCTCAAATAGATATTCTTTGTTCATAAAGAACTGTTTGTTTTTATTGTTTGTTTAAAGGGAATTTCTATCTCGAAGTCTTCGACAACTGAACGGTGCTGAAAAGTCGGTCTCTATAGGTAGCTTTGCATTCCAGACCCGGCATGGTCAGATTGATGAAACAACGGTACACCCAACATACACCGTGATGTGTAGGTTTTAAATAAAATATTTTATATTTGCTCTAATAAAACCTACAATCGAGCACTATGTCTTTTGAAGTATCTGATAAAAATGATATATATATATATATATATATTTATATATATATACATGTATATGTGTGTGTTTTGTGTATGTAATTTAAAAGCATTCGCTGTTTAAATTATAGTTTGTTGAATCATTCATACTGTGTGGATCATTTGTTTAGACATTCTAATATACGTATGCAAGGTCAGAGGTTCAGGTAAATTTAATTTTTCTAAAAAGTCATCTTTATATCTAGACCTTTCCACAGATCAAGTTGTGTTTCTAACTTAAACGATCGAAGTAAGAAATAAACTGTGACACATCTGACCACGCTCTACTACACGGTCTGTTCGAATAGACTCAACTACAAGCACCACATGCAATTTTGTCGGCCAAGAAAAATCAATAATAACATTAAATTATTTATGGGCAAACCTAACAAGTACGTAAAACAAAAAAAAGAGGTGTATATACACCTGAAAGACTACAAGACAGATTTGACTACAAAACATTTTACAAGATTAAACACCTCAATTAAACCTGAAACCGAAAAAATAGTGGCATAGAAATTGTCAAATTAATGTTTCGGAATTCGCAAGGATCCGTGGCGCAATGGGTATAGTACTTAGTAAAATTCAGTTCGAAGTGACAGTCATCTGAAGGTTGAAGGTTCAATCCACAGTGCGGGCGATACGAAGAATTGCGAAGTCATGGCAGATGGGACGAGATCATGCTACTCCCATGGATTTAATAAAGGGTTTCGTTCGAAATTCCGTCCAGGTTCCAGAGTTCGACAGAAAGATTCCCGAGTTCGACAAGGTACATATCAAGAACGTCGGAGGTTACATCGGCCGAAACGTTGTGATAAAATCACCCAATTTGAGGACAGTAGTCGGGATATACCAAATTCTAAAAATTCCGGCGAATTAATGTTTTCTTTTTTACTAAAACAATGTATTAACACGAAGAATACAACCTACTGATTAAACGGAATAAAAAGAAACTGCATATTCATGCAGTTTTATTATTATCCGGAATTTTTAAGGGTGTCTTTGAACACACGCTTGAAATTCTTCGCAGAATAGATAATAATCCGGATATACAATAGAGAACAATGGATTCAAAAAGGTATTTCGATATATCAATGGGATCATTTGTTCGGCTCATTCTTTGAATTTTGTTGAGTTATTTATCCTTTATAAGTTAACCAGATATGCAACATACAAAAAAATAAAATTATATCGAGATAAGGGGCTGTTACTATTTAGTACTTCTGTGAAACTTAAATGTTAATTAGGATATTAATATATAGAGAAGTAAGATTAAAAGTTGAGGTAAGCACTGATATTAAACAAGTACACTTATAAGACTATACGTTTAATATAGACACGATTAAATGAGTCATACATGAAATAGAATACACATCCAATGTATATTCAGTCACATTCTAATCATCCGCCATCAATAAGTAAATATATACCAAAATCAATAAAACGCCGAATAAGGAATAACTGATCAAATAAAGTTTTTTCAAATAGCAATACCTTCAATGATTCTACAATTGGCAGCTACAAAAACAATGAAACTACTTTCTAGCGAAAGCAGCAACCCACACAAATTGAAGTATTTAAAAAAATTAAAGACTATAGGTCCAAATTGAAGAAGGAAAAATGCGATTTGTCATGGAAAACATGAAATATCTTAGTCAAATCATTGACAAAAATTGTAGAAGATCAGACCCAGAGCGAGTAAGTGCGATATGAAAACGTATCGTCATTGAAAAGTTTATGTGGGTCAGTAAATTACAACACTGTGTTTATGTCAAGCATGTGCAATATTAGAGGTCCTCTTAACGAGCTATTGAAGAATGATTCTACAATTAGCAGCTACAAAAACAATGACAATACTTTTAAGAAATCCGAAAATAAACAAAAATATTTCAGAAGTAGGTCGAATTATTATATGGTTCACACCTCCATTTAACCAAATGATGAAAACAAAATTAGGACACACTTTATTAAGTTTTAAACTTACATCATCTCGAACAAAATATTTAATATAATTACACTAAAACTTAGTTGTAGATTTACTGACATTTTAGAAATAATTAAAAAAACATGACTATTAAATTAATATATATATATATATATATATATATATATATATATATATATATATATATGAAATTTAATTTTTTAATGTATCCTGAATCTCATAATAATTTATATTGTATGGGGATGGGACAGAAGCGTGCGGCGTCTTGGTTGACTCTGTGCACCGAGTTAGTGGCCTGTGACCGTCTCAAAGTGTTACTTACCACACTGATGAGAGCGAAAGCTTGAAAGGGCAGCGTATGTAGGAAAAGTTAATATGGTTTTATACATATTGTTATAAAGCACATTTAAAAAATTAAAGTTGAGCACTGCTCGGAGATATTAAAAACAGACTGATATAAGCAAAGTTCCGATAACGTTCGTCTAACCCTCTGGATTGTATGTTGTTTAATATCAGCTGTATTTAATTTAGGCATTAATATAACTTATTTTCTTTTGTATCACGTGATAATTTCCGATAGCTTTGGGGATAGAGCGAACGCGTCTATTCTCTTAGTTGACTCTGTGAACCGATTTAATGCTCTGTGTCCGTCTGAAATTGTCACTTCCTATACTACATATTGGTGTAAAGCCAGTTTCAGAAATTAAAGTCTCTTTTTTATCCTATCAGGACCAGTGTTCCGGCGTTTACAGGGGAAAATATAAAATATTTATGTAAATTAAAAGAAAATCAATGGTAGAATATTAAAAAGAAAATATTGAAAAAATGTAACAAATGTAACTTTTTTCAGAAAAAAATCTGAACGGTATTATATTAGGACCACCTTACTACGATGGGTGTTATAGTTTGCACACCTCTTTTCACTATTCTCATTGAGAAATGAAAACTAAAGTTTAGTAACACTGATTTGCTTAATTTACAAATAAAAATATTTATATTTTGGTATAATTGTAGAATAATATCCTTCGCTACCCCTTCTCCTCAAACAAAAATAGATTATCTTTTTATGCGATACGCGAGAACACCATGAAACATTTGGTGGAAAGAAAAACAGCATAATTTAAGTATATAAACAGGGGATCAGTTTGGTATACAAATTCAATGTAAAATGATCTTCATTTTTAGGCAAGTCTAATGTTTTATTATGAGATCCATATCCGGTGCTATTATTGTTTTTTTCTAATATGAATATGTTAGTTAATGTTTCAACAAAAACTCTAAACCAATAATGATCCCTAAATAATGGCTTGCAAAATGTTGTATCGCAAATAGATCACAAATTCGACGATGAGGGAAATATAATGTTCTATTTTATGTAAAAATAATCGTTTGTAGAAATGATGAAATAGTGCTGGAAGTTTTTAAAGATAAGTAAATCTGAACTCGCCCCCAATATAAAAATAGATTATCCTTTATTTTTGCGATTACCTAAGAACATCATGGAAACCTTTGTGGGAAGAAAAAAGAAGGGGGATCAGTTTCGTATATAAATAAAATATAACAGGATCACCCATTTCTGGGCCAGTTTAGCGTTTTTTTCTATGGTAGCTCAATTCGGTGCGATTATTGATTTTCTGTTAGAAATATGTGAATTAATGTTTTAACGAACGGTTCAAACCCATAATGATCTGTCCAGCAATATAACCACTTAGCGAAAAAATTGATTATTAATACTCAAGGTTTTCATAGCTGTATTTTAAAGCCAATACAATAACCACTGAGCTAAAAATTGATTATTAATACTCAAGGTTTTCATAGCTGTATTTTAAAGCCAATACAATAACAACTGAGCTAAAAATTGATTATTAATACTCAAGGTTTTCATAGCTGTATTTTAAAGCCAATAAAATAACCCCTGAGCTAAAAAATTGATTATTAATACTCAAGGTTTTCATAGCTGTATTTTAAAGCCAATACAATAACCACTGAGCTAAAAAATTGATTATTAATACTCAAGGTTTTCATAGCTGTATTTTAAAGCCAATACAATAACCACTGAGCTAAAAAATTGATTATTAATACTCAAGGTTTTCATAGCTGTATTTTAAAGCCAATACAATAACCACTGAGCTAAAAATTGATTATTAATACTCAAGGTTTTCATAGCTGTATTTTAAAGCCAATACAATAACCACTGAGCTAAAAATTGATTATTAATACTCAAGGTTTTCATAGCTGTATTTTAAAGCCAATACAATAACCACTGAGCTAAAAAATTATATATATATATATATATATATATATATATATATATATATATACAGGGTGGGCAAAAATAAGGGTCCTATTTTTAAAAATTCATAACTTTTTTATTTATTGATTTTTTTTTTTTTAGAATAAGTAAAGGACCCCTTCCGAAGCAAGCATGAGCCGTATTAGCCCTAAGGAACGTACCCTCATTTAGAAAACATTATTTTTGCTTAAAAAACTCAAAACAGTGTAAAAAATAATACTTTAGTTTTTGTAAGTTTTAAGAAGTGTTTTTCGGCTAAAATTTGTTTTGTTTATTTCAAAAAATCTCGGAAGGGTCAGTCTACACACATAAAGTTTGGTGAGTTTAACTTTTATTTTGTGGAAGTTATTCAAATTCAAGTTATTCAAATTTAAAGATAGGACCCTTATTTTGGCCCACCCTGTATATATATGTATATATATATATGTATATATATATTATTGCTACTACTATTTCTACTAGTGTACAACCCCCGTGGAAAATGACAGAAATAAATTCTTCCCGAGTATTCGCAATCGCTATTTATCAAGATATATTACTGAAATATTTATATAAAATAATAGCACTCCATCAGTAATTACATTTTTCATAGATAAATTATCATCATTTTTAATGACTTAAAGAGAAAACGCCCACCATTGATTTTTTATTATAGAGTGATTTCTTTCCGAGTTCATTTCAGGTGGAGGGTTTACCATTATCCAACTTGCTATTTTTATTTTCGTTTCGCCTCAACACTTGAAATTATTTCGTAAAAAAGTTAGAAAAGAGTACGTGTTAGACTCGATAACTTTTGCGTGACGAGTTGGAAGTACATATATTTATTTTCATGTATAAATATACAAGTAAATACACATTGGTATTTATTATAGATGGGGGTTCATTATTATACTAAATGTGAATTTATCAGCGGTTGTTTCCATCATAATATCTCCCACTTACTTTAACAACACAAAATAAATGCTAAAATCATCATTAGTTCTTGGATTGAGTTATGTTTGAAAAATATCTGTTTTTATTGTTCTAACTTGCCGTAATTTATAATTTACACCAAATGTATTTCTCTCGCCCCTCTCACGCTATGTTGATTCAAACACCCTCTAATATTTAGTAATGAGTCTGAGGGCATTTAGAGAAAGAGTGACTCTCTTTTTACAGCATGACTATATAATTTACATACGTGTGTCTGTAGACTCCACACACAAATATGTAAATAAGATGCCAAAATAATAAGACGTTTTTCTTCACATAAAGTAATAAAGAATAATAATATTTCGAAATACTACTACTATAACTTCTACTAATACTAATAATAATTATAATCTATTAGATAAAGTAATGCCATTTTCTCCTGCACATTAAAACATCATAGGAAACTAACCGACCAATTCCTACGCTCATCACATACAGCATTTCCTAAACCTTGCTTCACGAATGTTTCCCTACAGTACATCACCGTTTTAAAATTATCAAATCATTCCGAATAAACTGATTCTCCAAAATACGTATTCTTACAAAGAAGATAGAAAAGACTGCCACCCCCTATCCATTTACTACTCTCACGCACCCCTTTGACACGATAAACAAGATAAAATCTTCTAAGACATCTAAAACCCATCCACATTATTTCAATTCAACTTCCTTATAATCTTCTACATAATACATACACATAAAAAAACAAAATAATAATCGCTCCTTTCCACAGAATATGGGTGTATCGGATTACGTAGTGAGATCGTTACTACTTACTATTTCCTACATTTGTAAACCTATTCCGGAATTTACGTGTGCTTAAAAACGACAAGACCGTCAATCGCCAACAAATCTAAATAATTAATTTCATCTTTCAAAAGATACATATCAACATTAAATAATATTATTTTAAACACACACACCTCAAGATATATGTGATTAGTGTAGTAGTATGATTATCGATCACTTGACGCAAACTAATCTTCCTTTTTCATTTTGCTTTGTGTGTTTCTTAATGCTTCTACCTAATAGAATTCATTTAGTTCTTATTGAAACTCTAGCGTGTATTTGCCGACATTTACAAACACACGTAAACGTTGTCTTCTTGTTCAGTTTCATACAATTTCACATTCCACCGAATTTTGTTCCGAACTACTTACAGTAAAATATATAAACGATCATTATTGGTGCGCAGTTTTCGTTAAAACATTAATTCACATTTTATACTAGAACTAGCGGGGCTACCCGGCGTTGCTCGGGGTCATAAAAACATATAATTGAAGAGAAATCGCGTGTGTAACATCTTTATATTCAAACTTCTATTTCCCCCCTCCTCTATAGCCGTCTCTTTATCTTTCTACCTTTCTCTTCCCTGGTCGCCCCATTTCACAGCTACTTTCTCATTTTGCCTTTTGCGAAAGCTGCTTCTTCCCCACCATTTCTCCTACGTTTTCCAGGGCAATAGTATGACATATTTCTATAAAAAGTACCACCTCTATCTGCGCTTTCTATATAGGTACTTATCTCCGCTCCGGTATTCATACTATATACGTATGTATCGCTACAATGGTGCGCAGACTATATACATACCTACTGTCGCCCCAGTGCACATACTATATACGTACTTATTGCCGCCCCGGTGCATATACTATAAAAGTACCTATTGCCGCCCCGGTATGCATGCTATATACGTACCTATCGCTGCTTCAGTGTGAATGATACATACGTACCTATCGCAGCCCAAGTGCGAATGCGAAATACGCATCTATCACCGGCCCAGTGCGAATACTATACCGCAGAAGCCTCGTGGTCCTATACCGCAGAAGCACCCCACCCCTGGTTGCTATACCGCAGAAGCATCGTTATTCTATACTGCAGAAGCACCCCCCTGGGTGCCATACTGCAGAAGCACCCCCAGGGTGCCATACCACAGAAGCAGCCTCCTGGTTGCCATACCGCAGGAGCCTCAGGTTCCTATTCTGCAAAAACACCCCCCGAGTGCCATACAAACAGAAGCACCCCCCTTCCCCCGGTTGCTATACTGCAGAAGCCTCGTGGTCCTATACTGAGGAAGCACCCCCACCAGGTGCTATACCGCAGAAGCCTCGTGGTCCTATACCGCAGAAGCACCCTACCCTTAGCTGCTATACCGCAGAAGCTTCAAGTTCCTATACTGCAGAAGCAACCCCCTGGCTGCTATATAATAGAAGCACCCCCCTATACCGCAGAAGAACCCCCTGAGTGCCATACTGCTGAAGCCTCAGGCTCCTATACCGCAGAAGCACCACCCTCCGGTTGCTATACCACAGAAGTACCCACCAGTTGCTATACTGTAAGAGCAACCCCCCCCCCCGGTTTCTATACCGCAGAAGCACCCCCCGGGTGCCATACCGCAGAAGCACACCCTGGGTGCCATACCGCAAATACCTCAGGTTCCTATACTGCAGAAGCACCCCCCCTGTTTCTATACCGCAGAAGCACCCCTCCCCCGCCTGCCATACTGCAGAAACCTCAAGTTCCTATACCGCAGAAGCACTCCTCTGGTCCCCTACCGCAGAAGCCGCAGGTTCCTATACCGCAGAAGCACTCCCCAGGTTCAATACCGCAGAAGCTACTACTTACTGCCCCCCTCTTCTTTTCATCTGCAAAATAGTCAAAAAGGGAACGAAGATGGTGTTAAAATATTTTCTAAACCTATCATTACAGTAGCTCTATCTACGATATTGAGCACTTTTCTCCCAGACAACGCCGAGTACTTTGAAAATCAAGGAGGCCTCATGAGCACTATTGAAATTACTCTTATCGATTTCCCCTATCCTTATCAGCGTAGATGCTGTTAAAATATTATCCAAACCTATCACTACAGTAGCTCTATCTAGGATATTGTACACTTTTCTCCCGGACAACGCCAAGCACTTTGAAAATCAAGGAGGCTACCTGAGCACTACGTAAATCACTCTTATCGATTCCATATCCTTTTCAGCGTAGATGCTGTTAAAATATTATCCAACCCTATCACTATAGTAGCTCTATCTAGGACATTGAGCACTTTTATCCCGGACAATGTAGAGTACTTTGACAATTAAGAAAGCCTCCTGAGCACTACTAAAATCACTTAGGTATCCTCCCTCCTTTTCATCTGCAAAATAGTCCAAAGGGGAACGAAGATGGCGTTAAAATATTTTCCAAACCTATCACTACAGTAGCTCTATCTAGGATATTGAGCACTTTTCTCATGGACAACGCCGAGAAGCCTCGTGATTCTATACCGCAGAAGCACCCGCCCTAAGTGCCATACGGCAGAAGCACCCCCCTGGGTGCCATACCACCTCATGGTTCCCTATTGCAGAACCACCCTCCGGTTCATATACCACAGAAGTAACCCCCTGGTTTCTATATTGCAGAAGCACCCCCTTGGTTTCAATACCACAGAAGCACCCCTCGGGTGTCATAGAGCAGAAGCACCCGCCGGGGGCCATAGAGCAGAAACCCGAGGTTCCTATATCGCAGAAGCACCCCCCTGGTTGCTATACTGCAATAGCACCCCTGATGCCATACCGCAGAAGCCTCAAGCTTCTATCCCGCAGAAGCACTCCCCTGGTGCCATACTGCAGAAGCCTCAGGTTCCTATACCGCAGAAGAACTCCCCGAGTGTAATACCGCAGAAGTAACTCTTACTGACCCTCTCTCCTTTTATTCTGCAAAATAGATTCTGTTAAAATATTATCCAAACCTATCACTAAAGTAGCTCTATCTAGGACATTGAGCACTTTTCTCCCGGACAACGCCGAGTAATTTGAACATCAAGGAGGCCTCCTGAGCACTACTGAAATCACTCTTATGGATTCCCCCATCCTTTTCAGCGTAGATGCTGTTAAAATATTATCCAAACCTATCACTACAGTAGCTCTATCTAGGACATTGAGCAATTTTCTCCCGGACAACGCCGAGTACTTTTAAAATCAAAGAGGCCTCCTGAGCACTACTGAATTCCTTTAGGTATCCTGTCTCCTTCTGATCTGCCAAATAGTCCAAAGTGGAACGAAGATGGCGTTAAACTATTTTCCAAACCTATCACTACAGTAGCTCTATCTAGGACATTGAGCACTTTTCTCCCGGACAACGCCGATTACTTTGAAAATCAAGGAAGCCTCCTGAGCACTACTGAAATCACTTAGGTATCCACCCTTCTTTTCATCTGCCAAATAGTCCAAAGGGGAATGAATATGGCATTTAAAAAATTTTCAAAACCTATCACTACAGTAGCTCTATTATGGATATTGAGCACTTTTCTTCCGGACAACGCCGAGTACTTTGAAAATCAAGGAAGCCTCCTGAGCACTACTGAAGTCACTCTTATCGATGATCCCATCCTTTTCAGCGTAGATGCTTTTAAAATATTATCCAAACCTGTCACTACAGTAGCTCTATCTAGGACATTGAGCAATTTTCTCCCAGACAACGCTGAGTTCTTTGAAAATCAAAGAGGCCTCCTGAGCACTACTGAAATTACATCGATTTCCCCATCCTTTTCAGCGTAGATGCTGTTAAAATATCATCAATACCTATCACTACAGTAACTCTATCTAGGACATTGAGCACTTTTCTCCCGGACAACGCCAAGTAATTTGAAAATAAAGAAGGCCTCCTGAGTACTACTTAAATCACTTAGGTATCCTCCCTCCTTTTAATTTGCAAAATAGTTCAAAGGGGAACAAAGATGGCGTTAAAATATTTTCTAAACCTATCACTACAGTAGCTCTATCTTGGGTATTGAGCACTTTTCTCCGGGACAACGCTGAGTACTTTGAAAATCAAGGAGGCCTCCTGAGCACTACTGGAATCACTCTTTTCGATTATCCCAACCATTTTCAGCGTAGATGCTGTTAAAATATTATCAAAACCTGTCACTACAGTAGCTCTATCTAGGACATTGAGCAATTTTCTCCCGGACAACGTCGAGTACTTTGAAAATCAAAGAGGCCTCCTGAGCACTACTGAAATCACTTAGGTATCCTTTCTCTTTCTGATCTGCAAAATGGTCCAAAAGCGAAACGAAGATGGCGTTAAAATATTTTCCAAGCCTATCACTACAGTAGCTCTGTCTAGGATATTGAGCGCATTTCTCCCGGACACCGCTGAATACTTTGTAAATCAAGGAGGCCTCATTAGCACTACTGAAATTACTTAGGTATCCTCCCTCCTTTTCATCTGCAAAATAGTCCAAAGGGTAACGAAGATGGCGTTAAAATATTTTCCAAACCTATCACTACAGTAGCTCTATCTAGGATATTGAGCACTTTTCTCCCGGACAACGCCGAGTACTTTGAAAATCAAGGAGGCCTCCTGAGCACTAATGAAATTACTTAGGTATCCTCCCTCCTTTTTATCTGCAAAATAGTCCAAAGGGTAACGAAGATGGCGTTTAAATATTTTCCAAACGTATCACTACAGTAGCTCTATCTAGGACATTGAGCACTTTTCTCCCGGACAACGCCGAGTACTTTGAAAATCAAGAAGGCCTCATGAGCACTACTGAAATTCTTAGGTATCCTCCCTCCTTTTCATCTGCAAAATAGTCCAAAGGGTAACGAAGATGGCGTTAAAATATTTTCCAAACCTATCACTACAGTAGCTCTATCTAGGATATTGAGCACTTTTCTCCCGGACAACGCCGAGTACTTTGAAAATCAAGGAGGCCTCATGAGCACTACTGAAATTACTTAGGTATCTTCCCTCCTTTTCATCTGCAAAATAGTCCAAAGGGTAACGAAGATGGCGTTAAAATATTTTCCAAACCTATCACTACAGTAGCTCTATCTAGGATATTGAGCACTTTTCTCCCGGACAACGCCGAGTACTTTGAAAATCAAGGAGGCCTCATTAGCACTACTGATATTCTTAGGTATCCTCCCTCCTTTTCATCTGCAAAATAGTCCAAAGGGGAACGAAGATGGCGTTAAAATATTTTCCAAACCTATCACTACAGTAGCTCTATCTAGGATATTGAGCAGTTTTCTCCCAGACAACGCCGAGTATTTAAAAAAATCAAGGAGGCTTCTGGAGAAGTAATGAAATCACTCTTACCGATCCCCCCCCCCGCTTTTCATCTTCAAAATAGTCCAAAGAGAAACGTAGAAGCTGTTATTCGCCATTCCCCGGTAGGGGCGCCTCAGGCAGTAAGCAATAAACTTACTCCTCCCCAAAGAGGGGAGGCAAAGCCTGGGAGTGTGGACCTCCTAGAACTGCACATGACAAACTCATAAACAGGCGGAATGAAGCCCCGATGGCCAAGACAATTCCAGTTTATGGGGTGCAGTATCCATCGGAAGATACTACACCTTGATATTAGCTAAAAGAAGTGAATTAATGTAATTTCGGTAAAAAAAAAGAAAATGGCGTCTAAAAGCTATGTTGAATTAGAGAAAAACGGCCTAGAGGAGTCTAAAAAATGTTGTTGATATTTAAAACTCATGTAATAATTTGTTAAATAGTATTGTACAATGTTTGTTGAAAGAAAATAATAGTTATTATTACTTATTAATTTATTAATGTAATTTGAAAAGTGTATAGTGTGTAGCCCGCTGTACTGTCGAGGATTCCTTATAAATACTGATAGAAATCTTTCAACAAATTTTAATTTCGGATGCTTCTTTGGTCTTTGTTGGCCTTTTGGCTAAGATCAAAGTGTAGTATCTGTTCTCAGTTACGACATTTTCGTCTTCCCAAAGACCAAGCGTCCCGCTACCGGGCCCGTTGGCTAGGTTTAAAGCGTTTTCTTGCCCCCTTGGGGCTTTTGTTACTTTTTTCCTCCCCCTTTTGGGGATTTTTTCTCTTTTTTTTTTTTATATGATCTTTCTAGTTCCTCCCCCGTTGGGGAGGCAGCTCCCACTTGGTTTTAGAGCTAATTTCTCACTTTCCTCTATCTAGTTCCAGCTCCCACTTGGTTTTAGAGCTAAGTTTCTTACTTTTTTCTTTCTTGTAGCCACTTTTTTGGCAATTAATATTAATTAATTCTTTTTTCAGAGTCTGACTGCTTGTCCCAACTTAAGCAGCCGGCAGGTTCGGGGAAGACTCACGTGCCTTTTGGCGACGGTCTCCCTGATTCCGAATCGGCGGGTTGTGGTCGGCAGACAGACACAGATTGAGATGGAGGCCACCGGGGTCTCAAAAGCCAGAGCTGTCTTGGCTAAAGACAGCGAGAGGGGTGTGGCCGCGAAGGGCGCCCCAGTTGCGAGTTCGGTGAGTGCCGCGTCGAGCGACACTCCAGTCCGGTCGGGGGACGACACGCTCGAGTGCTCCCCAGGAGGTGTTGCCCTGCAGGGCACCTCTGGAGCTTTGTTGGGGAGTGTCGTGCCGTGCGATACTCCAGTTCGGTCGGGGGGAGACACGCTCGAGTGCTCCCCAGGAGGTGTTGCCTCGCAGGGCACCTCTGGAGCTTTGTTAGGGAGTGTCGTGCCGTGCGATACTCCAGTTCGGTCGGGGGGAGACACGCTCGAGTGCTCCCCAGGAGGTGTTGCCTCGCAGGGCACCTCCGGAGCTTTGTTGGGGAGTGTCGTGCCGTGCGATACTCCAGTTCGGTCGGGGGGAGACACGCTCGAGTGCTCCCCAGGAGGTGTTGCCACGCAGGGCACCTCTTCATCGCGACGAGGGAGTGTCGCGTCGAGCGACAATCCATCGTTGTCGGATTTCCTTTTGGAAATGGAGACGCCAGCGGTTCCAAGAGTATTGGTGTCTCCGGAAGTTTTCTTCCAAGGGTATGATGATACCCCTTTTCATAAAAGTAAACTAACGAAAAGCCAGTCGTGGGACTTAAAGGTGGCGGAACAAAACTACTGCCCAGGTTTATTTGTAGGGTGCTCCTCAGGGGATGAAAGTCTATCAGGGGGAGAGGGCCCAAGTAAACCAGCTCACAGACCGGAAAGGAGGAAGGGGATCGCGGCTAATGAACCATGGCCAAGGCCGTCCAACTCTGGTTCGCGGATCCCCAATAAAAAGAAGATCGAGGTAACGGCTTCCGCTAAACCCACTAGTTCAGTGTGGGGGCCCAAACAGCAGAAGACTCCTGAACATTATAGGAGAGTGTTCGAGGAAAAATACAAGGAGTTCACTGAAGGAAACACAGTGAAGCTGCCTCCGGGAACGCTGGAAAAATTGAGGAAGAGGATCATCTCCTTCGTAACTTTGGACGCAAAGGCGAATGGGTTGGTAGGAGTCCTGAAGGAGAGAGTCATGGAAGCACTGGTGGGCTTGAAGATCCCAGCTTCCTATATCCTCAGGAAAAGCTTTGCAATGTGGGATGTGCTGCTCCCAACCCAGGAGGTAGCAGAAAAGCTAGCAATGGGCGGAGACGTAGTCTGGAAGGGCATGAAATTAAGACCCGAATATATGGAAAGGAGAAGCGCGTCAGTTTCGGTTCTCGGCGTCCCATGCTGCATCGACTCCGACCATCTGGGAGCGATAATGTCGCAGTATGGCGACGTCGAGGAGGTGGTGCCGACTCGCGGAATGCATGGTATTCTGACAGGAGAATACAGGCTGAAGATGAGGGTCAACCGGCAGGGGTTTCAGGCGATTCCAGCGCAGTTAAAATGCGAATCCTGGTCTATGTCGATCATCGTGGAGGGAAGAAGGCCACATTGCTGGCGCTGTCAGACGCCAGGGCATGTGGCAAAGGACTGCCCCCAAAGAATAACAGCAAAGCCCCCGGCGGCTGTTCCCCAAAAAGCGCCAGCCGTGTCAGCATCATCGTCAGCAGCAGTAGACAAGGTGTCCACAGAGAAGGGGAGGAAGCCCACCCCGACCCCTATACCAACCAAGGGGAGACCGATGCCTGCAGCTTTGAAGAGGAAGCTGACAGCCCTCTCATCAGAATCGGAGGAAGAGGGAAAGGAGGTGGAAGCAGCAATGGAGCCCCCCAAAAGAAAGGACCCAAAAGCTAAAAAAGTCCGGGAGTCAGCAAGAGAGGAGGAAAACATTAAATCTTTAGCCCCCTCCGAGTCAATGGAACAGGAAAATGTTCCTCTCAAGTTTTACACTCCCTTAAACAGCCCTCGGGATAGGTCCCCAGTGTCGGCGAGACAGAGGGAAGAGGAGGCTCCCATCCCAGTAGCGCCGCCGGCCTCTGAACCAGAAGGAGCTGCTGAGGGAGTCATGCCAGAAGTCGTTCCAGGAAGAAAGCAAGAGGTCATTCCAGAAGTCGTCCCGGTACCACCTCCTCCTGCGCCAGTGAGACGGGAGAAGACTAGGAGGTTCCCCTTTCTGCCGGGGGTAAGGATCTGTGAGGCGGATTCATTACAGGTCCAATCAGACCTCAATGGAAGGCAGAGGCGATACATTAAGCAGCTGGAGAGCTTCACCCACGTAGGAGGAAAACAGGTGCAAGACCCCCGAAATTTTAAAAATGCACCCAAAATTATAACGTTTGTGAGGCAGGAAACCGGGAACGGGAGGGAGAAAGCATTATGGAGAATGCTTAGGGCGGCCAAGGACGCAATCCCGGAGCAACCCCTTATAGAAGAGGAGCACCCTTCATTTAAGGAAATTAAGTCCAAATGTAGTGGGAGGGTCCCCATTTATGTTCACCCCTCATTTTTTCGGGCTTTAAAATTAACTTTCCCCGTGGACGTGGGAGGTTTGGCACGAGACGGACGGATTTCGTCCGAACTGCTGACCGGCAGTCTCGGTCAGACCTTCGGCGTCCTCACTCCCGAGGACTTTAGCCCCGTGTGTGACACTAATTGATGGGGACCACAAATTTAAACTTGGCTTGTTGGAATGTGAGGGGCATGAGATCCCGAAGCAGGGCTGCTCGCGTGCTGAGGGATCTCGTGGCCCGTGAGGTAGATGTAGCTGCGATTGAAGAGACCCACTTCGATTCGTATGGGGATTGTGATGTGCTGACTGACGACTATGACGTCTACTCAGCATATGGCGATGCTCATAGTTGTGGCATCTCTTTGTTAGTGAGACGCACCCTGCCTGCGGCGGTGAGCGTTGTTCATGCGGATGCGGTGGGACGACTGGTCGTGGTCGATGTTGCCGTTGAAAACAGCAAGTTTCGGATCGTTGCGGTTTATGCGCCCAACATTGCTGGCGAGAGGGTTTCCTTTTTTCGACGGTTGGAGGCGTTCCTCAAGGGTCCGGAGCGAGTAGTTTTAATGGGGGACTGGAATGCCATCCTAGACCCCAAGATAGATAAGGTCGGTGGGAATAGAGGGTCGGCGAGGTGGGAAAGCAGTCTGTCTGACCTGATGGCCTCATGCGATCTTGTCGACAGATTTCGCGTTGATCACCCAGGGCGGGAGATGTGGACGTGGCATACTAGCGCGGCCTTCTGTCCGAGTACTTACTTGGACAGAATGTTAGTTAGAAGAGGCGACGTAGATTTCATATCTTGTCCCACGTTCACTTGGTTAGGACATTCGGACCATAAATTGGTTACGGCCCGGTTGAACTTAAGTGATAGGCCTAGGTTGGCTGGGTACTGGAAGTTTAATACCTCCTTACTGGAGATACGAGACTTCCGGGAACAGCTAACGTTACTACTCCAGCGGGGATTAGTGGGGGTGGTTATCGGGAGTAGGTACTGGGTTAAAACAAAGGCTCAGGTTAGAAACTTTTGTGTCCGCTACAGCCAGCGCCTCGCTCAAAATAGGGCTAGGACGCAAAAGCAAGTAGAGGATAAGATGACCCGGGCGGTGGCTGGGGGGGATCCCCTAGAGATAGCATTAATTACGGGGGACCTCAATCGCTTGGCTAGCGAGCGATATGAAGGTCAAGTAGTTAGAGCTAGATTAAAGAAAGTCTCTAACGAAGCCGTGAACGTTGACGCTGTTGAGCGTAAGGCTGCTTTACGTCGTGGTTCGGATGGGTACATTCGGAAGGTGAAAAACCTGGAAGGACATACCCTGGTATCGTCTCGTGAGATCTGTGAGGGGTTCCGTGAGCATTTGGAGGAACGCTTCACCCAACTGCCCAGACTCCGCGGCCAGGAGTTTGACAGCTATTTGGCTGACTCGCCCCGCCTCGAGGCGGCTCGAGCAGCTGGCTGTGATGGCAGGATTACGGAGGGCGAGATCGTTACTGCGTTGAAGCAGGTCGGCTTGAACAAATCTCCGGGACTCGATGGTCTGCCGTACGAAATGTATTTGAGGCTGTCGCCCATGTTTGTCCCAATTCTGAAGGATGTGTTTAACCACTGGTTTGTTCAGGAGTCAATCCCTGGACAGGTAACCAAAGGAGTGGTCACATTACTGAAGAAGAGGGACCAACCTGGTGGGGGAAATTTAGACGACTACAGGCCAATAACTCTGCTAAACACAGAGTTAAAGATTTTGGCCCGCGTTCTTGCGAACCGCCTGCAGGTTGTTATCGGTGATTTGATCAAGCCTGAGCAGAACTTTGCTGTGAAGGGGAGGTCGATTCAGAACAACTTGCATTTGATTCGCATGATCATAGAGGGGACAGAAGACGACGCTGAAGCTGCGCTGATCAATTTAGATCAGTCCAAGGCTTTCGATAGGGTCGACCATGGTTTCCTGAAAGCTGTTTTAGCGGCTGCCGGTTTTGGTCCGGACTTCCGCAGGTGGATCTCTATTCTGTATGACTCGCCGACGGCAGTGGTGCAAGTCAATGGAAAGAGGTCGGAATCGTTCGTTGTTTCTCGGTCGGTACGTCAGGGTTGTCCGCTGTCGCCCCTGCTCTACATCCTGGCGTTGGAACCCTTCCTTCGCAAATTAAGGGATGAGGCGACAACACCAGTCCTGCGCGGGATCGCTATCCCTCCTCGCAAAGCGCGAGTCAGGGTTTCCGCGTTTGCCGATGATGTCACCGTTTTCGTGTCGAGCCGTACTGACATTCGAACGGTGATTAAGGCGCTCGCTCGGTACGAAGAAGTGACAGGGGCCATAGTCAACCGCAGCAAGTCGAACGGCCTGCGGTTGGGTGCCTGGAGCGGAGAGACCGCTCTTCCAGGTGACTTCAGCTGGTCGGATGGCCCGGTTCGAATCCTCGGCGTGTGGTTCGGGCCGGGCCTCCAGCTGGAAAAGAACTGGTCGGAAGTACAGACAAAGGTCGAATCGTCGGTCCGGGCTTGGATTCGAAGGAAGCTTTCCTTAAAGGGCAGAGCGGAGGCGTGCGCCACTTACGTCTTTCCTCTCATCCTTTACCGGCTGTCTGTACTACCACTGCCTGCGGCCCGCCTTATCGCTTTCACGCGCTTACTCTTCTCGCTTCTTTGGAAGGGCCGGAAAGCGTACGTCCGCAGACAGGTCTGTACTCAAGTTCCGAGTGTGGGAGGCTTGGGGATGCCTGACTTGGCAAGTCATCGACATGCCGAGAGACTGGCTTTCCTGAGTCGGACTTTGATGGAAGACACTCCGTGGGTCCCTGCGGTCGGGAGCGCCTTTCCCAACCTCATACCCGACCTCTCGGTCGAAGGACGACGTAGGCCGAGAGGGGAGCCCTTGTTCTTCGCCGAATGCCGGGCCGCGCTTAGAGCGTTGCCGGGGTCCAGTAACCTTGCCCGGTCTAGGAAGAGACTATATCGGGATCTAGTGGAGGGTACCGCTTCGGACCCACTTGAGGAGCGGCTTGGATTGTCGAGGGAGGAGGCCCGCTCCCAGTGGAATTGGGCGCCAGGCCAGAGTTATCTCAACAATTCTGAGTATTCTCTAACCTGGCGACTGGTTCGGAACGCACTGCCCCTCTATGGCAGATTATGCAGAGATGGTTTAAGGGACGTCCCCTTATGCCCGCGCTGTGAAGACAACGAAGAAGAAACGGCCGAGCACGCCTTCTTCACCTGCAGCAAACTTCGACATCTCTGGGGATACGTCAGGGAGGTGACGGCCCGCATCGACGCCGAGCAGCCGATGGTCCTGGATGTAGCATCTGTCATCAACAACGCAGCACCGCCGTTGTCTGGGGAGAAACGAATGGTGTTTCTAGCCATCCTAGCCGTAGCAAGACTAGTGACGTGGGTTACACGTCTTAATGAGGTTCATGGGGTTGGATCTGTTTCGGATCGGGATCTGGTAGTTTACTTTAAACACCAACTTAAAGTGAAGATCAGATGCGATTGGAAACGATTACATCGCATGGATTTCGATAGGAGATGGGTGCATGACACTAGTTTGTGCATCCGACGAGGCGCCAAGTTTGAGTTCGTGTTCCCTCCATAGTTATGGCACACGCGGTACTGGGTTCTACGGAACCCACCCCTGTAGAGTTTTTTGGATTTATTTAAAAAAACTGGTAACCTCTTAAACTAGTAGGAATGAAAGTTATCCTGTCCCTATTTTATTTTTGCCGGCACTAGAGAGCTTCCAGAGATTCCCACTTCCACTGTTTTATTTTGTCCCCGGTCTTTTGAAACCCTTGGCATTACTATCTTGGAAGACGCCATCCACCCCATGATCCCATTCCCGATGAATTTATTTTTTGAACACTCCTCTCTTAAAGTTCCCACTCCCACTTAGTGACCGACCCGCTTGTTTTCGGTCTCGTGCCGGAAAACAGTGGGCGGTCTAACACTTAGTCATGAGGGAAAGCCGGGCCATACTAACTTTTTTACCATTTTATTTCGTTCTTTATTTTTCTTTCTTTTTGGGTGTTTTTAATATTTTTTCCCACTCCCACGATAATTCTTTTTTACATCGATGTTTTTTGGGGATATTTTAAGTAGGGATCAACCCACAGAGTGAATGCGGTATTTTGGTGCAAGAATCTAGTTTGGAGTCAGCAAATGTTCTTTTTTATGTTGTTTGTAAAATTTTGTGAAATAAAAAACATTGAACAGCTTGTCTCACTTATCCCCGACCCCCCCCTCCCCCTACATAACGGGCACTATGCCTAAGGTCTGGTGAGTTCCCAAGGTTTGTAAAATCTTCATCTGTAGATAAAGATGAGGGTTGTCCGAAGGAACTCACCTGCCTAAATAAATTGGTCTTTTGGCTAAGATCAAAGTGTAGTATCTGTTCCCCATAGGCTGGTATTGTCTTGGCCTCCGGGGCTTGATTTACGCCGGTCTATGGGATTGTCCTGTGCAGTTCTAGGAGGTCCACCCTCCCAGGCTCCGCCTCCCCTCTTTGGGGAGGAGTAAGTTTATTGCTTACTGTCTGAGGCGCCCCTACCGGGGAATGCCGACGGGGCTGCCCAGGCAATTTTTAAATGGCCAGAGTGCTCACCTCTCGAGCGCTGGCTTTTAACCCCACTTTCTCGACCCAATCTGTGGTCACATCTTACTTGTGGGAGTAGGATAAAACTGGCCTTGTGCCTAACTCCTGGGGAGGAGTAAATACCTTTTAATTTCGGATGCTTCTTTGGTCTTTTGGCTAAGATCAAAGTGTAGTATCTGTTCCCCATAGACTGGTATTGTCTTGGCCTCCGGGGCTTGATTTACGCCGGTCTATGGGATTGTCCTGTGCAGTTCTAGGAGGTCCACCCTCCCAGGCTCCGCCTCCCCTCTTTGGGGAGGAGTAAGTTTATTGCTTACTGTCTGAGGCGCCCCTACCGGGGAATGCCGACGGGGCTGCCCAGGCAATTTTTAAATGGCCAGAGTGCTCACCTCTCGAGCGCTGGCTTTTAACCCCACTTTCTCGACCCAATCTGTGGTCACATCTTACTTGTGGGAGTAGGATAAAACTGGCCTTGTGCCTAACTCCTGGGGAGGAGTAAATACCTTTTAATTTCGGATGCTTCGTCGGCCTTATCGGCCTTTTGGCTAAGATCAAAGTGTAGTATCTGTTCCGATGGATACTGCACCCCATAGACTGGTATTGTCTTGCCCTTCGGGGCTTGATTTACGCCGGTCTATGGGTCTGTCCTGTGCAGTTCTAGGAGGTCCACCCTCCCAGGCTTCGCCTCCCCTCTTTGGGGAGGAGTAAGTTTATTGCTTACTGCCTGAGGCGCCCCTACCGGGGAATGCCGACGGGGCTGCCCAGGCAATTTTTAATGGCCAGAGCGCTCACCTTCTCGGGCGCTGGCTTTTCAAATCCCACTTTCCGACCTTGTGTCACATACTCCCATTGTGGGTGGGCGTTAAATAACGCTTCGTCGGCCTTTTGGCTAAGATCAAAGTGTAGTATCTGTTATCGGCATTTTTGCCTTGAGATAAAGTGCATTATCTAGTCCTATCCGATAGGTGTCGATTTTACACTTTCGAATCAAAAATAAGACTATCATTTTATGTTTTAATCCCTTTTCCTTTTGGGTATTTCATCTCCCCTAAAGTACAGGCTAATACGCTCCCAAGGGTCGGGCTCTCACCGACGATTAGTCATACTCCCCCCCATCCCCCGAATTTCACCTGAGCCGTTCACACCGGCGAATACCGACACTCTACCTCCCCTAAATTTGCCTGAGGCGCCCCACCGTCGAATACCGATACTCCCCCAGATTTGGCCTGAGGCGCTCATACCGGCGAATGCCGACACCCCCCTCCCCATATTTGGCCTGATGCGCCCCAACGCCGAATGCCGACGCTCCTCCTCCCCTAAATTTCGCCTGAGGCGCTCATACCGGCGAATGCCGACACTCCACCTCCCCAGATTTGGCCTGAGGCGCTCATACCGGAGGCGCTCATACCAACGAATGCCGACACTCCCCCTCCCCAGATTTGGCCTGAGACCCCACCGCCGACATTCCCCCTTCCCCAGATTTGCCCTGAGGCGCCCCACCACCGAATGCCGACACTCCCCCAAATTTCGCCTTAGGCGCTCACACCGGCGAATGTCGACACTCCCCCTTCCCAAATTTGGCCTGAGGCGCCCTATCACCGAATGCCGACACTCCCCCATCCCCAGATTTGGCCTGAGGCGCTCATACCAGCGAATGCCGACATTCCCCCTCCTCAGATTTGGCCTGAGGCGCCCCACCGTCGAATGCCGACACTCCCTCTCCCCAGATTTGGCCGTGGCGCTCACATCGGTGAATGCCGACATTCCCCTCCCCCCTATTTGGCCTGAAAGGAGGAGGTAATGCCTGGAAGTATTATATCAGGATAACAGAACGGCCATAGTGAGGAAGGGAGGGGGAAGGAATATTAGCGTCTATTAATAATTAAGAAAGAAAGGTAGAAAGGGTGGGAGTGAGAGGGAAAGAAGAAAGAAAGAAAAAAAATGGTTGTAGTGTGAGTGAATTTCTACCCGCCACTCCCTTACTCTGACGTCATATCTAGTTTATCGTGACTTTGCATTATTTTTCTTCTCAAATTAGTATAAATAACGTTGAAAAATGGAGTTAAAAGCCACCCCCCATTGGAAAAAAGTGCTCAGTCGACCCCGGAAGAGTCAATTTTTTTTTTCCGGTTCCGAGATATTACACGCGTCTGGGCTGGCCGGTCGGAATGATGTCACCCGTGTGACCGTGTGTTGGGTACTTTCGGAGGAGAAGCTTTACATACATACATACATACATACATACATACATACATACATACATCCATACAGACAGGTGACGTTTATATAATAGACTAGCGGGGCTACCCGGCGTTGCTCGGGGTCATAAAAACATATAATTGAAGAGAAATCGCGCGTGTAACATTTTTATATTCAAACTTCTTCATCTTTATCTTTCTACCTTTCTCTTCCCTGGTCGCCCCATTTGACCGCTACTTTCTAAGTTTGCCTTTTGTGAAAGCTGCTTCTACCCCACCATTTCTCCTACGTTGCCCAGGGCAATAGTATGACATATTTCTATAAGAAGTACCACCTCTATCTGCGCTTTCTATATAGGTACTTATCTCCGCTCCGGTATTAATACTATATACGTATGTATTGCCACCGTTGTGCACGTATTGCCGCCCTGGTATGCATGCTATATACGTACCTATCGCTGCCCCGGTGTGAATGCTACATACGTACCTATCGCTGCCCTGGTGCAATGCTACATATGTACATATCGCAGCCCCGCTGCAAATGCAGAAATACGTACCTATCACCGGCCCACTGTGAATACTATACCGCAGAAGGCTTGTGGTCCTATACCACAGAAGCACCCCCCCTGGTTGCTATACCGCAGAAGCCTCGTGATTCTATACCGCAGAAGCACCCGCCCTGGGTGCCATACCACAGAAGCAGCCCCCTGGTGTCATACCGCAGAAGCCTCAGGTTCCTATACTGCAAAAATACCCCCATGTGCCATACCACAGAAGCACCCCCCCCGTTGCTATACCGAAGAAGCACCCCCCGGTTGCTATACTGCAGAAGCCTCGTGGTCCTATACTGCAGAAGCACCCCCCCGACCGGTTGCTAAACCGCAGAAGCCTTGTGGTCCTATACCGCAGAATCACCCCTCCCCAGTTGCTATACCGCAGGAGCCTCGTGGTCTTATACCGCAGAAGCACCCCGCCCTTGGTTGCTATACCGCAGAAGCCTCGTGGTTCTATACCGCAGAAGCATCATCCCTGGGTGCCATACCGCAGAAGACCCCCCCCCGGTGCCATACTGCAGAAGCACCCCCCCCCGGGTGCCATACTATAGAAGCACATTCCTATACCGCAGAAGAACCCCCTGGGTTCAATACCGCAGAAGCCTCAGGTCCTATACCGCTAAAGCACCCCCCGGTTGCTATACCGAGAAACCTCATGGTTCCCTATTGCAGAACCACCCTCCGGTTGATATACCACAGAAGTAGCCCCCTGGTTGCTATACTGCAGAAGCACCCCCTGGTTTCTATACCACAGAAGCACCCCCTGGGTGCCATACCATAGAAGCACCCCCCGGGTGCTATAGTGCAGAAACTTCAGGTTCCTATGCCGCAGAAGCACACCCCCCGGTTTCTATACCGCAAAAGCACCCCCCAGCCAGCAGCCATACTGCAGAAGGCTCAAGTTCTTATACCGCAGAAGCACTCCCCTGGGGCCATGCCGCAGAGGCCTCAGGTTCCTATACCGCAGAAGAACTCCCCGCGTGCAATACCGCAGAAGTCACTATTACTGACCCCCCTCTCCTTTTCATCTGCAAAATAGATGCTGTTAAAATATTTTCCAAACTGATCACTACAGTAACTCTATCAAGTACATTGTGCACTTTTCTCCCGGACAACGCCGAGTATTTTGATAATCAAGGAGGCCTCCTGAGGACTACTGAAATCACTTAGGTATACTCTCTCCTTCTGGTCAGCTAAATAGTCCAAAGGGGAACGAAGATGGTGTTAAAATATTTTCAAAACCTATCACAACAGTAGCTCTATCAAGGATATTGAGCACTTTTCTCCCGGACAACGCCGAGTACTTTGAAAATCAAGGAGGCCTCTTGAGCACTACTGAAATCACTTAGGTATCGCCCCTCCTTTTCATCTGCAAAATAGTCCAAAGGGGAACGAAGATGGCGTTAAAATATTTTCAAAACCTATCACTACAGTAGCTCTATCTAGGACATTGAGCACTTTTCTCCCGGACAACGCCGAGTACTTTGATAATCAAGGAGGCATCCTGAGGACTACTGAAATAACTTAGGTATACTCTCTCCTTCTGGTCTGTCAAATAGTCCAAAGATGAACGAAGATGGCATTTAAATATTTTCCAAACCTATCACTACAGTAGCTCTATCTAGGACATTGAGCACTTTTCTCCCGGACAACGCCGAGTACTTAAAAAATCAAGGAGGCCTCCTGAGCACTACTTAAATCACTTGGGTATCCTTCCTTCCTTTTCATCTGCAAAACAGTCCAAAGGGGAACGAAGATGGCGTTAAAATATTTTCCAAATCTATCACTACATTAGCTCTATCTAGGACATTGAGCACTTTTCTCCCGGACAACGCCGAGTACTTTGATAATCAAGGAGGCCTCCTGAGGACTACTGAAATCACTTAGGTATACTCTCTCCTTCTGGTCTGCTAAATAGTCCAAAGGGGAACGAAGATGGCGTTAAAATATTTTCAAAACCTATCACAACAGTAGCTCTATCTAGGATATTGAGCACTTTTCTCCCGGACAACGCCGAGTACTTTGAAAATTAAGGAGACCTCCTGAGCACTACTGAAATCACTTAGGTATCGCCCCTCTTTTTCATCTGCAAAATAGTCCAAAGGGGAACGAAGATGGCGTTAAAATATTTTCAAAACCTATCACTACAGTAGCTCTATCTAGGATATTGAGCACTTTTCTCCCGGACAACGCCGAGTACTTTGAAAATCAAGGAGGCCTCCTGAGCACTACTGAAATCACTTAGGTATCCTCTCTTCTTTTCATCTGCAAAATAGTCCAAAGGAGAACGAAGATGGCGTTAAAATATTTTCAAAACCTATCACTACAGTAGCTCTATCTAGGATATTGAGCAGTTTTCTCCCAGACAACGCCGAGTATTTAAAAAATCAAGGAGGCTTCTGGAGCACTAATGAAATCTCTCTAACCGATCCCCCCCGCTTTTCATTTGCAAAATAGTCCAAAGAGAAACGTAGATGCTGTTATTCGGCATTCCCCGGTAGGGGCGCCTCAGGCAGTAAGCAATAAATTTATTCCTCCCCAAAGAGGGGAGGTAAAGCCTGGGAGTGTGGACCTCCTAGAACTGCACATGACAAACTCATAGACCGGCGGAATGAAGCCCCGATGACCAAGACGATACCAGTTTATGTGGTGCAGTATCCATCGGAACAGATACTACACCTTGATATTAGCCAAAAGAAGTGAATTAATGTAATTTTCAGTTAAAAAAAATGGCGTCGTAAAGCTATGTTGAATTAGAGAAAAACGGCCTGGGGGAGTCTAAATTTCAGTGTTGATATTCAAAACTTATGTAATAATTTGTTAAATAGTATTATACAATGTTTGGTGAAAGAAAATCATAGTTATAATTACTTGTTAATTTATTAATGTAATTTAAACAGTGTATAGTGGATAGACCGCTGTACTGTCGTAGATTCGTTATAAATACCGATGGAAATATTTCTAAAAATTAGAAATTTCGGATGCTTTCTGGCCTTTCAGACGCCAGGGCATGTGGCAAAGGACTGCCCCCAAAGAATAACAGCAAAGCCCCCGGCGGCTGTTCCCCAAAAAGTGCCAGCCGTGTCGGCATCATCGTCAGCAGCAGTAGACAAGGAGTCCACAGAGAAGGGGAGGAAGCCCACCCCGACCCCTATACCAACCAAGGGGAGACCGATGCCTGCAGCTTTGAAGAGGAAGCTGACAGCCCTCTCATCAGAATCGGAGGAAGAGGGAAAGGAGGTGGAAGCAGCAATGGAGCCCCCCAAAAGAAAGGACCCAAAAGCTAAAAAAGTCCGGGAGTCAGCAAGAGAGGAGGAAAACATTAAATCTTTAGCCCCCTCCGAGTCAATGGAACAGGAAAATGTTCCTCTCAAGTTTTACACTCCCTTAAACAGCTCTCGGGATAGGTCCCCAGTGTCGGCGAGACAGAGGGAAGAGGAGGCTCCCATCCCAGTAGCGCCGCCGTCCTCTGAACCAGAAGGAGCTGCTGAGGGAGTCATGCCAGAAGTCGTTCCAGGAAGAAAGCAAGAGGTCATTCCAGAAGTCGTCCCGGTACCACCTCCTCCTACGCCAGTGAGACGGGAGAAGACTAGGAGGTTCCCCTTTCTGCCGGGGGTAAGGATCTGTGAGGCGGATTCATTACAGGTCCAATCAGACCTCAATGGAAGGCAGAGGCGATACATTAAGCAGCTGGAGAGCTTCACCCACGTAGGAGGAAAACAGGTGCAAGACCCCCGAAATTTTAAAAGTGCACCCAAAATTATAACGTTTGTGAGGCAGGAAACCGGGAACGGGAGGGAGAAAGCATTATGGAGAATGCTTAGGGCGGCCAAGGACGCAATCCCGGAGCAACCCCTTATAGAAGAGGAGCACCCTTCATTTAAGGAAATTAAGTCCAAATGTAGTGGGAGGGTCCCCATTTATGTTCACCCCTCATTTTTTCGGGCTTTAAAATTAACTTTCCCCGTGGACGTGGGAGGTTTGGCACGAGACGGACGGATTTCGTCCGAACTGCTGACCGGCAGTCTCGGTCAGACCTTCGGCGTCCTCACTCCCGAGGACTTTAGCCCCGTGTGTGACACTAATTGATGGGGACCACAAATTTAAACTTGGCTTGTTGGAATGTGAGGGGCATGAGATCCCGAAGCAGGGCTGCTCGCGTGCTGAGGGATCTCGTGGCCCGTGAGGTAGATGTAGCTGCGATTGAAGAGACCCACTTCGATTCGTATGGGGATTGTGATGTGCTGACTGACGACTATGACGTCTACTCAGCATATGGCGATGCTCATAGTTGTGGCATCTCTTTGTTAGTGAGACGCACCCTGCCTGCGGCGGTGAGCGTTGTTCATGCGGATGCGGTGGGACGACTGGTCGTGGTCGATGTTGCCGTTGAAAACAGCAAGTTTCGGATCGTTGCGGTTTATGCGCCCAACATTGCTGGCGAGAGGGTTTCCTTTTTTCGACGGTTGGAGGCGTTCCTCAAGGGTCCAGAGCGAGTAGTTTTAATGGGGGACTGGAATGCCATCCTAGACCCCAAGATAGATAAGGTCGGTGGGAATAGAGGGTCAGCGAGGTGGGAAAGCAGTCTGTCTGACCTGATGGCCTCATGCGATCTTGTCGACAGATTTCGCGTTGATCACCCAGGGCGGGAGATGTGGACGTGGCATACTAGCGCGGCCTTCTGTCCGAGTACTTACTTGGACAGAATGTTAGTTAGAAGAGGCGACGTAGATTTCATATCTTGTCCCACGTTCACTTGGTTAGGACATTCGGACCATAAATTGGTTACGGCCCGGTTGAACTTAAGTGATAGGCCTAGGTTGGCTGGGTACTGGAAGTTTAATACCTCCTTACTGGAGATACGAGACTTCCGGGAACAGCTAACGTTACTACTCCAGCGGGGATTAGTGGGGGTGGTTATCGGGAGTAGGTACTGGGTTAAAACTAAGGCTCAGGTTAGAAACTTTTGTGTCCGCTACAGCCAGCGCCTCGCTCAAGATAGGGCTAGGACGCAAAAGCAAGTAGAGGATAAGATGACCCGGGCGGTGGCTGGGGGGGATCCCCTAGAGATAGCATTAATTACGGGGGACCTCAATCGCTTGGCTAGCGAGCGATATGAAGGTCAAGTAGTTAGAGCTAGATTAAAGAAAGTCTCTAACGAAGCCGTGAACGTTTACGCTGTTGAGCGTAAGGCTGCTTTACGTCGTGGTTCGGATGGGTACATTCGGAAGGTGAAAAACCTGGAAGGACATACCCTGGTATCGTCTCGTGAGATCTGTGAGGGGTTCCGTGAGCATTTGGAGGAACGCTTCACCCAACTGCCCAGACTCCGCGGCCAGGAGTTTGACAGCTATTTGGCTGACTCGCCCCGCCTCGAGGCGGCTCGAGCAGCTGGCTGTGATGGCAGGATTACGGAGGGCGAGATCGTTACTGCGTTGAAGCAGGTCGGCTTGAACAAATCTCCGGGACTCGATGGTCTGCCGTACGAAATGTATTTGAGGCTGTCGCCCATGTTTGTCCCAATTCTGAAGGATGTGTTTAACCACTGGTTTGTTCAGGAGTCAATCCCTGGACAGGTAACCAAAGGAGTGGTCACATTACTGAAGAAGAGGGACCAACCTGGTGGGGGAAATTTAGACGACTACAGGCCCATAACTCTGCTAAACACAGAGTTAAAGATTTTGGCCCGCGTTCTTGCGAACCGCCTGCAGGTTGTTATCGGTGATTTGATCAAGCCTGAGCAGAACTTTGCTGTGAAGGGGAGGTCGATTCAGAACAACTTGCATTTGATTCGCATGATCATAGAGGGGACAGAAGACGACGCTGAAGCCGCGCTGATCAATTTAGATCAGTCCAAGGCTTTCGATAGGGTCGACCATGGTTTCCTGAAAGCTGTTTTAGCGGCTGCCGGTTTTGGTCCGGACTTCCGCAGGTGGATCTCTATTCTGTATGACTCGCCGACGGCAGTGGTGCAAGTCAATGGAAAGAGGTCGGAATCGTTCGTTGTTTCTCGGTCGGTACGTCAGGGTTGTCCGCTGTCGCCCCTGCTCTACATCCTGGCGTTGGAACCCTTCCTTCGCAAATTAAGGGATGAGGCGACAACACCAGTCCTGCGCGGGATCGCTATCCCTCCTCGCAAAGCGCGAGTCAGGGTTTCCGCGTTTGCCGATGATGTCACCGTTTTCGTGTCGAGCCGTACTGACATTCGAACGGTGATTAAGGCGCTCGCTCGGTACGAAGAAGTGACAGGGGCCATAGTCAACCGCAGCAAGTCGAACGGCCTGCGGTTGGGTGCCTGGAGCGGAGAGACCGCTCTTCCAGGTGACTTCAGCTGGTCGGATGGCCCGGTTCGAATCCTCGGCGTGTGGTTCGGGCCGGGCCTCCAGCTGGAAAAGAACTGGTCGGAAGTACAGACAAAGGTCAAATCGTCGATCCGGGCTTGGATTCGAAGGAAGCTTTCCTTAAAGGGCAGAGCGGAGGCGTGCGCCACTTACGTCTTTCCTCTCATCCTTTACCGACTGTCTGTACTACCACTGCCTGCGGCCCGCCTTATCGCTTTCACGCGCTTACTCTTCTCGCTTCTTTGGAAGGGCCGGAAAGCGTACGTCCGCAGACAGGTCTGTACTCAAGTTCCGAGTGTGGGAGGCTTGGGGATGCCTGACTTGGCAAGTCATCGACATGCCGAGAGACTGGCTTTCCTGAGTCGGACTTTGATGGAAGACACTCCGTGGGTCCCTGCGGTCGGGAGCGCCTTTCCCAACCTCATACCCGACCTCTCGGTCGAAGGACGACGTAGGCCGAGAGGGGAGCCCTTGTTCTTCGCCGAATGCCGGGCCGCGCTTAGAGCGTTGCCGGGGTCCAGTAACCTTGCCCGGTCTACGAAGAGACTATATCGGGATCTAGTGGAGGGTACCGCTTCGGACCCACTTGAGGAGCGGCTTGGATTGTCGAGGGAGGAGGCCCGCTCCCAGTGGAATTGGGCGCCAGGCCAGAGTTATCTCAACAATTCTGAGTATTCTCTGACCTGGCGACTGGTTCGGAACGCACTGCCCCTCTATGGCAGATTATGCAGAGATGGTTTAAGGGACGTCCCCTTATGCCCGCGCTGTGAAGACGACGAAGAAGAAACGGCCGAGCACGCCTTCTTCACCTGCAGCAAACTTCGACATCTCTGGGGATACGTCAGGGAGGTGACGGCCCGCATCGACGCCGAGCAGCCGATGGTCCTGGATGTAGCATCTGTCATCAACAACGCAGCACCGCCGTGGTCTGGGGAGAAACGAATGGTGTTTCTAGCCATCCTAGCCGTAGCAAGACTAGTGACGTGGGTTACACGTCTTAATGAGGTTCATGGGGTTGGATCTGTTTCGGATCGGGATCTGGTAGTTTACTTTAAACACCAACTTAAAGTGAAGATCAGATGCGATTGGAAACGATTACATCGCATGGATTTCGATAGGAGATGGGTGCATGACACTAGTTTGTGCATCCGACGAGGCGCCAAGTTTGAGTTCGTGTTCCCTCCATAGTTATGGCACACGCGGTACTGGGTTCTACGGAACCCACCCCTGTAGAGTTTTTTGGATTTATTTTAAAAAACTGGTAACCTCTTAAACTAGTAGGAATGAAAGTTATCCTGTCCCTATTTTATTTTTGCCGGCACTAGAGAGCTTCCAGAGATTCCCACTTCCACTGTTTTATTTTTTCCCCGGTCTTTTGAAACCCTTGGCTTTACTATCTTGGAAGACGCCATCCACCCCATGATCCCATTCCCGATGAATTTATTTTTTGAACACTCCTCTCTTAAGTTCCCACTCCCACTTAGTGACCGACCCGCTTGTTTTTGGTCTCGTGCCGGAAAATAGTGGGCGGTCTAACACTTAGTTATGAGGGAAAGCCGGGCCATACTAACTTTTTTACCATTTTATTTCGTTCTTTATTTTTCTTTCTTTTTGGTGTTTTTAATATTTTTTCCCACTCCCACGATAATTCTTTTTTACATCGATGTTTTTTGGGGATATTTTAAGTAGGGATCAACCCACAGAGTGAATGCGGTATTTTGGTGCAAGAATCTAGTTTGGAGTCAGCAAATGTTCTTTTTTATGTTGTTTGTAAAATTTTGTGAAATAAAAAACATTGAACAGCTTGTCTCACTTATCCCCGACCCCCCCTCCCCCTACATAACGGGCACTATGCCTAAGGTCTGGTGAGTTCCCAAGGTTTGTAAAATCTTCATCTGTAGATAAAGATGAGGGTTGTCCGAAGGAACTCACCTGCCTAAATAAACTGGCCTTTTGGCTAAGATCAAAGTGTAGTATCTGTTCTCGGCATTTTTGCCTTGAGATAAAGTGTATTATCTAGTCCTATCCGATAGGTGTCGGTTTTACACTGTCGAATCAAAAATCAGATTATCATTTTATTTTTTAATCCCTTTTCCTTTTGGGCATTTCTTCTCCCCTAGGTCGGGATCTCACCGACGATTACTCATACTCCTTCCCCTCCCCTGAATTTCACCTGAGGCGTTCACACTGGCGAATGCTGATACTCCACCTCCCCCAGATTTCGCCTGAGGCGCTCATACCGGCGAATGCCGACATTCCCCCATCCCCAGATTTGGCCTGAGGCGCTCACACCGCCAAATGCCGACACACCTCCCCAAATTTGGCCTGAGGCGCTCATACCGGCGAATCCCCCTCCCCAACGCCGAATGCCGACACTCCTCCCCAGATTTCACCTGAGGTGCTCATACCGGAGAATGCTGACATTCCTCCTCCCCAGATTTGGCCTGAGGTGCTCATACCAACGAGCTCATACCAACGAATGCCGACATTCCCCCTCCCCAGATTTGGCCTGAGGCGCTCATAACGGCGAATGCCGACATCCCCCCTCCCCAGATTTGGCCTGAGGCGCTCATACCGCCGAATGCCGACATTCCCCCTCTCCAGATTTGGCCTGAGGCACCCCACCGCCGAATGCCGACACTTCCCCTCCCCCAAATTTCGCCTCAGGCGCTCATACCGCCGAATGCCGACACTCCCCCTCCCCCAAATTTCGCCTGAGGCGCCCCATCGCCGAATGCCGACACTCCCCCATCCCCAGATTTGGCCTGAGGCGCTCATACCGGCGAATGCCGACACTCCCCCTCCCCCAAATTTGGCCTGAGGCGCCCCACCGCCGAATGCCGACACTCCCTCTCCCCAGACTTGGCCTGTGGCGCTCACATCGGTGAATGCCGACATTCCCCCCCCATTTGGCCTGAAAGGAGGAGGTAATGCCTGGAAGTATTATATCAGGATAACGGAAGGCCATAGTGAGGAAGGGAGGGGGAAAGAAGTATTAGCGTCTATTAATAATTAAGAAAGAAAGGTAGAAAGGGTGGGAGTGAGAGGGAAAGAAGAAAGAAAGGAAAAAAAATGGTTGTAGTGTGAGTGAATTTCCTCCCGCCACTCCCTTACTCTGACGTCATATCTAGTTTATCGTGACTTTGCATTATTTTTCTTCTCAAATTAGTATAAATAACGTTGAAAAATGGAGTTAAAAGCCACTCCCATTGGAGAAAAGTGCTCAGTCGACCCCGGAAGAGTCAATTTTTTTTTTCCGGTTCTGAGATATTACACGCGTCTGGGCTGGCCGGTCGGAATGATGTCACCCGTGTGACCGTTTGTTGGGTAGTATCGGAGGAGAAGACCAACATACATACATACATACATACATACATCCATACATACATACATCCATACAGACAGGTGACGTTTATATAATAGATAACCAATAATCGCATCGGATTCACCTACCTTAGAATAAACAAAAACGCTAAAGTGGACCGGAAATTGGGGATCATTTTACATTTAATTTATATACGAACTGATCCCCCATTCTTCTTTTACTTCCCACGAAGATTTCCATGGTGTTCTCACATAATCGGCTAAATAAAGGATACCCCCTTAGGGAGGGGGGTCATATTAAGTTATGTATGAAAACTTCCAGCACTATTTCATCATTTCTACAAATGATCGATGACGTTATATGTTTACTTCCGCACGAAAATAGAACATTCCATTTTCCCGATCGTCGAATATGTGACCTATTTGCGTTACCACATTCTACTCGTTTATTTGTAAGAGATTATTTTCTTGAAAAACAAAAACCTACAGTCATTTATTAAGTAGTTGTATAAAGTATCTTGCTGCTTATAATTTATATATTGATATATATATATATATATATATATATATATATATATATATATATATATATATATATATATATATATGTAAAGGAGTAAGGCTACCAACAAATTGAAAGACATCTCTTCAAATGGATTTTCATATCTGATGAAAGCGGGACACCTCTTGAAACGCGTTATATAAAATTATAAATAAATGTTGAAAAAAAGATTCTACAAATGTTGGTAGCCTTACTCTTTTACATATATACTTTTCTCTCGTTGGAACTGCCTGCACTAATACTGCACTACCCTCTTTTCTATATATATATATATATATATATATATATATATATATATATATATATATATATATATATATATATATATATATATATATTCAATTCATTAACCACAATACTAATTCTGAGTGTGGCCGACTAGAAAGCCGGAATTGTGAATAACCTAAATTCAGTTTTACCTCATAATTCAAAGGTACCGGTCTAAATCTTAAATTCGGCTTGGCCTCACAAGACTAAATTCTTAAATATCTCTGACACAAATTTATAACATTCAATTAATAAGTGGCGACAGGTAATCCGAAAGTACAGTGTAAAGTGCTCGTTGCAATAGAGGTCAGGTCAATACCAAATTCCAAGTTTAATGTGACCACTTCAGTGAGTGCATGATTCTAACAACAACAACAACAACAACAACAACAATGACGACGACGATTTTTAACTTGATTATGTCTGTCGAATAAAATTTAAGTGCGAAATGAGATAAGAAAACTGTTCAATATACAACAATCTCATTAATAGTGTCTCTCTTTAACCTGTGTTTATTTAACAATCTGCTTTTTGAACGTGAAAAATAAACATAAATTATTTCCTATGAAATACACACAAACATGTATATCAATATGAACAGATTTTTTACGTTTGCTTTCCTCTTTTCGCCTCAAATTCGCCTCGCAATTTGTAATAACGGATGACCACCTGATAATGCGCTGCAAAACAGTGAATACATTCTTTAAAAAATACCTACAAACAAATCAAGCAGGCCATGTTGAATTAGAGGAATAATAGAATCTAGACGAACCAAACAAGAATCGATGCATTCTGAGGATGCATCCATTCAATTTGCGCGTTTATCGATGTAAAATCTATTTTAAACTAAAACGTGACAGATTGAAGAACCGCATCGTAGTCACGCCACCAAACTTATAGATATGTGTCGAGGCATCTTAATAGTTGTTAAAAACATAAGCGTAACTGACCATCGAAAACACTATTTCAAAATTTAATGTGACATATTGAAGAACCGAATCCTAGCCATAGCACTTAACTGATTAAGATGTGTAGACGCATCTTAACTGTTGTTAAAAACATAAGCGTGACTGACTAATGAACATACTGTTTCTGACTTAAACGTGACCGATTGAAGAACCGCATCGTAGCCACGGCACCAAACTTATAGAGATGTGTAGACGCATCTTAACTGTTGTTTAAAACATGAGCGTAACTGACTATCGAAAACACTATTTCAAAATTAAATGTGACATATTGAACCACCGCATCCTAGCCACGGCACCAAACTTATAAAGATGTGTAGACGGATCTTAACTGTTGTTTAAAACATGAGCGTAACTGATTAACGAAAACGCTATTTTTATATTAAACGTGACATATTGAAGAACCGCATCCTAGACACAGCTTGAAACGTATAGTGATGTGTAAATGCATCTTAACTCTTGTTTTAAATAAGGGTTACTGACTAATCAAAAAACTAAAATTATAGAGATATGTAGACGCTTCTTAACTGATGTTTAAAACAAAAGCGTTGCTGACCAACGACAACGCTTTTTAAAACTTAAATGTGACAGATTGAAAAACCGCATCCTAGCCACGGCACCAAACTTATAGAAATGTGTAGACACATCTTAACTGATGTTTAAAACATAAGCGTAACTTACCAACGAAAACGCTATTTCAAACTTAAATGTGACAGATTGAAAACCGCATCCTAGCCACGGCATCAAACTTATAGAGGTGTGTAGACGCATCTTACTTGTTGTTTAAAACGTAAGCGTAACTTACAAACGAAAACGCTATTTCAAACTTAACTTTATCAGACACACAAACTGGTTTACAGACGAACATAGATTTCGATAAAGATGTGTTTATGTATCTACAATTGCTTTCAAACTAACCGCAGGCAGAAACCGAGGAAAATGCTATTTGGAAAGCATGACAGACCAAAGGATTGAGTGAGAAGCTGAGTAATAGCTTATAAGGATGTGTGGACCCATTTAAAAACTACAAGGCAAACATTCTTATTTTACATTTGAACATTTTGTTATGAGAGCTTTGGTATTATAATGTATTTTTAAAATATATTTCTCTAAATTCCTTAACTTTGTTTACTTAAGTTTAAATGTTGTTGCATTGTGTCCCCCACCCTCTCCAAAATGTTAACAATATTTTATTTTTGTTTTTATTTTTAATCTCATCATCACCATGTTCTAATTACATTTGCTAATTCTTCTCTGCTTCAATGAGTTCTATTCATTGTGGCTGAGTTCACTTGCACTAATACTATTCCGAAAGGTATAGACTCATTAGCCCATCCTCCTTGAGAAGAGTACTTTAGATTATTATATCTAAGTAAGTCAACTTATACAATGTAACGCGGATGATATACAAGTTTGGAGAGATATGGACGTTCCCAGGCTAAACTTTCCTTACAAAAACTAATGGAGAATTTCAAATTAGCGATTAATAATCGATAAACGTGAACGCCTTTTTGTTACAATTTTACTTCTGTATTTAAGTTTTCTTGAACGTAAAAACATTTGATTTTGATTTTGAAAGTCAGACGTTTTTTAGTCACAGAAAGTCTTAATTACTTAAAATCTTGTAAATTTATCCAGCTCTTCCAAACGTGAGTGTGAACGGCTCCGTAAAAGAACGCGACAGTTTTGCACTATTAATCGGAGAAAACGACATGATTCGAACACTGTCCCACTGATAACGGACAGCAAAGCTAGTCGAGTCGACGATGACCTGTAATGTCTTTATTTCAAACATCCGGAAGAGCCAAGACGTAATATGAAAACATTCCTCGCAGAAAATCGTGTTATTTGAATGAGTTGTTTTTTAAGTTCAACTGAAAGACGAATAATTTACCATTTGTATTATGATTTTGCTGGACGACACCAATAAGAGAGGAATTGTTTTTACAGTTTGTGTTTACGTTCCGAGTCAAACGTTGTGTCTGCTGCCAGGTGAGAGATTTTGCTTTTAGTCAAGTCAAGAATTGTCCTTTCAATATTCTGACGAAACTTTAAAAGACTTTCACTTAAAGTTTTAAGCGCACTTTGCTTTTTTATGGGTTCTGTGTGCGGTCCCGTTGAAATCAGAATATAATCAGTTCCCTCATCAATTTTTAAACTTCTATTTCAGTCTAATCATATTAAAACAGCACTAACAATGCTACATACGCATTTTATTCATATTTGACCAAAATCTGTTTAACTTGTTCCTTTTCGCACTGTTTTCCTTTTCTCCCTTTCTTCTTCTGATAGTTTCCCAAAACTTCTTTTTCTTTTTCTACGTTAGCGTAGAATATATATTTCATGTTTTATACCCATTACCATATTGTCACTGCCTTTTGCTAGTATTAGACTCGGCTAGTGTTCAGGAGAGATAGAGAATCATATCAGGTTATCTGTGTTACCCGTAACTAAAGAAGTCTGATTTTCATAAATAAACGAAGATAGGCTGACACAAATGAAGCTCCAGTCCATGTACTATAGAAGAGAACGTGGAGATATGATTCAGACGTTCGAGATCTCCACAGGTAAAGACAACATGGACCAGGGGAGACTGTTACCGGTCAGCAAGACCACTGGAACAAGAGGTCACAAACTCAAACTTACAAAGAAATATGGCAGGCTAAACATTAAAAAGTATTCGTTTGGGCTACTGGTTGTGAACAATTGAAATTCGCTGCCAGACTGGGTCATCGATGCAACAGACATAAACGAGGATAAATCCAAGTTGGACAAACACTGACTTAACAGAAAATATTCGGTCAGACCTGCACACGAATTAGTACACAGTACAAAAGGGAAAGGAGACGAGCCTTTTTCCCAAATATATGTTATGTTAAACGGTGATCTGGATTACTACTACTACTACTACTACTACTACTACTACTACTACTACTACTACTACTACTACTACTACTACTACTTGTGCTACTACTACTACTGCTGCCAAAACTACGACTATCCTTTCTGGTTTCGGGTGGCAATTCAGAAGGATAGCTCGACGGTTTGAGAACCTCACGAAGTAGATTTACAAACGAGAAAATTCCATGACGTTCAACAACGCTTGCTTGGATAATGACTTGCTGCCTAAGTATATATACTAGCAGGGCTACCCGGCGTTGCCCGGGGCGATAAAAAACAAAGTAGTAGAAATTAAAGAGTGTGTGTAACATCTTTATATAAACACTTCAATCTCTCTTCTTTCTTTAGCCGTCTTTCTTTCCCTGGTCCTCATTATTTCCCTCCCTCCTTCAAACTTCTATTTCCCTTTTTCCCATATGATTCTTATCTTGTTTATATCTGTTAAAAACTTATAATAATGTAATTCTTTTTACTAAATATGTATTTTATGTAACTGTGGATTTTCTTAAAGAAATATGCTATGTAAACAAACAAACATTTTGGATGAAAGTTATTAATTATTCTTACATTGTATTTTTGAACACGAAATAAAATTATATTTTATTTTTTCAAGACTTTAAACCTGAATTTGAATGCAATTACTTAATCGCTGGCGGCCATGTTGTAATTTCCTATAATTTTCCTTCGTAAAATAGTAGCAATAGTTTGATTAGCGTTTGTCGCTTATTTAAAAAACAATACCAAAGAACTAAAAATTTAAAGGCGCGTCCACCGTGCTAAGAAACGTTAAATAAAATTAAAAGTTATTTCAAATTATTAGGTAATTAAATTAAAATATGACTCAGGATTTTCAAATTACTATAAAATATAATGAAAAATAACTGAAAACAGCCCCCCCCTGATGAAATACGCCCCAATGGACCCCTAAGAGGTGGGTTTATAGATTCTGGTATACTCTCATCATCTTACTCTGTGAATTTCACATGAGAATACACTTTATATGTTATGTATATTCTCTAACCTTGTTTTAAAAAACTAAATTGTGTTTTTAAACATGAGTTATCGTTCTTCCTTAGCTATCTTCTAACAAATAAATTTCATTATGAACCATGAATTGTTTTATGAACTTGAGGTATTACGTAATTAAATTACAATATGACCCAGCAATTTCACATTACTATAAAATATAATGAACAATAACTGAAAAGCCCCCCCCCCCCCTCACGATGAAATATGCCCCAATGGATCCCTAAGGGGTGATTCAGGAATACTCTCATCATCTTACTCTGTGAATTTTACATGAGAATACACTTTTATATGTTATGTAAAATTCATTGGCCTGACCCCTAACATTTTTCCCGACGCCCTCCCCCATCTCTCAAACCCCACCCTCCGAATTTGCTTTATTACTCTCCTCCAACCCTTAGAAATATTTAAAGTTAACAAAAACAATAACAAAAAAATTTGGCCCGACCCTCTAAAAAGTTTGACCTGACCCCTAACAAATTCCCCGCCCTCTAATCTCTCTAGTCCCTACAACTTTATTTTACTCTCCCACAAGCCTGATAAATATTTTAAGTTAACAAAAAAACAAACAATTTGGCCCGACCCCCTAAAAAGTTTGGCCTGACCCCTAAAAACTCCCCCGACCCCCCAATCTCTCCAGCCCCGCCCCAACTTTTTTTACTCTCCCCCAACAGTGAGAAATATTTTAATTAAAAAAAAAAAGAAAAAATTTGGCCAGACCCCTAAAAAGTTAGGCACGACCCCTAAAATATTCCCCGACCCCTCAATCTCTCCAGCCCCACAACTCGTTCTTCACTCTCCCCCAACCATGAGAAATATTTTAAGTTAAAAAAAAAAGAAAAAAATTTTGCCCGACACCTAAAAAGTTCGGGCCGACCCCTAAAATTTCCCCCGCCCCTCAATCATCAATCCCCAACTTGTTTTTCACTCTCCCTCAACCCTGAGAAATATTTTAAGATAAAAAAAAATTTAGCCCGACTTCTTAAAAATTCGGCCCGACCCCTAAAATTTTCCCCGACTCCCTAATCTCTCAAGCCCCCAACTTTTTTTCCAATCTCCCACAACCCTGATAAATATTTTAAGTTAAAAAAATAAAAAAATAAAAAATTGGGCCCGACCCCTAAAAAATTTGGCCTGACCCCTAAAACTTTCCCCGATCCCCTAATCCTTCCCCCCCACCCCAACTTTTTTTCAATCTACCACAACCCTGAGAAATATTTAAAGTTAAAAAAATAAAAAAATTTGGCCCGACCCCTAAAAAATTTGGCCAGCCCCCTAAAATTTTCCCCGACCCCCTAATCTCTCCACCCTACCCCTCCACCAACATTTTTTCACTCTCCCACAACCCTGAGAAATATTTTAAGATAAAAAAAAACAAAAATTTGGCCCGACCCCTAAAAAATTTAGCCTGACCCCTAAAATTTTCCCCGACCCCCTAATCTCTCCAGCCCCCCCTACCCGCCAACATTTGTTTCGCTCTCCCACAACCCTTAGACATATTTTAAGTTCAAGGAAAAAAAAAATTTGTCCCGAAACACCAATATTTCTTGGGACCGTTATACTTAAGAAGCACCAATATTTCTAGGGACCGTTTTACTTAAGAAGCACCAACATTTGTTTGAAAATCAAGGAGGCCTCCTGAGCACTACTGAAACCGGTGGCCAGGTGCGGATATGATTGAGCAACCCTTGTTTCACTACACACTCTTAACGTAGGCTTTTTATGATGATTTATCCGGACAGAAGTTATGGGATGACCTGATACAACCGGACACAATTTAGGGCAAGACCGGGTACATCCGGCAAGGATTATGGGATGTTTTCAGTGACTCAGCATTTTTATCGGATTAGTACATAAATACATTAGATTATTTCCAAATTAATACTATTTAACATTGAAAAAAAGTCTGAAAAATACGGGAAAAATGCTACCCTCTGTCGGAAACAAGTCCGGTTGACCCCTAGCAAGTGAATCGTTTTTTGCGATTTTGAGATATTATGATCCCAGGATATGTACTGTGCTAAAGATGTCAACTTTTTGACATGTCGCCGCTTAGTTTTTGAGGAGTAGCTGTACATTACATAAATACATTAGATAATTTCCAAATTAGTACTAATTAACATTGAAATATAACTGAAAAGGACCCCCCTAGATGAAATCTGCCTCATAGACCCCTAAGCCATGGGTTTATAGATTCGGGAATACGCCCATCAACTTACTTTGTGAATTTTACATTAGAATACACTTTTATATTGTATCTATATTCTCTAACATTTTTTTCTATAGGGCACACACACACACAAACACACAAACATACAGACATTCTAATTTTGGGGGTCGGCCCAATTTTTTTTATTTTTTTATTTTTTTGAACTTAAAATATTACTCAAGGTTGTGGGAGATTGAAAAAAAAATTAGGGGGGGGGGGCTGAAGGATTAGGGGGTCGGGGAAAATTTTAGGCGTGAGGCCGAAAATTTTAGGGGTCATGCCAAATTTTTTTTTATTTGAACTTAAAATATTTCTCAGGGTTGTGGGAGATTGAAAAACAAGTTGGGAGGGGGCTGGAAGAATTTGGGGGTCGGGGAAAATTTTAGGGGTCAGGCCAAATTTTTTAGGGGTCGGGCCAAATTTTTTATTTTTATTTTTTTTTTCTGAAATTAAAATATTACTCAGCGTTGTGGAAATTGAAAAAAAGTTTGGGGAGCTGGAAGGATTACGGGGTCGGGGAAAATTTTAGGGGTCAGGCCAAATTATTTAGGGGTCCGGCCCAATTTTTTTTTTTATCTTAAAATATTTCTCAGGGTTGTGGGAGAGTGAAAAAATGTTGGTGGAGGGGTAGGGTGGAGAGATTAGGGGGTCGGGAAAATTTTAGAGGTTAAGCCAAATTTTTTAGGGGTCCGGCCAAATTTTTTTTTTTTAATTTTTTTAACTTAAAATATTTCTCAGGGTTGTGGGAGAGTGAAAAAAAAGATGGGGGGGTGGAGAGATTAGTGGGTCGGGGAAATTTTAGGGGTCAGGCCAAATTTTTTAGGGGTCGGGCACGATTTTTTTTTCTTTTTTGAACTTAAAATTAAATTATGGGATGTTTTCAGTGACTCAGCATTTTTATCGGATTAGTACATAAATACATTAGATAATTTCTAAATTAGTACTAATTAACATTGAAATATAACTGAAAAGGACCCCCTCCTGATGAAATCTGCCCCATGGACCTCTAAGGCGTGGGTTTATAGATTCGGGAATACGACCATCAACTTACTCTGTGAATTTTACATTAGAATACACTTTTATATTGTATTTATATTCTCTAACATTTTTTTCTATAGGGCACACACACACACACACAAACACACAAACATACAGACATTCAATTTTATATAGAAGATATATATATATATATATATATATATATATATATATATATATATATATATATATATATATATATATATATACACACATTATGATCATGTGCATTTGTCTAATTTCATTACCAATTGTTACAAGCAGAAAACAGTTGCAACCTTTTCATATTCAAAAAAGAACACATATGTATGCAAACATAAAATGCAGCCAGGATTATGTCCCAAGATAAATCAACGTCACGTTTATAATCTTTTAATTAATTATTCATTTTAATATTAAATTAGAATGTTGTTACGTTGCCGATTCTAAAGAGGCTTTGGCCGATCGATATTGTCATTATTTGTGTTGTTGCTGGCAGATAGCAATTATCTTCTTTTATGTAGTAGACAATCTCTTGTTCTTTCTTGTAAAATATTCACAGCAAGAATTACAAACAACTTTTCTTTTCTGCTCAGGTTTGCCTAACATCAAACGGAATTCCGTGAACGGATTTTTCCCAAAGAACATTTCATCTATGAAACAAATCGCCAGTCGACTGCTTCCCTATAACAAGATTTGTAAATACTGGATTTAAAGACGACCATATTGTTTATGGTTTCGACTATTTACGGGATTGACAACAACAAGTGTGAATAATGAACACAACAAATTATTAAATACATATAACATTTATTTAAATGAATAATGAAATGAATAATGAAATTATTATCATGGGATAAATGGGACATTAATACGAACAATGAAAATAAAACAAACGGATTTGCAGAATCTGAATGTTTCGGGCAATAAAATAAATGTCACTTATCTGAGTGGGGGTGGTGGTTTTACTTTGAATTTGACTCCACCCTTTTTGTTGATTTTTGTTTTGTCTCATTTCATAAAGGTTGCTTGTGCTTTCGCTTTGATCTTACAGCTCAGACATCTCTCATAATAGGATCTTTTAATTTCAGGAGCGTATCTCGCTGAGTTGCTCTCTATGTGAGATGTTTTGTCGCTCTTTGTTTGGTGTTATTAGATCATCGGCTTCACATGTGTTTCCCTCGCATCATTGTTTCGGCCTTGTTGCTATTTCGCTGGGAGCTAACCAATTTCGCATGCATTTTCAGTTCGTTGTTGTATTGCTTTCAATGACTAGACCTTCTGGGAAGAGATTTTCAGTCTTACACCTTGCTCGGTGGAGTTTTCTTCAGATACTAATGACATTCTTCGTCTTTCTTTGTCTCCGTGTCTTCATTCGTCCGTTAAGATTTGTTGTTCTCTGTCCATCCCAAACGCTGTCGTGCGCGTATTCTCGAATTACCCAGTTTCTCGCACGCATATCTTTTATTATGGTAAGGTGTGTGTTACGCTGCTGCTGATAACATAGCACTGTTTAATTAATTTAGGATCAAGCATTTCTTTGTGTTTGTGTGTTCGCTCATATTTAAAAAAAATGAAATATTAGCGTTTCTTTTTAACGTTTGATTTTATTCTCTAAAATGCGCTAACATGTAACATTTGCCATTCTCATTAAATCTGATCGTCCAATGGCTTTTGACCTTGATAAGTTGTGACTCATTCGTAGTAAAAAGCGGAAACTATTAAGTTATGCATATAGTCTTGAAACTTGAACAGGATTATTATTTAACAATACTTATTCAACCCAAAGACGAATGTTTTCTGAATGTATGAATTAGTGTACAACATCGATAAAAATAGATTTAAACAGAAGATGAATTTCGAGACAAAAAATAAGAAAATAAAAAAGAACGCAACCAAAAACCGTAAATGATATAGAAATATGAACGCAATTACCATTACCGAACATCGTCGATGTTGTTGCTTGGTAAGCTTAAACGGTTATTGTCAGCGTTAAGTAAATCTCTTCTCTCTGATCCCGAAACGAGGCCAAACGTGCAAGGTTATGTTGCGTTTGTAAGCAGAGATTTTGGAGGGCCGCTCTATGAATGCCTTTTCTTCGGGGAAACAAGTCTGCATGAGTCGAGGATCAAACTTCTGGTGCTAGGTTCCAGGCTACTTTCTTTCTTGGTCGCTGACCAGATCCACTGAGATTGCGGAAAGCCGATCGATGCTGCATTCTGTAAATAAAAATGTGCAAATTATGTGAAAACATTTTTCATTATCGATGAGAAAAAGCTGCTGTAATCACGAATAACTGGAATCACATCCACAAATGCCCATATCTATTATTATTATTATTATTATTATTATTATTATTATTATTATTATTATTATTATTATTATTATTATTATTATTATTATTATTATTATTATTATTATTATTATTATTATTATTATTATTATTATTATTATTATTATTATTTACTCACTAGGAGTTATCACACTGGTCATCGTCAGTGATCGCCCACTGCCAACAACCTGTGGTATTCCCTGGAGTATGAGTAACAACAAGTCTCCTCAGACTTCCAGTATGCTCCACCTCTTTTCGTTCATCACCGCTGATGACCTTGCGGTATCGCAACAGCCACCTACCACAAATTTCCCGCTGACAACAAGTCTCCCCAAGGTCCCAGAGCTGTCCGCGCTCTTCCAGTGGAGGTCTGGTTTGCGCTTTCCCTCCTCGACCCTCTGTCCATAATTTTTGTGGCGTCAGCCTATGCTTGCGCCTCTCTCGTGCGGTTGTATTTTCCCCGGTTCTGTTGTCTTGTGCTTCCATGTGTTTGTTCCCATTCGTTGCTTATGTGGGTTGGTTTCCGCATTCGAGGACATTTCTCAGGATGGTAGCTGTTTTGATCATTACTGTCCTTTTTATGGTCTCAGTTATCCCTTTGATTCCTATTTCTCCTAGTCTTTTCTCCATGTTTTTGGGGACTGTTCCTAGTGCTCCTATGATTATTGGTGTTATACTGACATTCTTCATTTTCATATTCCTTTCAATTATCTGGCAAGTTCAGTATATTTGCTTCTTTATTATTATTATTATTATTATTATTATTATTATTATTTTTATTATTATTATTATTATTATTATTATTATTATTATTATTATTATTATTATTATACTAAAGTTGAGTGAATCAACGTCTGTTGCCTAAATGTTTTTCCTTTATCTCAAGACAAGATTACATTCTAAAATATAATTTAGTTCTGGGATTGAACTCTACTTGAAAAAAATAATTTTACACCGTCTAATTAGGCATTATTTATAATTAACTAAACATCTCAACCATCATTTAGTCATCAATGCGTTCTCTTGCTCTATATGGACATTTTGAGTTAGAGAAAGAGTGAATATCTGTTTAAAACATTGTTTCTTCATTGCTTTTTTGCCATCCATTTTACATAGTGTGTTCGTGCACACCGTAAACAAGTATGCGGATTTGATAGTGACTTCTTTATTATAAAAAAGATATTTATTATTTTTTTATGATAATTCTCTTGACTTCTATGTTTTTCACAAGAATGATATTTATTATTTTAATTTAGTCCAGATGTATTCACAGATATCTCACAATTTATAAATTTTCTCAAAGTGGTAGTGGCCGTGAACTAACGGGTCGCTGAAAATCTATGGTGCCCCTTCTACTTGTAATGTTAACTCAAGTAACATAACTTAGCTAGATACTCCACCAGACAAGATGAATTCTTGCCATGGAATTTTGTAAAACCAAGAGATTGCAAGAAAGATAAACTGTAATACGGTAAATTGGTCAATTGGGGATAGGAGGATTGATGTTACTCACTTCTTTACTAACTAAACGCTTGAGAAGTAGAAGAGAACCTTGACTGAACATTCGGATATCTATGTATCTAATATAGAGATAAAGTGTTAGCCCCAGCAAGTGGCCCCTTAATTTCCTCAAAATCTGGACTGAAGTAAATTAAAACAATATATATATATATATATATATATATATATATATATATTTCAAAAATATTTCACTTAAATACATTTTCATGCGTGCCGAAAAGATGTTGTAAATTTCCTTATTCAAAAAGCGCCAGTCTGCGCATAACATCGAGCGGACTCTACTTATCCTAACGTGATCTAGAACTTGACGTCCTATTCTGCCTTTACCGTGAGTCAACACGTCGGGATTAATACCATAAAACTGAGAAAGAATAAGAAAAAAAAACCTATAAGACAGTCTCGCCTGACAAAGTTGTTCTACAACGAAAGCTTGCAAAAAAATTATATAAATGATTGTTTTCATTTAAATTGCACGGTGTGTTTGTTTTAAAAAAATATTTCACTGAAAAATATATGTATATATATATATATATATATATATATATATATATATATATATATATATATATATATATATATTGATTCAACGATTTTTATGTTGTTTAATAAAAAGCGTGTCAATATTTACATTTTTAGTGAAAAATAATAATTAATGACAGCCTATAACAACAAACAAATAACTGTTCTCGTATATATTTTATATTTAGCGATTACGTACATTTCTTATCTTCAAGAAAATAACTTATCTGTGGAAAAATATTCATTTAACTGTAAATCAGTGAGTCATTTCTTTCTGGCTCTCTCTCTTTCCGACCTCGAGTATGTGGTGAAATAGAGGAAAACGTGGCTTGATAATTTTAACATAACTTTTTTCACCCATCAACGCTTGGACTCTTACTTTGCCCCAGGACTGACTGCCATTTTAGACTTGGAATGGAAGACTTTCATAAAATATGTTTCGAACATTCGCATACAAAATGGTTGAATCATTCTATCGTTGCAGAATGCATCTCACTTTTGACGCACTCTCTGACCTGTGTTAGAGTCAGATACAACCTAAGATGGAATATTGTTGCCGCATCTGGGAAGATGCTTTTATAGCATTCTTTTAATAGCATTCTTTTAATAGCATTCTTTTAATAGCATTCTTTTAATAGCATTCTTTTAATAGCATTCTTTCCTGCCTCGAAAGAGTAGAAAAAGACTTCAACATCTAGTTGGGGTGTATTGTTCTTATCCCTACAGTCTCTTATCACAGAAGAGATGTTGCTAATCTTTATCTATCCTATCCTTATTTTCATGGTAGGTGCTAGAACGAGTCCCAATTCCCCCTGTAAAACATTTACAGAAAAGATTCATCGAGCTACAACCACTGTAAATACATTTCCTTTCTTCGTCTTTGTACTTCAAAATGAACGAAACTTCCATGGCAAAGTTTATTTCCAACTACCCGTCTGTGGAACACACTACTACGAACTGCTTCCCAGCTGACTGCAACATGGTCGTTTTCAAATACAACCGTCATCTTAAATAATCAAATTCTGCTCAGTTTTAACCATCGTATCCAATACTCAAGTGGTTGGATCGGCGTTTATCTGACAAGCGCATTCAACTTGATCCTCGAGTTGCCTTTAGGCCTTTATAAGCGATGTCTCATTAGTAGGAAAGGACAGGAATATTTAAATTGGTATATTGATTATTTAATAGGAAAACACGCTGCCACATTGAGGCATTACTAATATATGTGAAACGCTATAACATCGTTATCCGCATGACATGCAAGTTCGAATTAGAGTTAAAATGTACATTATTTCGAATGAATCCGCTTTTCTAACAACCCGCAGATAAAACTAGTCTACGAGTAGAAACATTATTAAATAACATGTGAAATTAAGCAGAATTCTGATATATTGTATGTCATGAAGTTTTACAGACATTACTTGGTCGATGGCAAAAAGTTAGTGTTGTTAAGCACGAGGGTAGTTTTATAATAAGATAATCAAACGTTTAGAAGAGCCAATGGCTTCTATGGCCATTGTCAATGTTTCAACTTGATAGTCTCTTAAGAATCAACACTTTGTTGAGTGCATTAAGTGAAACTCCCTTGGTAATGGCTTTGGGACAATGCATTATTGTTCTTACACGAGTCATTACCAATCTGAGTTACAAGAAATCTGAGATGTGCAGTAAATAGTCTTTATCATTGATTTCTTGTCTGATTACGGCAATTGATTATGTATGGAATCAGAGTGACAATAAGCAACTCAGGATTGCAGTACTATTCAAATGGAGGTCGGAAAAGTGCTCTCTCTGTTTTTTTCATCCCCCTCGATCCTTCACAACCATTCTTTGTTGTACCAACAGATACTGGTGGCATCACATGTTTGTGTGTAGGAGAGAGAGAGGGAGAAAGAGGGAGAGAGATGCATATATTTTAATATGCGTCTGTCTAAATAATATATTTATATATCAACAATACTTGAAAGCTGCATAATAGTTTCAATACGTTTCGAAACCAGTTCTTGACAAAACAAATAACTTTTAACATTTAACTCCCGGCCTCTGACCTTCCGATCAAATAACATGCCGCATTGGCGTTACACATAGATAAACATGAAATTGATTACCGTGATTTAAACCAAAGTTTATTTTTTAAGATAAAACTCCCAACACAATACTTGTTCATTCTAATCAATGAGCACCGGTCGAACTTTTGACATTAAAAAAAGGTCAACTGCTATTAAGAACTATTTGTCTTTTGATGTTTTTTGCCTGATATTCTTTGTCTTTTCTATTTCTTGCTGCTTGTTTCATATTGATATGTGATTGCGCGCAATTTAGCACCGCATATGGACGAGAAGCAGCTTATCTTGTCTGTGTACTTATTCACTTATGTTACGGAAACGTGAATTGGGATGGAGCATTTTCAACATGAGTTCATTTGCAAGTTACGAAATACAAAGTTAGAATGTTAGGTCAAAGAAACAGAAAGAAATAAAATGGATAAAAAATAAAGAAAGGATTTGTTGGCAGAATGCGAGTTGGGGATGGAGCATTTTCAACATGAGTTAATTTGCAAGTTAATAAATAATAAGAAGTTTAGATTAAAGAATCAGAAAGAAACGGATACAAAATAAAGAAAGGATTTGGTGACAGAGTAAACTATGGAAAGAAAGAAGAATGGATGAATATGAGAATAAGTAGGAAATAGGATAAAGACAAGAAAAATAAAAAAGGAGAAACGTGAAGAGAACGAATGGGGGAGGATATAATATCATTCTAGCAAATAAAATATTATACTACTACTACTACTACTACTACTACTACTACTACTACTACTACTACTACTACTACTAAAAACCCCAAACTACCCAAACATGTGGTGGCACAGGCGTCGGCTGTCACAACACAGAATGATCGTGAAGGACCAAGAAAGAATAAAAAAGATAAGTAAGGATAGCATTAACCAGACCTCCATTGAAAAGGTGTTGAGGGTACTGAAACGTTAGGGAGTTTATCACCACTCACATTAAGATGCAGAAGATTATATATATATATATATATATATATATATATATATATATATATATATATATATATATATATATATATATTAACGAAAAATACCTCCTATAAAGTTAAAGGCGACTTATAATGCATTCTTCTGTATCTTAATCATTAAAGAAGTGAGACAAACGAAACAGCAGTAAGCAAAAAAACAAAAACAATAACAACGAACGCTGCAATCACCAATAAAATAATTACATAAAAATACATTAAATATTTAGGTGATAAAAATCGTACATATTTCTAGACAGGGGGTTATAGTCCGATGGTAAAACGCTGGACTACAGATGAATATCGAAGATTCGATCCTTGTCTAAGTTAGCCATGCTAATGACGGCTGTGAGCTTGCCCATGGATTACTTTTATGTACGTATAATATATATATATATATATATATATATATATATATATATATATATATATATATATATATATATATATATATATAACGGCTCTGAGCCAGAAACACGTGTTGATTGTTTACTTATGTGCACGTATAAAATTAATTAAAAATATATATATATATTAACGAAAAATGCGTCCTATTTAATTGAAGGCGACTAATAATGCAATATTCTGCATCGTAATAACTTAGGAAGTGAAACAATCGAGACAGTAGTAAGCAAGAAAACAACAAAAAACAACGAACGCTGCAATTCCCAATAAAAATAATTGCATCAAAATGTATTAAATATTAAAGTGATAAAAATCGTACATATTTCCAGACAGGGCGTCTTAGTCCAATAGTAAGACGCTGGACTATAGTCATCCATATCGAAGGTTCGATCCTTGTCTTAGTTAGCCATGCCGATGACGATTGTGAGTGAGAAACACGTGCGCGTGGATTACATTTATGTACGTATAAAATTACTACTACTACTACTACTACTACTACTACTACTAATAATATATATATATATATATATATATATATATTGGTGCTATATACAGATCATATTTATTTTTAAACATGATGGAATTAAAAATAAAAAAAGTGTAAGGGAAATGTGACCTGTTTTAAACCTCGTTCAGCAGCGCTAAACCGAGGTTAGGATTAAGAATAAAGGTGTTATACTTTTCTGGTGTAATAGACATACCGCGTTGATGAAAACGGCAAATTTTATAAATACAGAGAAATGCATTTTATTGGTTTAAATGTTTTTGATTTTTTTGTTATTAATTTAATCGAATGTGTGCGTCGAGTCGATTGCACAGAGACGAGTTTAAGCATTTTCATGTTGGGCATCGAAGGTAAACTTCGTCTGTACACACACACACACACACATATATATATATATATATATATATATATATATATATATATATATATATATATATATATATATATGCGTGCGCATGTATATATTTATATTTATTTTTTGATTTTTTACTTATATATTGATTTTTTATTTATATATTTATTTATTTATTTATTTATATATTGATTTTTTGATTTTTTGATTTTTTGATTTTTTTTTTATATATTGATTTCATTTATATATCGAATTTTTATTTATATATTGATTTTTTTATTTATTTATATATTGCTTTTCTTATTTATATATTGATATTTTAATTATATATTGATTTTTTATTTATATATTATATATATATTTATATATTGATTTTTTATTCATATATTTATTTATATTTATATATTTTTTACTTTAATTTGACATTTATTAATTGAAACCATAGTGAATTATGTATATATATATATATATATATATATATATATATATATATATATATATATATATATATATATATATATATATTTTATATAATAATAAATAGTTACCTCCCCTTTTCAGATAATTTAATTTATTAGAGTTACGTACCTTTAACTATGTCCTAAATATAAATATAAATATAAATAATATTTTATTTACTCTTAATTAATAATTTTTTTTATTATTATAAATCTAATTTCATATTATATTTTATTTTCCCTTCTTTCTTTCTTTCTTTCTTTCTCTCTTTTCTTTCTTTCTTTCTTCCTTTCTTTCTCTCTGGTTCTTCACTTCTAAATATAGAATCTCTTACTTAACGGCTTTTTTTCTGATCTAGCGTCTCGCCGGCCCCACATTCCAAATTCCTTGTGCATAGCGTTTCATAACGGTTATAAATGTTTTTTGAAGAAATTCCATCATTTACTATTTCAGACTATGCTGAAGAAGACGGAATCGGGGATTTAAACCCTTTTTCTTGTCAGAAACCACTGGTCCATGTCTGATTAAAATCTGTATTTAAAAATAAAAAAATATTACGCCCTTAATTTAATTTAATTGAGCACTCTGCTGGTATTTCCCTTTTATTCTTTTTTGAGTATACCTTTATACTTTATATATATATATATATATATATATATATATATATATATATATATATATATGAGAGAGAGAGAGAGGGGGACAAATAAAAATTGAAAAATAGAAAGAAAGAGAGAGGGTGCCAGTGGCTACAATAGAAAGAAGATAACGGAGAGTTTGAGATAGAAGGAAGGGGGATCCTACAAAGTTAAACACTTGATAAAATGGATGCAGAAAAAACAAAACGAAAAGGATTCGATCAAATGCGCATGCGTTGTACGCCGAACGGTTGTCAGCTGACGTAAAAAAGACGTATTGAGATTTACGCGTTGTTGAATGATTGCAAATTGTTTCATCTTCATAAATGTTTATGAATAAAATAAAATTTAACTTTTAAATCACAAAATAACTTTAAAAAGTATTAATCGCACAAGATGGTGAATTGCAAAGATTTGTTCAAACATGTAGTGTAAATCGGTATATTTCTCCTTAGATTTTATTTGTACTACATATGCTTGCTGGAGTTTATTTTTCGTTTATTTATAAAACAAGAAATTCAATTTTTTCTAACTGAACACATACAAATACTACAATATATTTCCTTAAATATATTCGACTAAAGTGTATTTTCGAATAACAATTCGAAAATACAGCGACATCGATATGTAAAGCAAAGCTGTCTGTCTGTATGTATGTCTGTCTCTATGTGCGTTGCGGCATCCCAGTCAAACGTTTGATCTAAAAGCCAAACCAACCGCAGATTTGAAATGAGCACATTCGATCCGATGTCATTATCGGTGTCAGAAATTCTTGAACCATTTTTAAAACTCATTATTCCAAATTAAAAGTACGAAAAAATTTCATTAGAAACTAATGTTCCGATACTTTGAACTTTCCTTTTTAGTTTAATATTATTAATTATTAGCCGAGCGAACATATTTATAATAATCTGACCCTTTTGACTAGAATAAAAGAAAACATAAATAAATAAAGATAAAAATCATCGTCCGTATTTGACATCCAGTTTTATTACAACTTTTCTTTGTGTTTCTTTTTGATTTGAGACAATCGAACTATTTTAGATCTATGCGTAGAGGTAAACAAATTGTTAATTTTGTATTTCTACGCCGAACTCATAAACTGTTTAAGCAAAACATTTTTATATTGATCCGTGACCATGTGGGTAAAGCCTTTGTCTTTAGCTGCAATATCTTATGTCATCTCTCAGGTTAGACTGTCACAATAGATAAGTGTTGTTGTTTTGGTATATCGTTCCAGTTATTTCCTATCGATATCGATCATAACAAAACACCTGAATGTTATTCTGTATTATGTTATGTCGATTCAAAAAGTAAAACCAAACCCCGCAAACTATTTTTAATTTGAACTGACGTGCAAGGTTTCGGAAACCCGGTGTTGTCGGGTATTTCAACTTGTACAGCACATTTTATTTATGTTTCTACCTGTCTGTTCTCCTGTCCGGTGACGCAATTGTAAACAAAGCCCTATACCAAGATAGCACATTTCTTCAGTAGAATTTGACAAGAAATGTAATAGTCGTCTTCACTTGTATTGGGATTAATTGACAATAATATCGTGCTGTTTGCGTTCGGCCCATAAACACATCGATGTGTTAGTCTTACTTTATCTTGCTTTATTAATAGCTAAAAATCATCGAAATAAAAAAAAATAACAATAAAATAGTTCGGGGCAAGAGTACATAAAGCTCCTCATTCATCCCGGTTACAGTGGAGATGTTGCTTTTACTTACATAAGTTATCGATCAAATATCGGGTGGGGGTATTGTGGTTAATGTGCAATTTTCTATTCATTACTCAAAACTTAGATATGTGATGAACAAACTTGAAAGCGACACAATGTATCGCTTTCAAGTTTGTTCATCGCATATCAAGTGAATCTCATATAAACTTAATGAATGTCGGCTATTTCAACTTGTACAGTATATTTTGTGCTACTTTATATGAGCTTCACTTTTTCTATTTCTTTTTCTTAATACAAACTTGCCTGAACTTTCTCGTATAGAAACCTGTGTGCAAGCTTTTTTATAGATACTTGCTATAACTCCAAGGTCCGAAGTTGTCGTTGAAAGAAAAGTCCTATCAGAAATGATCCCATAAAACGATCCATTTTAGATGAATTACCATTACTCACAGCTGGAGGAAGGAGGCGAAAGTCAGTATTTATACATTTCCCAATTTTTGAATAAGTAAAGCAATTGATCTGAAATAATTTGAAATTTTCTTGCTGATTACATAGTTTGCGTTACTAACCACTTTTAGCACACATACTAACACACAAACACATCTATAGACAGGACTGTCTTAAAAATGAGGAAGAAAGGGAAGACAAGCCTGCCACAGAAATAGCCGCCATAAATACCTTCCATTGAAGAAAATTGGTCCCAGAGATATATACATAAGGAAGACTCTGTACACTTACTAAAAAGACGATCACTCCACTATGATCAGGAGAGAATGATAATGGTTGCCCAGGATCAAGGATTGATAAGCAATGCCTTTGAAAAGATGAGTGGTCTCAGCAACAATAACAAGTGCATGTTCTGCCACACAGAAGTAGAGAGTTTTAGCAACGTGACATCCAGTTGTAAGGTTCCGCTGGGTGGATGGCTACTATATAATGCGACACAACGGAGTGTGCAAATATCTTAATTGGATCATCTGTAAAAAGTTGAATATCCATTGTAGCAGAAAGTTTTGTGGGCATATATTCGAAAGAACAATTGGAAATAAGTCATACACCATCCATTATGACTATGCAATCCCTAAGCTAGAAAACGAAGCTGTTAAACCTGCCATGGTGATATGGGAAAAAGAGAAAAAGTTGTAACCCTATTCAAAGTCAGTGTCCCAATGAGACTGGCTTAAACAGAGCTGACAGGGAATAGATAACGAAATACCAAGGTCTTATGTACGACATGAAAATATATCCATCATTCCAATATTTATAGGAGCAACCGCACTAATCAATAATAATTTCAAATCTACGTTGTGAATATATCCGGTGAACAAAGTACTAAGTAATAAACAATTGCACTTAAAGGCACGGTTACAAGCTTAACAAGATTTCTCAGCGTTGGAATGTCTGAAATAGCGAGTTAATGTCTGGCATCCAGTAGAAAATTGAAAAAAATAGATATAATTACACGTCTATATATATATATATATATATATATATATATATATATATATATATATATATATATATATATCTAAGCAAGCGTTGTTGAACATCACGGAACTTTCGCGTTTGTATATTTTCCTCGTGAGGTTCTCAAACCGTCGAGCCATCTTTCTGGTTTCAGGTGGCAATCCGTATAGTACTTCGCCGATAGTTTTTAATTCGGCCATTTTCTCGAGCGCTTTCGACTTTCGTAGTCGTCTTCAGGATTAGGGTTTTGTTTGTTTTTTGTCTTTTAAATTTAAATAAGAAGACTGGAGTTAGTGTGTTATAGTTATCGCTACGGCCGAATGAAAGAGAGAAGAGGGTGTGTGGTTGAGTTCATTTTATTCTATCGTTTGTGTGTTTGGTTTTATTGTTTACTTATTTATTTTGTTAGTTCTTATTCTTGCTATTATTTATTTATGTATTATTATTTATTACTATTACTATTATTACTATTATTTATTTATTTATTTATTTATAAATTTATTTATTTATTTATTTATCAATTTATTTATTTATTTATTTATTTATTTATCAATTTATTTATCAATTTATTTATTTTGTTTTTACTTAATTTCCATTTAGTTATGGAATACTTTTAATATGTTGGTACCTGTGCTGAAAGCTATTTTGTTAATGTTAGACTGTTTAGTTTTAATAAATATTGCTTCTAGTATTTTAAGTCTGTTTGTGCAGTTATTTTTGTGTATTATTTTCGTGTTAGATATTAATATTTTCGGTATATTGGCCGACTGTAATCTTTTGTTATGTGTAATAATGTGACGTTGGATGGCGCTGGTATCGGATAAATGGTAAGTTAGGCGTCGAGAGAGAGTTGTTGTAGTGTGGATAATATAGGTGTTATGTATTTGTTCTGTTTGGGTTGTAGGGAGACATTCCTTAAAAGGGCATGAGAACATGTATATAACGTTAGTTTGGCTGAGAGTTGTATTGACAGTGTTATTTTTAATAATTAGGTTATTTGCTTTAAATTTTGTATAGTAAATTATTAGTTTGATCTTTTTTTGTTGGTCGTTAGGTTTAGTGTATCGTTTTATTATGTGAAGTATTGCTTTTTCGTCAAGTTTGTAGTTAGGGTGCGTCTGGTTTTTGTAATAGAGGTTGATCATGTCTTTTTTGTTATGGGTTTTATTTTTGCTTTTGTCGTGTATGGAGTTTATATATGATTTTATTTATTCGTCGACTATTTTATTGGGGAAGTTGTTGTTAATTAATGTTTGTTTAATATTGGTTAATTCTTTATAAAATATTTGTTTGGATGAGTATATAGTGTGTGCGCGATGAACGAGATTTTTAATAAGAGCTATTTTATATTTTTGTGGGCATTCACTATGATAGTTGAGGAGGCTCGGATTGTTATTTGTGGGTTTTTTATAAGTTGATGTCATGTATTCTGTAGGATTGCTGGAGTCGATTAATACGTCGAGAAAGGGGATTTTATTGTTAATGTTGAATTCGGTTGTGAATGTAAGTACCGAGTGGATTTCGAGTGTTTGTTTGAGTTTTTTTAATATTTTCTTGGGATTCTGTGGCGATGAAGATATCATCTACGTAGCCAGTGTATATATTAGGTTTAGATGTTGGGTCGGAGAAGATTGTATTTTCTATATTTGTCATGTAATATTCGGCAAAGGTGGGGCCTAGGGGGGATCCCATCGAAATGCCATCTATTTATATATATATTTTGCCGTTGGGGTCTGTGAAAGGGACTTGTGTGGTGCATGTAAGTAGGAGTTTTTCAAGGGTTTTAGGTTTTATTGCTAGAGGGGGTATGGTGCTGTGTTTGTAGACTTTGTTTAGAATTATTTTAATGGTATTTTTTATTGGGACGTTGGTAAATAAGTTTTCTGCGTCTAAGGAGGCGGTTATGAGGTTTTTGGGGGAGTGTGATTTGAGTAGGTGTATGAAGTTAGTTGTAGATTTTATATTATATTTATGTGGTATATATGGTTGGATAATTTTATTGATAGTTTTTGATATGTGATAATCCTGAAGACGACTACGAAAGTCGAAAGCGCTCGAGAAAATGGCCGAATTAAAAACTATCGGCGAAGTACTATACGGATTGCCACCTGAAACCAGAAAGATGGCTCGACGGTTTGAGAACCTCACGAGGAAAATATACAAACGCGAAAGTTCTGTGATGTTCAACAACGCTTGCTTAGATAATGACTTGCTGCCTATATATATATATATATATATATATATATATATATATATATATATATATATATATATATATCATAGATAGAACTGAAATTCTCTTCTTAACGTTGTGATGTTTCGTGGCCGTATGATTATGACGCCTTCTTGCGGAGTCTAGGTTCATTCTGTAGCGGGGGTTCAAACCTTGCGACCGTCTGAGGCTATCATTCCCTACACCGATTACAGCGAGAGCTTGACACGATGGCGTATGTAGATGTAAGTGAAAGTAATTTATATATATATAAGTACGTTGATATGAATAACATTAGCTCAATTTCCAAGAATTAAAACAACAAGACTTGGTATACAATCGTTACTACACACACACATACACATACAGACACACACATATATATATTTATATATATATATATATATATATATATTTATATATAACATAAAATATAATAACAAGAAATTACATAATTGTCGATGCAATAATTTATTTCAACCTTGTGGTTTCCTCAAGCATCAAACTAGACAATTACAATTTTGAGACTGACAGAAAACTGAATTCACCTACAACAATTCAAATACAACCAGAGAGAGTGGTGGTTGCAACCAATCTGAACACCTCTTACAGAGCGAGGAGGAATTAAAATCCTATATTTAACTAAGGCGATCGAAATGGATCTTATTGTTTTTTTAAAAATAATAACGTCTGTGTTAAAAACACATATTCTTTTGACACTTAAGACTTGGTGACATAAAGCGTATAGACGTCTGTACACACACACATATATCCATGTCCTTCTTTTTCAAGCCTAGCCGAATTTATATGACACAAAAAATATTGTTGCGTGTGTGCGTGATCGTAGGAGGTGTATATATGTGTGTGTGTGTAGAGACGTCTATACGTTTTATGTAACCAAGTCCTAAGTGTCAAAAGAATATGTGTTTTTAACACACATTATTATTTAAAAAAAACAATAAGATCCATTTCGATCGCTTTAATTAAATATAGGATTTTAATTCCTCCTCGCTCTGTAAGAGGTGTTCAGATTGGTTGCAACCACCACTCTCTCTGGTTGTATTTGAATTGTTGAAAGTGAAATCAGTTTTCCGTCAGTCTCAAAATTGTAATTGTCTAGTTTGATGCTTGAGGAAATCACAAGGTTGAAATAAATTATTGCATCGACAATTATGTAATTTCGTGTTATTATATTTTATGTTATTCTTGTTCTGTTTACCCCATTGAGCTCTCATACCCAGATTTCTTCCTGAAATTATTCCATTATAACATATATATATATATATATATATATATATATATATATATATGTATACACTAGGTTTTTATTGCGTTTGTACTTCATTCGTATTCACTTCTCAAAATGCGATTCGCATTATAAGCTTCTGTACTTACAAACAATCAGTGAACCTTGAGTGGCTTTCGTTTAAAGCGGGCATATACGCTCTCAGAAGTTATTTCTCAAACGGTAGATAATATACAGTTTTTTATGCATGAACTTTTCAGTGTAGCTATTTATCCTTAATATAAGGTATCTGCAATTGTGTTACTTTTTTATTTATTCATAGAAATTGGTGATTGTTTCAGTATATCAATAGGTTAGCGAAAAGACTAGTTTCTTACGCTGTTTTCTCCTGTTTAAATGTCATAACAACCGACATTTGCTCAAGTGATTTTTACAATTAATACAAATTCAGATCTTAGATACGGCATAGAAGTTTTTTCCTCGTGTCGGTCTGTCACGTTTCAATTTGAAATAGAATTTTCGTTGATATGTAAGAACAAAGTTTGAAATGGCATTTTCCTTGATCTGGCAGTACAAACTTTGAAATATACTTTTCGTTGATCTGCCAACACAAAGTTTGAAATAGCATTTTCCTTGATCTGCCATGACTAAGTTTGAAATATAATTTTCGTTTATCTGCTAACACAAAGTTTGAAATGGAATTTTCGTTAATCTGCCATGACTAAGTTTGAAATGGCATTTTCGTTTATCTGCTAACACAAAGTTTGAAATGGCATTTTCGTTAATCTGCTATAACTAAATTGTAAATGGCATTTTTGTTTATCTGCTAACACAAAGTTTGAAATAGCATTTTCCTTGATCTACCATGACTAAGTTTGAAATATAATTTTCGTTTATCTGCTAACACAAAGTTTGAAATGGCATTTTCGTTTATCTGCCATGACTAAGTTTGAAATGGCATTTTCGTTTATCTGCTAACACAAAGTTTGAAATGGCATTTTCGTTTATCTGCTAACACAAAGTTTGAAATGGCATTTTCGTTAATCTGCCATGAATAAGTTTGAATGGCATTTTCGTTGATCTTCTATAACTAAATTGTAAATGGCATTTTTGTTTATTTGCCATAACAAAGTTTGAAATTGCATTTTTGATTGTCTGCCAACACAAAGTTTGAAATAACATTTGTGTTGATCTGCCATAACAAAGTTTGAAATATCATTTTCGATGACCTGCAATAACAAAGTTTGAGATATAATTTTCGTGGACCTATCATAACAAAGTTTTAAATAGTATTTTCATTGATCTGCCATAACAAAGTTTGAAATATCATTTTCGATGACTTTCCATAACAAAGTTTGAGATATCATTTTCGTGGACCTATCATAACAAAGTTTTAAATAGTATTTTCATTGATCTGCCATAACAAAGTTTGAAATGGCATTTTCGTTGATCTGCCAAAACAAAGTTTGAAATGATATTTTCGTTGATCTGCCATAAAAAGTTTGAAATGGCATTTTCGTTGATCTGTCAGAACAAAGTTTGAAATATCATTTTCGATGACCTGCAATAACAAAGTATGAAATGGTATTTTGGGTGATGTGCCATAACAAAGTTTGAAATGGCATTTTCGTTGATCTGCCAACAAAATGTTTTAAATGACATTTTCGTTTATCTACCATAACAAAGTTTTAAATTTCATTTTCGTTGATCTGCCATAACAAAGTTAGAAATGGTATTTTCGTTGATCTGCCTAAACAAAATTTGAAATGGCATTTTCGTTGATCTGCCAACACAAATTTTGAAATGGCATTTTCGTTGATCTGCCAACACAAATTTTGAAATGGCATTTTCGTTGATCTGCCAACACAAATTTTGAAATGGTATTTTCGTTGATCTGCCATGACAAAGTATAAATTGGAACTTTCGTTGATCTGCCATAACAAAGTTTGAAATAGTATTTTCGTTTATCTGCAAACACAAAGTTTGAAATAGCATTTTCGTTGAACTGCCATAACAAAGGTTGAAATGGCATTTTCGTTGATCTGCCATGACAAAGTTGGAAATAGAATTTTCGTTGATCTGCCAAAACAAAGTTTTAAATCGCATATTCGTTGATCTGCCATAACAAAGTTTTAAAAGGCATTTTCGTAGATCTGCCATAGCATATTTTTAAATGGCATTTTCGTGGTATGCCATGACAAGGTTAGAAATATCATTTTCGTTAATCTGCCAACACAAAATTTGTAATGGCATTGTTGTTGATCGGCAAAGACAAAGTTTGAAATAGCATTTTAGTTGATCTGCCAACACAAAGTTTTTAATGGCATTTTCGTTTATCTGCAATAACAAATTTTGAAATCGCATTTTCGTTGATCTGTCAACACAAAGTTTGAAATAGCATTGTGAGTGAGCTGCCATAACAAAGTTTGAAATGGAATTTTCGTGGATCTGCCAACAAAGATTGAAATGGAATTTTCGTTGATCTGTTAACAAAGTTGGAAATGGCATTTTCGTAAGATCTGCTTCAACAAAGTTTGATATAGCATTTTCGTTGATCTGCCATAACAAAGTTATAAATATCATTTTCGTTTATCTGCAATAAAAAAGTTTGAAATGGCATTTTCGTTTATCTGCCCAAACGAAGATTGAAATGGCATTCTCGTTGATATGCCATAACAAAGTTTGAAATGGCATTTTTGTTGATATGCTATAAAAAAGTGTACAATGGAATTGTTGTTAATCTGCCAACACAAAGTTTGAACTGTCTTTTTAATGTATCTGTTATAACAAAGTTTTAAATGGCTTTTTCGTTGATCTGCCATAACAAAGTTTAAAATAGCATTTTCGTTGATCTGCCAACACAAAGTTTTAAATGGCATAAGCGTTGATCTGCCATAACAAAGTTTGAAAGTGCATTTTCGTTGAACTGCCATAACAAAGCTGGAAATTGCATTTACGTTGATACGCCAAAACAAAGTTGTAAATAGCGTTTTCGTAGATGTGTCAGCAAAAATTTGAAATGGCATTTTCGTTTATCTGCCAACACAAAGTTTGAAATGGCATTTTGGTTGATCTGCCATAACAAATTTTTGATAGCATTTTCGTTGATCTACAATAACCAAATTGGAAATGCGTGTTTGTCGATCTGCCATAACAAAGTTATAAATCGCATTTTCGTTGATCTGCCATAAGAAAGTTGGAAATTGCATTTACGTCGATCCGCCAAAACAAAGTTGTAAATAGCTTTTTCGTTGATCTGCCAGCACAAAGTTTTAAATATTGTTTTGGCTGATCTTCCATAACAAAGTTTGAAATGGTTCTTTCGTCGATCTGCCATACTAAATTTTTAAATAGCATTTTCGGTGATCTGTCATGATAAAGTTTGATATAGCCTTTTCGTTGATCTGCCATGACTAGGTTTGAACTATCATTTTCGTTGATCTTCCAACACAAACTTTAAAATAGCATTTTCACTGATCTGCCATTACTAAGTTTGAAATTGCATTTTCGTTGATCTGCCAACACAAAGTTTGAAATGGCATTTCCGTTGATCTGCCCTTACAAAGTTTGAAATGGCATTTTCGTGGATCTGCCATGACAAAGTTTTAAATATAATTTTCGTTGATCTGCCAACACAAAGTTGGAAATGACATTGTGGGTCAGCTGACATAACAAAGTTTGAAATGGAATGTTCGTTGATCTGCCAACAAGGATTGAAATAGCCTTTTCGTTGATCTGCCATAACAAAGTTTGAAATGGCATTTTCGTTGATCTGCCATAACAAAGTCTGAAATAGCATTTTCGTTGATCTGTCATGAACAAGTTTTAATGGTATTTTCGTTAATCGGCCATAACAAAGTTTTAAATGGCATTTTCGTTGATCTGCCATGACAATGTTTGATATAGCATTTTCGTTGATCTGCCATAACATTGTTTGAAATGGCATTTTCGAGTTTTGCCATGACAAAGTTTTATATAGCTATTTCGTTGATCTGCCTACACAAAGTTTTAAATGGCATTTGCGGGGATCTGCTATGACAGGAAGAAATAGCATATTCGTACATCTGCCATAACAAAATTTAAATGGCATTTTTGTTTATCTGCCATGATAAAGTTTTATGTTGCATTTTCGTTGATCTGCCATAACAAAGTTGGAAATGGCATTTTTGTTGATCTGCAATAACAAAGTTTCAAATATCATTTTCGTTGATCTGCCATAACTAAATTTGAAATGTCATTTTTGTTTATTTGCCATAACAAAGTTAAAAATGGCATTTTCGTTTATCTCCCAACACAAAGTTGGAAATGGAACTTTCGTTGATCTGCCAACACAAAGTTTGAAATAGCATTTTCGTTGAACTGCTATAACAAAGTTTGAAATGGAATTTTCATTGACCTTCCAACACAAAGCTGGAAATAGAACTTTCGTTGATCTGCCAACACAAAGTTTGGAATGGCATTTTCGTTGAACTGCCATAACAAAGTTTTAAAGGATATTTTCGTTTTCAGCAATAACAAAGTTTGAGATGGCATATTTATTGCTCTGCCAACACAAAGTTTAAAATAGCATTTTCTTTAACTGCCATAACAAAGTTTGTAATGGCATTTTCGTTGATCTGCCATAGCATATTTTTAAATGGCATTTTCGTGGATATGCCATAACCAGGATAGAAATATCATTTTCTGTTAATCTGCCAACACAAAGTGTGCAATGGCATTGTTGTTGATCTGCCAACACAAAGTTTTAAATGTCTTTTTAATTGATCTGCCATAACAAAGTTTTAAATGGCATTTTCGGTGATCTGCCATAACAAAGTTTGATATAGCATTTTCGTTGATCTGTCATGAAAAAGTTTGAAATGGCATTTTCGTTGATCTGCCTTAACAAAGTTTTAAATGGCATTTTCGTGGATCTGCCATGACAATTTTTGATATAGCATTGTCGTTGATCTACGATAACAAGGTTTAAAATGGCATTGTCGTTGATCTGCCATGACAAAGTTTGATATAGCTTTTTCATTGAACTGCCAACACAAAGTTTTAAATGGCATAAGCGTGGATCTGCCATGACAAATTTAGATATAGCATTTTCGTTGATCTGCCATAACAAATTTTGAAATGGCATTTTCGTTGATCTGCCATGACAGAGTTTGAAATGGCATTTTCGTGGATCTTCCAACACAAAGTTTTAAATAGCATTTTCGTAGATCTGCCATAACAAACTTTTAATGGCATTTTTGTTGATCTGCCATGACAAAGTTTGATATAGCATTTTCGTAGATCTGCCATAACAAAGTTTGAAATGGCATTTTCGTTTATCTGAAATGACAAATTTGATATAGCATTTTCGTTAATCTACCATAACAAAGTTGGAAATGGAATTTTCGTTGATCTACCATAACAAAGTTGGAAATGGCATTTTCGTTGATCTGCCATAACAAAGTTTAAAATGGCATTTTCGTTGATCTACCATAACGAAGTTGGAAATGGCATTTTCGTTGATCTGCCATGACAAGGTTTGAAATGGCATTTTCGTTGAGCTGCCATTACAAAGTTAGAAATAGCATTTTAGTTGATCCCTCTATAACAAAGTTTGAAATCCCATTTTCGTTTATCTGCCATAACAAAGTTTTAAATTGCATTTTCGTTTATCCGCCAAAGCAAAGTTGTAAATTGCTTTTTCGTTGATCTGTCAGCAAAAATTTTAAATGGCATTTTCGTTGATCTGCCAACACAAAGGTTGAAATGGCTCTTTCGTCGATCTGTCATAACAATTTTTCAGATAGCATTTTCGGTGATCTGTCATAACAAAGTTTGAAATGGCATTTTCGTTGATCTTCCATGATCATGTTTTAATTATCATTTTCGTTGATTAGCCAACACAAAGTTTGAAATGGCATGTTCCCTGATCTGCCATTACTAAGTTTGAAATGGCATTTTCGTAGATCTGCCAACACAAAGTTTTAAATGCCATTTTCGTTGTTCTGCCATAACAAAGTTTTAAATGGAATACTCGTTGATCTGCCATGACAAAGTTTGAAATATAATTTTCGTTGATCTGCCAACACAGTTAGAAATGGCATTGTGTGTGATCTGCAATTACAAAGTTTAAAATAGCATTTTCGTTGATCTGCCAACAAATATTAAAATAGCATTTTCGTTGATCCGCCATAACAATGTTTGAAATCGCATTTTAATTGATCTGCCATAATAAAGTTTGAAATAGCATTTTCGTTGATCTGTCATGAAAAAGTTTGAAATGGCATTTTCGTTGATCTGCCATAACAAAGTTTTAAATGGCATTTTCGTGGATCTGCCATGACAATTTTTGATATAGCATTGTCGTTGATCTACGATAACAAGGTTTAAAATGGCATTGTCGTTGATCTGCCATGACAAAGTTTGATATAGCTTTTTCATTGATCTGCCAACACAAAGTTTTAAATGGCATAAGCGTGGATCTGCCATGACAAATTTTGATATAGCATTTTCGTTGATCTGCCATAACAAATTTTGTAAATGGCATTTTCGTTGATCTGCCATGACAGAGTTTGAAATGGCATTTTCGTGGATCTTCTAACACAAAGTTTTAAATAGCATTTTCGTAGATCTGCCATAACAAAATTTTAATGGCATTTTTGTTGATCTGCCATGACAAAGTTTGATATAGCATTTTCGTAGATCTGCCATAACAAAGTTTGAAATGGCATTTTCGTTTATCTGCCATGACAAATTTGATATAGCATTTTCGTTAATCTACCATAACAAAGTTGGAAATGGCATTTTCGTTGATCTACCATAACAAAGTTGGAAATGGCATTTTCGTTGATCTACCGTAACAAAGTTGGAAATGGCATTTTCGTTGATCTACCATAACAAAGTTGGAAATGGCATTTTCGTTGATCTGCCATAACAAAGTTTAAAATGGCATTTTCGTTGATCTACCATAACAAAGTTGGAAATGGCATTTTCGTTGATCTGCCATAACAAAGTTTAAAATGGCATTTTCGTTGATCTACCATAACAAAGTTGGAAATGGCATTTTCGTTAATCTACCATAACAAAGTTGGAAATGGCATTTTCGTTGATCTACCATAACAAAGTTGGAAATGGCATTTTCGTTGATCTACCATAACTAAGTTTGAAATGGCATTTTCGTTGATTTGCCATAACAAAGTTTGAAATGGCATTTTCGTTGATCTGCTATAACTAAATTGTAAATGGCATTTTTGTTTATTTGCCATAACAAAGTTTTAAATTGCATTTTTGTTGATCTCCCAACACAAAGTTTGAAATAGAACTTTCGTTGATCTGCCAACACAAAGTTTGAAATAGCATTTACGTGTAACCGCCATAACAAAGTTTGAAATGGCATTTTCGTTGACCTGCCAATACAAAGCTGGAAATAGAACTTTCATTTATCTGCCAACAAAAAGTTAGAAATCGCATTTTCGTTGATCTGCCATAACAAAGGTTGAAATAGCATTTTCGTTGTTCGGCCAACGCAAAGTTTGAAATGGAATTTTCATTGATCTGCCAACAAAAAGTTTGAAATGGCATTTTCGTTGATCTACCATAACAAAGTTTGAAATGGCATTTTCGTTGATCTGCCATAACAAAGTTTGAAATGGCATTTTCGTTGATCTGCCAACAAAAAGTTTCAAATGGCATTTTCGTTGAACTTCCATAACAATGTTTTAAATTGCATTTTCGTTGATCTGTCATGACAAAGTTTGAAATGGAATTTTTGTTGATCTGCCATAACAAAGTTTTAAATGGCATTTTCGTGGATCTGCCATGACAATTTTTGATATAGCATTGTCGTTGATCTACGATAACAAGGTTTAAAATGGCATTGTCGTTGATCTGCCATGACAAAGTTTGATATAGCTTTTTCATTGATCTGCCAACACAAAGTTTTAAATGGCATAAGCGTGGATCTGCCATGACAAATTTTGATATAGCATTTTCGTTGATCTGCCATAACAAATTTTGAAATGGCATTTTCGTTGATCTGCCATGACAGAGTTTGAAATGGCATTTTCGTGGATCTTCTAACACAAAGTTTTAAATAGCATTTTCGTAGATCTGCCATAACAAAATTTTAATGGCATTTTTGTTGATCTGCCATGACAAAGTTTGATATAGCATTTTCGTAGATCTGCCATAACAAAGTTTGAAATGGCATTTTCGTTTATCTGCCATGACAAATTTGATATAGCATTTTCGTTAATCTACCATAACAAAGTTGGAAATGGCATTTTCGTTGATCTACCATAACAAAGTTGGAAATGGCATTTTCGTTGATCTACCGTAACAAAGTTGGAAATGGCATTTTCGTTGATCTATCATAACAAAGTTGGAAATGGCATTTTCGTTGATCTGCCATAACAAAGTTTAAAATGGCATTTTCGTTGATCTACCATAACAAAGTTGGAAATGGCATTTTCGTTGATCTGCCATAACAAAGTTTAAAATGGCATTTTCGTTGATCTACCATAACAAAGTTGGAAATGGCATTTTCGTTAATCTACCATAACAAAGTTGGAAATGGCATTTTCGTTGATCTACCATAACAAAGTTGGAAATGGCATTTTCGTTGATCTACCATAACTAAGTTTGAAATGGCATTTTCGTTGATCTGCCATAACAAAGTTTAAAATGGCATTTTCGTTGATCTGCTATAACTAAATTGTAAATGGCATTTTTGTTTATTTGCCATAACAAAGTTTTAAATTGCATTTTTGTTGATCTCCCAACACAAAGTTTGAAATAGAACTTTCGTTGATCTGCCAACACAAAGTTTGAAATAGCATTTACGTGTAACCGCCATAACAAAGTTTGAAATGGCATTTTCGTTGACCTGCCAATACAAAGCTGGAAATAGAACTTTCATTTATCTGCCAACACAAAGTTAGAAATCGCATTTTCGTTGATCTGCCATAACAAAGGTTGAAATAGCATTTTCGTTGTTCGGCCAACGCAAAGTTTGAAATGGAATTTTCATTGATCTGCCAACAAAAAGTTTGAAATGGCATTTTCGTTGATCTACCATAACAAAGTTTGAAATGGCATTTTCGTTGATCTGCCATAACAAAGTTTGAAATGGCATTTTCGTTGATCTGCCAACAAAAAGTTTCAAATGGCATTTTCGTTGAACTTCCATAACAATGTTTGAAATTGCATTTTCGTTGATCTGTCATGACAAAGTTTGATATAGCATTTTCGTCAATATGCCGACACAAATTTTGAAATGGCATTTTCGTTGATCTGCCAACACAAAGTTTGAGTGGTTACTTCTTTTGTGTATAACTGTGTTTAATGAGTGGGTTGACAGTTTAATGTTTTAAAATCCCCTGTTTAAAAATTTCTATAGAAGTGTCTCACAGAAAGTATTAAAAAAGGTGAATAACCGCTTATTAATCGTCTCATAAACTTTCGTATTGCTTTCGTTGTATTGGAGACGTTTGATAGACTCTTCGTGTTGCTTTCGTGGCTGTAATTGTCATGTTGTACTATGTAACATGTCCCTTTTGGTGCTTTGTGACCTGCCGTTCTGAAATGAAACTATGGGTCACCAAAAGTAAAAAGAAAATTTAAAAAAAAAAAGAAGCAAGAGAAAAACAGCGTGCGCGGTCCGGAAGAAACAAAAAAGAAAAGGAAAAGAAAAAAAGAATAGACAGGAGAGACATTTGTTTCAGAAAAGAAAGAAAAAAGAACATTACGCGAACTTTAAGAGTGGTCTAGAGAAATTAAATTGAAAGTAACTTGTTCAATAAAAAAGGGCTGATGTGACGTCACGGAACGGTTTAAAACGAGAAAAGAGAGAAAAACAAATCTTGCCACACACGCATTTGCAGATTGAAAATGTTGGCCCCGGGGTTTTGTGTTGAATATTGTTGAAAGTTTTTTTGTTTTCTTTGTTTTAAAATGTGTCTAGCATGCTGGGGACGACTAATGCAGACAAAAAAAAACAGAGAGAGAGAGAATGAGGGAGAAAGGAAAGAAAGGAAAAAAAGGGAAAAGAAGTGATAGTAGTACATGTTTTATTTCGCTTCTTTTTCGCCCATGATTCTTGCAGTAAAAAGAAAGAGTGAGAGAGAAGTGAGGGAAACAGCGCGAGACGGCAGCCACTGTTCGTCATTCGTTGGCTAATACTGTCGACTGCTGGCAATCAGCATGGACAGTCGGCGCTAACCGGATTGGAGATTGACGGCTTATCAACCCGTTATCGTGTCGGGCGCTGTTCTCTTTGCTTTTATTGTTGAATCATGTATTGTGGTTAATTGTCTTTTTTTGCATTGCTTAAAATAAATTGTTTTATTGATGTAATATTGTACTGTGTAATTTGTATGGTGGAGTAGGGTTTTCAATTCGTTCTGTCAGTTTCAATATTGATTTTTTTTTGAATGAATTTCAGAGAGTTTAGTCGGTTAAGTGAGAATGCTATTAAAATTACGTAAAAGATTAAAAAAAAAGAAAAGAAAAGCAGATAATTTAATGGATATAAGTTTGGGTCAGCCGGACGATTTGAGTTGATTAGGTTCGGGTAGTTGGCGACATTGAGGGTTGGTTTGGGTCAGATCGCGGAAACCCTTAGGCAGGGTTGTATTTTTTCTCGGGAATATTCCAGTGTGCATCGTATGTACATATCTATAGGTTGAAAGGGGTCACCGAAGGTTCGCCGCATGGACCCTTCATAGGGCGGTCGCGGGTGTTGACTTGGCAAAATCAAACAGGGTTCGAACCGCATGCGTTAGATTGCCGAACGGGAGAATGATGGAGTTATGGTCATTCTGTGATTCCACGAAAAAGGACGGTGGTCAGTCATGGAGATTGTTTTGTGACCCAGGTGTGCCCAACTGTGCCGATAGATTGTGTGAGTGGTCTTGAATTTTAAGTTTTGAGAGGTGGTCCCATCTTTGGATTTTGGATGTTGGCCGGCATATGCGCGGAGATGACTCTCCCCCCCCCCCACTGAATAGTTAGAATCACGGGTAGGGTGCGAAGTGTATTGATGTTTGCCACACATCAAAGGGGTTTGGGAGTTAATTACGGGTGCAGAGCGACTTACGTATGCGTGTCAGGAACGGATAGAACAATGGAGGATATCAATTTTAAAAAGGAGTTTTTGGTTATTCGGTGTGTTCCGGGAGCAGTGATGATTCGATGTGACATTCGCTTTGCTACCGTATCGACTAGTTAGAACCATGGGATGGGGTCCTCCACGTTTGATGAAAAGGGCTGGGAATTAGAAACACGGGTGATTGTTCTCGGACATTCGCGCCGGGGGCACTGAGATGTCCGAAATATATGGTTCAGATTAGTAAGTGATGGAGGGACGGTACATCGCGTAGATCTTGGAAGCTGACCATTTTGAGTTAAGGAAAGGGGTTTCTGTTTTTGTTCCCCTATGTCCGATGGTGTGCATGAAATTGGCAATCGGTCGCATACCGATGATGCAAAGAATGATATGTGCGTGAGACAGGTGCCCAGGTATAACATACGGCCAATTCGGGGCAAAGGTCGCCCGATTATCGATTTTGATGGGATGGCCGGTAGTCTGATTTAGATCGTAAGATGACTTGTCTTACATCCGAGGATGAGAATCGTGTGATGCCGATGGATTTCCGGCTGGATTCGGAGGATTGGGGCCCGGTTGTGTTTGGTTCTAGATCCTGACCAGTCCCATGGATGGGCGTTTGGAGAAAAACATCCAAGGATTGTTTTTTCTGATAAGAGAGGAAAATATGTTATATTACGAGGGGCCTCGTATGCTTGAAGGTATGTAGGTCCACTAGTTGTTATAAGGAGAGGTGATGAACTTTGTCGAGCTCGGTAAAAGTCACGCTGACACGCACCGAATGGAACCGTTATGAGTCACTCGTGTTTTGAAAACACTTTAACAGGGTTTCAAAGGTCGGCACCGGTACAGAGGGCGTCCGGTCAGAAAAGGTCAGAAAAGCATGAGTGAAGGAAAGTGTTTTGCACGACGATTCCACGTGTGCATCTGTGACGTGACTCCTTCTTCAGTCAGTAGTTTTGCAGAAAGCTGGACGGTCGACCTTTTTTGTGGGTCCTGAGTGTGGTTAGAAGCGGCCCCGGACAATCGAGAATGTAATCATTCGTGATAAGGGCTGTATCTCTTGGAGATCCAGCAATAATTTCCCGGGCATGGTCGCATTTCCCCAGCAGGAAGAATGAGTGAATAAATTGCGAAACGAACGGGAAACCCCCACAACGAATAAAAGATTGAATCTCTCTGAAGAAAAATAGTCCCCGCGTTTCTCTTCGGCCTGTCGATAAGATTTATCTACAGATCGAATAGCATCAACACCGATCACAGCCAAGGAGACACCACGAAACCGACGGTATCAATCGGCGATCACGGCCAGACGACGAACGAAAATGTAAGGTCACTTCTTTTGTGTATAACTGTGTTTAATGAGTAGGTGGACAGTTTAAAGGTTTAAAATCGCCTGTTTAAAAATATCTATAGAAGTACCTTACAGAAAGTATTAAACAAAAAGATGAATAACCGCTTAATAATCGTCTCATAAACTTTCGTATTGCTTTCGTTTTATGGGAGACGTTTGATAGACTCTTCGTGAGGTTTTCGTGACTTTAATTTTCATGTTGTACTATGTAACATATCCATCTATCTATCTGTATATGTTGTTACTTTCTGTATATGTTGTTATCTATCTGTATATCAGTTGTTATCTATCTGTATATATATTCATCATCTCATGTATTTTATATATGCGACGGTATATCTATCCACAGACATGTATGTTTATTTATTTGTTCTATGTGTGTGTATGTTCACACAATGCACCTTGTGAAGGATGTGTCGCTTACTGGTCTTTCAGAAAATGGCGCGAGAACAAAAAAGTGATCTTTTCCGTCGCTTTTATTCTCTTTCGATAAGCAGAAATAAAAACTACGCCAATTCCTAGACGCTGATATATTTAATTTCTTCTACACGGAAGACACGACATACATTAACTAAGAACTAATTCAACTTGAAGAAGACAAATAGAATTTACGTTTTTATTTTTAGCTTTTGCGCACACAAATGGTTATTAACAACCAAGTGAATATTCGTGCGAAACTGTAAACAAACAAAAAACGATTTGAACAAAGGAAAGGGGGAAAAGTTCATTGAATAACTTTTCTCAGAAATAAACGTACGAGAAGATGTATGTTAAACCTATGCACGCATAAGAAAAGATGCTGTCGAGTTTGTAGAGTTGCACTTTTTGTTCTTAAAATGAATCATAATGCAAACAGAAAGCCCTGAAAAATAACCTCCAGTTTTATGATGTGTTCCGTGATCTGAGCAATGTGTTCGACAAAGTCATCTGTTTTTGCTCTCTGGTAAAGTTTATTCACATAATCAGACTTTTCTACGATGCTTTCGTTAATGAAGTATTCATTAACAGAGATTGTTAATGAGCTAAAGCCGAGCTGAACCCGACGGACACCAGTTTTCATTAGTATATATATACCAACTGGGAGAGAGTATATATGTGCGCTATTACTATGATGGTTAAATCTGTGATAGTTGAATACCGATACTATAAACACTTTGCAAACTCACACAATAAATTACAACCATACATTATTCTCATTCTAAGAAACGGAGCTTATGTGAACCCGTTTCAAAGCTACCTAATTATTATTATTATTATTATTATTATTATTATTATTATTATTATTATTATTATTATTATTATTATTATTATTATTATTATTATTATTATTATTATTATTATATTAATTGTAACATAGCACTTGAATATCTCTTATACACTTCTCGGAATACGTAAGTAATACGAGATCATATGAAAAAGCTTCAAGCGTGTTCTAACTTTTTAAACACACATTTTCAATAGGCGTTTTTATTAGGCACTTTTAAGCCTTTAAAGTGTCGGTTCATTGACACATTACTTTTTAAACACTTCTTGTTAAGCACATTTTACCCACATCAAAAATTGTTCGTTACATTATATTTCTTTTCAAACATTTAAAATTAAGCGTATTGCACTTTTTCTTTCGGTTTTAGTTCTTTCAGTTTATAGATTAGGACCCCAAAAATCTGCACCACATAAAAGTTACCTTACATATTTTCGTCGCCCGATTGTCGTTGGTACCGTCGGTTTCTATTACGTATCTCTGGCTGTGATCGATGCTGGTGATCTTTGATCTGTGGATACAACTTTATAGACAGGCAGAAGACAAATGCGGAGACATTTTTCCTCAGAGAGAGATTCGACTCTTTTAGTCGACGTCTTGGGTTTTGAAGGGTGGTTTTATCTATTGTCATTCATATCTCTTGTGGGATGCGACGATGCACGAGAGTTTTGCTGGATCTCTTCAAAATCCAGCCATTACGACGAGCCACTACATCGTCGACTAGTCGCTTTCACTTCCAAAGCCCCAACTCTTTCCCTTTGAGGGCCTATGGAGAGGTCGACCGTCCGGCTCGCTTCCAAAACGGTCACTCACAAACACTCACGTTTCTCACGAAGAAAGAGTGACGTCACAGATACACACCTGCGACACTCATGCAAAAAGCACATCCCTCACTCATATTTTCTGACCTTCTC
>OY744515.1:266614384-266626884 GCA_963556195.1 Sepiola atlantica
TACTACAAAATTGAGAGTGCATCTGCACAACGTACTCCAAGTCGGAAGAAAAGAAAGGGGAAAGAGAGAGGAAGAGAGAGAAGAGGAGACTCAGAAAAATATTGATCATGAATGCTTTTCGAACTTTTTCCATAAATAGTTTTTTCGTCTGCGTAGATGCTAACGAATGATCTCTGAATATTATTTGGATGATCGTTTATAAAGATCAGGAAGAGCATTGGACCCAGAATCTATCCGTTGAATAATCTATCCTGTGTGCCAGACCCATACGAAGATAGTTGATATATAAAGAGCAATCGCACTAGAAATGATATGTTGTCGATAGATTCATTGATGTTTTGGAATATCACAGTCAGCACGCAAGCTGGAGATCTTGCAAGACGAAATCCGTATTGCTTGTCACTAAGAATATTGTTTCCGTTGAGCTGGTTTACCACTATTTGTATTTAGTAACTTACTCATGACGCAGAGGATAATGATCGGTCCGTTTTCAAATATTTTTGAACAGCTTCGTAAAAATTGAGCTAATTCGGGTTGCAGTTTTATGGACGGAATTTTGTCGAGGCCAGTTGCCTTGTGTGCATCGATGTTCTTAATGAGTTTGGCGACATTGTCGCATGTAGCATAGAGTTTTATAGAATTAAAAATCAAACATTCCATTGAAATGTGTTTCATTAAAGTATATATTTAAACATTTGGAGTATATTTATCAGTTACACAACTTTGTAATTAAACCAATCCACTCTCTTTTCACAACAAACGCTCGGGTCCTCAAAATGGATGGCTCACTCCTAAAAATTGCTCTTATTTTAATAAGCCCGTGTGACTGGCCTTCACTCCAGATCTTAAATGAAAGACATCTATCCAGTCCGTCGCTAAAACACGTTTCTGCAGTACTACTTCCCTCCAGATGACAGCATAGTCATCTTCATATCCAATGTCGACAAATACTTGTTAGAAACCACCATAAGTCATCTTCATATCCAATGTAATCAAACTTAATTCACGTTATTGATCAATTTTAGTACTCCCATAGTGTTCATCATCTTTCGCCTGAACCCTCGCCCTTTAGTGGCTCGTGGCTTTCATAAGTGGTGACCCAATAGAAAAAATGGATGAAGTGATGTTAGGTCGAAGAGTATTTTTACTTTTATTAAAAGTTGTATTATCACATTCTATGAAAAACCTGTTAAAATTATAATTATTTTCGTAATAAAAGTAAAGATATGTATTTTTATATCGTATAAATCGACAAGCAAATCAATAAACTTTTCGATGATTTATTTTTTCCAATATTCTATTTTCTGTCTTTCTCACTTTGACTTTCACTTTCTTTCCATCTCTTTCCCTCTCTTTTCTTCTTCTTCTTCTTCTTCTTCTTCTTCTTCTTCTTCTTCTTCTTCTTCTTCTTCTTCTTCTTCTTCTTCTTCTTCCATGCTGCTTGAGGTTGTTGTTTTTGTTGTTGTTTTCTTCTTGCGTTTAATTACTTTACTTTGTTTTGCCATCGTAAAATGCCGTAGTTATTTATTTGTCTAACGCTATTACTACATGATTTTTAATTTACGAAGACCTTTACTCATATAAAGGTTACGATTATAATTGTTGTACCAAGCCCTTCCCCAGATTATACTGAAGAAGAATATAAATGGTTTGTGGGTTTAGTAGGTTTTGATTTTGTTTCATATTGACAAACACCAACGACTGTTCTTTATATAATAGATAATATAATAAAACTTATTGTTTCTAAGCATGAATAACGGTGGAAAAGTAAATTGAAATTATTTTCTTATTGAAAATCAGTTTTCGTCCGGATGAAAAAGTTAATTAATTAAATCATTTTTCTTCTCGCAATAATAGAAAATTCGGTTGTTTGTGTGATTTTCATAGAATTTGAAAATTCCGATTGAATTAGAATGTGAATGAAAGAATAAGTCTTCTTTTTTTAACAATTCATATTGGCGGAAAATAAATATGTTACTTCGATTTCAGATTGATTTTCGGAATTAGTTTATACTTTCATTTAAAAAATACTTTTTCATTTATTGCTAGCCTCCCCCGTATGCATTTTTATACTTTTTGAATCTTCATTATTGGTCCCCCGATTTAAAAAATTGGGAGACCTATGTTTTGAGGCATTTCCGTCCGTGTTTGTGTCCGTCCGGATTTTTCTCCGCAACCATCCATTGAATTTCTCTGAAATTTTGCATGAAGTTGTAACTTTTGTCAGGTTAGAAAGTGACATTTTCCGATTTTTGAAAAAAATCTGGTTATCCTCCCAGGGTGTCAAAAGGCCCCGAAATGGCAAAAAATGACATTTTCTGCCCCATAACTTTTCATCCATCCATTCAATTTCTCTGAAACTTGACCAAAATGTGCAGGCAATTGTTCCTAATAGAAACTAAGTATCGCTGACATTGGAAAAACATCGGTTCGCGCCCCCAGGGGGTCACAGTTCCCCTAAAACGGCAAAAAATGACCCTTTCCTCCCATAACGTTTGATCCATGCATTCAATTTTTCTGAAATTTTGCATAAAGTTGTAACTTTGGTCAGGTTAGAAAGTGACATTCTCCGATTTTTGAGAAAAAATCTGGTTAGCCCCCCCCAGGTAGTCAAAAGTCTCCGAAATGGCCGAAAATGACATGTTTTGCCCCATAACTTTTCATCCATCCCTTCAATTTTTCTGAAACTTGGCCAAAATGTGGAGGCAGTTGTTCCTAATAGAAAATAAGTATCGCTGACCTTAGAAAAAGTCTGGTTCGCGCCCCAAGGGGGTCAAAAGCCCCCATAAATGGCAAAATATGACCCTTTTCTCTTATAACGTTTGATACATCCATTGAATTTTTTTATGAAACTTGGCCAAAATGTATAGGCAATTGTTCTGGATATAAAATGAGCATCCTTGACATCAGAAAAATTCTGATTCGCGCGCACAGGAAGTCAAAGGGGGAGGGGGGGTAAAAAATGCCCAAATTTATTGCATTTTACACTCGTCACATCCAGAGGGGGACCACGCATGCGCGGCTTGTTTCGTATGAAATTGTGTTTTTTCCTCTTAACTTTCCGTTGAAATTAAATTACTTTTTGTTCTTTCTTTATTCTTTCTGTATCTACCATTTTATCTCTCACAATCTCTACTCTGACTCTCTCCCTATATATATATATATATATATATATATATATATATATATATATATATATATATATATATATATATATCATGCAGATGATACATCTTGAGTAACCTGGCCACTTCACACTCCATTCTTGGGTTGAGCGTCGTAATAAGAGAATAAACGATTTTCACAACGCAAGGCAGACCTATTCGAAAAAAAATTCAGTGTTTACGAATGAAAAATATACACTCGCCACGTCTACGCCAAATGAAGAGTTATGATACGGCGAAACAACTTTTTGTCGGTGACCAATATATATATATATATATATATATATATATATATATATATATATATATATATGTATATATATATATAAAATCATCGAAATACTTCCTTAATGCGAGAACGAACCCGTTAAAAATATAATTAGGCTGTCATATTTGATGCGTAATGCAGAGTTCTTTCCGACCGGGTTTGTGGCACTGTTTATAACCGCCTTCTAGATATGTCCGCTTGCAAAGACATACAAATATTTTTATTGTCTTCCCTTCACCGTGGTTGTAAGGTTGGCCGCATGGTGCTGGGGGGGGGGGGGGGGTCAAACAAAGCCTAAAATGTGGGCTTCGTCTGAGACTCAAATCTTGTGACCCACAGAACAACCATAATGCACACTGATGATTCTAAGAAAAGGGTGAAGCACATGTGTATGTGGATGAAAATTTAAAAACTATGTATAATAATATTTTTATAACCCCTTAATTCTAAGACGGGCCCTTTACGAGAATGATAATTAGGCTTTCAAATTTGATTGGTAATGCGAAGTTCCATCCGACCGAGTCGTTTAATACTACTAGATATGTCTGCTATTAATATGAATTAATTATCTTCTTTTCATCGTGGTTGTTAGGTTTTGGCATTGGTCTAAGGATTCTGATAAAAGTTAAAATCTTGGTTTGGTTGACCTGCAGAACAATCATCATCCACCTGATGATTGCAGGAAGCGGATGAAACATATTTGTATGTGGATAAGATTTTAACGAATATGTTGTGGCCTTGCAAAGTCGGTAACAATGAAAAATACAAAAGTGTCTTAATAAAAGTATAATTTCCTGAAAGAGATAGAATAGCTTATACCATGTAAATGGGAATTCAGAAGTTTATGACTAAACTCTAAAGGTAAACAAATAATAAAAAAAACTCAGTTCGGTTCAATTTCTGTAGAAGCACAAAAAACCCTGAACAAAATAATTCAGCTCGCCGCACAATCTTACTCGACACTTTCTTTTCTCTACCCCGCCCCATTCTCCTTTTTCTTTCTCGTTTTATTAGCAGATTTTCCCTCAGTTAATTCCGCTTAACCAATCAGAAAAAAAACAATCCGCTGGCTCACTATTTGTCATTATAATTAAATCTATTATTATTGTGAAGCAACCAGTAGATTTGTTACTTTGAGGTTGTGTGTTCAATCCTCACTAGAAAACTAGTAAGCCAAACTTATTTCCCTTTCCATCTGCAAGCCAGACAAAGGCGGACCCTCTTACTGCGGGGTTTAACTAAGTCCGGACCACTTCCATCGCTTGATCCTGGCTCAAGATCATCAATTCCGCCACATACCATAAACGCCCCCTTTGCCCTATAAAGAGTTAATATCTATTTCTCTTAGGGTTGACTTCCATGAATGCGAGAGTTTTCCTATACTTTTAGATGTTCGCTTTTGAGAAACCACTTGCGGGACTGGTAATTCGAAAGTGTCAAACACGACGTCTATCAATTCTTCTTCTGTATTATTGTATTCTACAGTATCGGAATATATTTTCCTGAGTTTGTTTAAGTGTCTCATGTGGGTAAATTTTAGCCCTTTCACCATATAGAGCATATACTTAATTCCGTTATCCAAAATCCCGATTTTCCAAAATGATTTGTTTTTCTTAAATATTCTGAAAAATATTTCTTTCCGATTTTCAAACGTCCTTTTTTGACATTTATTTTTCGTTCCTGTTTCTTATGATTCGGTAACAATCTGTCGAAATCGTCTTGAAATTGTTTACGAACATAGAACCTGCTTGCGACATACACCATCGAACGTTACCATTCGAGGTCAGTCTATACACTTGTAGAAAATCCTGTATGGCTTTTTACGTGGATGTACCTCTCGCTTTTTTCGCGCTCGTTTTAAAGCATCGACAAATCGCTCAGCTTGACCGTTGCTACCCGCATGATACGTCGCAATTGTGAGCTGTTCCACTAAAAATAACTGATAACTTTAAGAAATGACGTTTTTTTCGCAAATAAATTTTTTCACGAATTTGTTTGATTGTAATATAGAAGATATATATTCTTCTAGGTGTGTCTATTCATAGCCGCCCTATCTGACATCAGAAATTGCGTACAGTCTAAATCAAAACAATAATCCTACATTATATTTTAGGCATGATGTGTTTCTTTCGTAAATAATAATTTAATGTAACCAGTTTGTTTAATGATAATATAGAAGAAATCAACTGGATAATGGCCGGCACATGTGATATATGAAAATTGCGACCAGTTTTAATGAAAAGAAAATGTGTTTAATAGTAATGCAGAATATATGCATTTGTTAGATATTCTTCTAGGTTTATGATATAAAGGAGAATTGTGTATGTGTGTGTATGTGCTGATGTTTGTATGTGCTGATATCTGTATGTCTGCAAAAGGCTGACAACATACACGACATACTTACAAAAATTAAAAAAACAAGTTGATTCGTTCGTGCCGAACTGACACGGAACTTCTCGGGGAGGATACCAAAATGTCTTCTTTTCCCACTCATATGTACATTGTGCGCATGTGCGGCTTCCCCAATAACGTTAAAGTTACCTATTTTCCTATAGATTTTGTTCTCTGCTTCGGTAGCATTACGATTACGGATAAAAAAATGACGACCAGAATGTCGAGCGTTAGGATCCCACTGACCAATAAGAATGATCTTTTTAACTATAACTTATATCTATACATCGAAGGCCGGTGAGAGATAATACAAAGTGGTACTTTTAATAGAAATAGGTCATGCTTTTGCCTTGGTCAACGGAAAAGGAGGAACAAGGTAGGGGAGGCGACCCGGAAAGAGACAGCTTTTGCTCCAGGCAACAGAAAGAGGGGGGGGGGGAAGGTGCGGCAGGCGACTGGGGAAGTTACAACTTTCGCCCAAGGCAACGGGGAGAAAAGAGCAACAGAGAAAGGGGGCGGTCAAATAAGGCGGCCAGGAAAGAAAGAGCCTCGGCAACGCAAGGTATTCCTGCTAGTATATATATATATATATATATATATATATATATATATATATATATATATATATACGATGAAATGTATAACATTTTTGAAGCACGCATGAATATGGAAAGGCGTAATATTCCGAAGGTAAAATGGCAGACTATAGACATCAATATCAAAGGTTCGATTCTTATCTAAGTTAGCTATGCTGATGACGGACGTGATCTAGAACCATGTCTTTTATGTACATAAAACATAAAATTAATAATTAATAATCTATTATGTATATATATATATATATATATATATATATATATATATATATATATATATATATATATAGAGAGAGAGAGAGAGAGAGAGAGAGAGAGTGAGAGTTCGTGTCTTGTGTTAGCAGTAAAAAATTATCACATGCTCTACAGAATGTCATAAAAGAGACAAATATTTATTATTTTATATAAATATTTTTATCTGTTCAAACATGTTAAGTAAGAGTGATGACCAAGATCTGGTCGTATTTTTTCCTAATTTGCAAATGATCGAACGAGCGAAACGTGACTATTTTAGCGGACACTACTGTTTGAATGGGTAAAGCAATTCTACTAACCCTAACCCTAACGCTATTGCTTGAATTGGTTAAGCAATTCTACTAACCCTAACCCTAACGCTACTATTTAAATGGGTTAAGCAATTCTACAAACCCTAACCCTAACACTACTGTTTGCATGGGTTAAGCAATTTTACTAACACTAATCCTAACGCTATTGTTTGAATGGGTTAAGCTATTCTACTAACCCTAACCCTAACGTAACTGTTTGAATGGGTTTAGCAATTCTAATAACCCTAACCCTAAAGCTACTATTTTAATGGGTTAAGCAATTCTACTAACCCTAACCCTAAAGCTACTATTTTAATGGGTTAAGCAATTCTACTAACCCTAACCCTAAAGCTACTATTGTAATGAGTTAAGCAGTTCTACTAACCCTAACCCTAACGCTACTATTTAAATAGTAAAGCAATTCTACTAACCCTAACCCTACCGCTACTATTTTAATGGGTTAAGCAATTCTACTAACCCTAAACCTAACGCACCTATTTTAATGGGTTAAGCAATTCTACTAACCTTAACACTAACGCTACTATTTTAATGGGTAAAACAATTCTACTAACCCTAAACCTAACGCTAATGTTTAAATGGGTTAAGCAATTCTACTAACCCTAAACCTTACGCTTCTGTTTGAATCGGTTAAGCAATTCTACTAACCCTTACCCTAACGCTACTATTTTTATAGGTTAAGCAATTCTACTAACCCTAACCCTAACGCTACTATTTTAATGGGTTAAGAAATTCTACTAACCCTAACGCTACTATTTAAATGGGTTAAGCAATTCTACTAACGCTAAACCTAACGCTACTGTTTGAATGGGTTAAGCAATTCTACTAACCCTAACCCTAAAGTTACTATTGTAATGGGTTAAGCAATTCTACTAACCGTAACCCTAACGTAGCTGTTCGAATGGGTTAAGCAATTCTACTAACCCTAAACCTAACGCTACTGTTTGAATGGGTTAAGCAATTCTACTAACTCTAACCCTAACGCTACTATTTAAATGGGATAAGCAATTCTACTTACCCTAACGCTACTGTTTTAATGGTTTAAGCAATTCTACTATATATAGGAGTCGACACTATTAGTGTGGTCTCTTATTTAGAATTCCGCAAATATCTTATTGCTTGACAATGGTATGGTTCTGGTGAAACAATTGCTATTTATTCTGTCTCACGTGCACACACGCATACACACATATGGGGTCAGACAGAAGTATCTTATTATCAAGGGACATCTAGCGGAACAATTCCCCCTTAACTGTCATAATTTCTCCGACTCTGGGTTGTTTATATTGTGATGCGCCACCAGTCAATGTGTTAGATTTACCACCTGATGTCATCATCCAATCCTCACTCATTGTCTAACCGGATTTTCAAATTAGAGAATTTATTCAACTTATTTCCGATTGGCTCGTCATTACTCTGCTTTAGCTTACTCAGTGCCAATCCTTCTCTGCTAATACATTTTAATTGTCTTTTTAAAACTCTACCGCTCACAATTCATTGACTGCTTCTAATTAATTAATGTATAGATTTGAGATATTTACTTTCCCAGCGGTGGAGTTTAATTCTTTATCTTTGAGGTCCGTCGTTCACCCCATCTAACTATAAATAATGGAGTTTATGTTTCAGTCTGTCTGAATCCAACACTATACAATTTAAGACTATTGCACTTATGAATATATATTATTTCAGACCAATCTACTAATGTTAAGCAACGCATATCCCATTCATTACTAAATGGGTCACCATTTTGGAAGAATAACAAAACTGGTTCTTTGATATGACCTACGTGACTCCAATAGCATATTTAAACATGAGTATCAAAACTGGTTCTTTGATATAGTGTGGAGTCTGCATTCGCTATTGACATCCAAAACAGAAAATACGTTTTAGTTATTTTTCTCCTGCTGGGGGTGGGGTGTACGGTGAAAAACCTTTTTTTAACTAAAAATGTTTCTTTGGGTTGGGAGAGTCAAAAAACTTGGAGTGGTGTGTGTGAAAAAGTTTGCTTTTTTCTTACAAAAAATAAATATTTTTAGAAGGCTTCGAGTGTGTCAAAATTATTCTTGTTTTTTTTTTGGGGGGGGGGGTGTAAACGGAATTTAATACAAATATTTTGGGTCCGAAACAAAGAAAATCAATGTCTAACAACCCAAGAAATATAACTGGGGTAAGCTTTCATTTCTTACGCAACAGCCTAGCAAGAATAGACGACCGTAATGATGGCTATTTTTGCTAGCAGTAGTAATAATCATAATCATAATAATAATAATAATTATATTAGTAGTAGTAGTAGAAGTGGTAGTAGTAATGATGATGATGATGATGATGATGAAAAAAATTATAAGAAGATATAATTTTTGTATGTATCAATTTTCAGTATTTTCTTCCACTCAATGCATTTTAGCCTGAAGATCCCCCCCTGGGATTAAACGCGGGAGACTCTGTGTAGCTTAATTGCCATAAATATATTTTCATAACTTTCTATATATGTATATATATATACATATATATATATATATATATATATATATATATATATATATATATATATATAAGATAAATGAAGGAAGGGAGAGAAAAGATGTACGAATGACAAATCTATTTCAACTTCGATTGTTCAATGCAAGGTGTAAAACATGTTTATTTAAACTGGTAACTCATATAATGGCCCATTTGCCCTCTTAAAATCTATTTATAATTTCAACACACTAGTTCATGACTTAAGTTAAAAATTCAAACCAATCCTACCCCATAATCATTATACTAGAACTCAATTGCTGTAAGCAGACTAACGTTGTCCCCAATCCTTACCACAGTTATATATTGAAGTATCTTATTTAGTCATACATTTAATATTTAACTAACTGGGAATTATTAAAAGTCTGTATACACAAACTCTGAAATACTAGTTTTTGTCCCAATTATGACATATTAAACACGTAAATTCCAGATTTCCAATCATATCAACCCTCATTTCTCAATTGTAATCCTTTTAAACTTTCTGAATTATATATATAAGTTTGTATAAACACTCGTTTTAATTACGGGACCCCCCTTTCAAAACTACCTACTTACTGACCTGAATAACTTCTGTTTTTAGCTTACGATAACCCCACCCCAACTAGCACCGGTGTATTGCTCACTAGCAATGAGCAGTAACCAAACAATAACATGATTTCCCAGCATCAACCATAGTTCATTTAACTAACCCTATCACCCACCTACTTTATCTTTTATCTTTACCCTTTCCTCTTTACTTGGTCTTGTCTCCAACCAGAGCTGTCGCTTTTCTTAGACTCGATCGAAGTTACTACTTAAATTCCCGACTGCGCGCGTTTAATATACACATTTCTAACTTAACTTGTGAACAACTACTTTCATTTTCGGTTTAAGGAAGTATTTTAAAATGGCGCTACATCTCAAAATTACATCCGAATAAGTTTCGCTTCATCTTCGATAGAACAAACCATCTTTCTATTGAATTTACTTCATTTTGAACATTGTCAATGCTGCCTTCACGAAACCCCTTTTTTCTATCTTTAAATCTCCTTTCACCGGACACCTTATCAACGGACACTCACCAAGTGGACAGACTCCATAATATTTTACACGCATACTCTTACTCTCCATTACTTCATATTTTTTCAAATTTTTAATGTTGGCTTTTCCACTGCCAACTTATCCATCTATGTAATTCTTCTGATGATAAGATTTTAATCTTTGAAAAGCCTTGGCTTAATGAACGAAACACAAATATGTTTTTACCGAGTACACCTTGCATTGAACAATGGAAGTTGATATAGATTTGTAATTCGTACTTATTTATCTCTCTTCTGTCATTTATCTTTTATAATTGCTCTATCGCGTATATTGAGCTTAAACCATTTCACTATAGGTTTTATTCTCTAAAAGTATACTTTTAGTTTCATTTTCTTCATATATCTATATATCTATATATATATATATATATATATATATATATATATATATATATATATATATATATATGCAGTGATAAGTAGTAATAGTGAAATAGTACACATCTAGATTAAGTTAAAGACGCACAACCTTCATACTTGTAAACATAAACATGTAGCGTTGGTTATCAATCAGTTCGAAGTGACAATCTTCTGGAGGGTGAAGTTCAATCCTAACTATAGACAATAATAATTAACTGTACTAGCTCACAATAATAGCTGACATAATGAGGACTTCTACTTCCATGGATGAAACATAAGTTTAATTCGAAATCCCTTAAGGTTTTCGAGTTCGACATAAATATATCCAAGTTCGCCTATTACGCTCCCAGAGTCGAACAGATGCAATTCAAGGAGTTCAGGCGTTTCATTGACTAACAAGTTGTGAATATAACAGCTACGATGAGAATAGTAGTCCGAATAATCGAAATAATAAATGTTATATATTTTCGTGCAATATTGTGAGAAATAAAAAAGTATCCACCATAGTTAGAAATGCCATTAATTATGGTGAACGTTTCAATTTAATCGTCATAATTTGCTTCCAATTTCTCTCTGTAACTTCAATCTTTTAATCTTTTTCTTAGTTTTTTCACTCTTCGTTTTATCACTTCAAATCTTAAATGTCGTCGTCATCGCATCGTGTTTTGTTCAATCCAATTGGAAATCAATAATGGCGATCGAGATACGTGGCGGATCTTGTGAAATGAAAAATAAAACACTAGATGATCACAACGAATAATACCAAAGAAAAGCAGAAACAAAAAATAGTAACAACTTCTCGAACGCTGGCTTTTCAAACCCCACTTTCCCGACCCGACCAGGAATATCTAAGAAAAGCAGAAACAAAAAAGTAACAATTACAAAATCAACAAAAAATACAAACTAACGATAACAACTAATAACAAGATACAATAACAAATGAATGATTGTCACATTTTTATTTCGAAAACTTTGGCCATTTTATTCAATTTTCTTTTCTTCATTTACTAATGATTGTTTTTATTCGCAATCAAATATGTTTTTCTTCTTTTTTTTGTTGTTAACATTTTTTCTTGGAATATTGTTCACCTATCTGCAAAACCGTTGCACATCAACACCGACTAAAATAATTATGATTTCTTTGCACACAAATCATTATCGATAGTCTTGTTCACAACAAACTACCAAAATGGTAGACTGTTTTTAAGTCTTGATATTTTTTACATTCATCAGAAGAAGAAGGACGAAAACACAATTTAATCACCGATACTCATTTAGAGAGGTATACACCTGTCAACATATTTTATTATTGTTCTTGTACGACTAGTGTGACAAAGATTAAGCAAATATAATAAACATAAAAGTAATGATATCTAAATTAAATTTACATATTTAGAGAGGTATACACCTGTCAACATAATTTATTATTGTTCTTGTACGGCTAGTGACACAAACATTAAACAAATATAATAAACATAAAAATGATGATATCTAAATTAAATTTACATATTCAGAGAGGTATATACCTGCCAACATATTTTATTATTGTTTTTGTACGA
>OY744515.1:266631884-266641884 GCA_963556195.1 Sepiola atlantica
GTATATCGGTGTTTACCGGTGCGTTTTTATTATGTGTCGCTATATATATATATATATATATACGTAAATTTCGCGTATAAAAAATCGTAGGATAAATTTCAGAGGAAACATTTTTTTTAATCAATGAAACGGGCGAGTGAAAAAAAAAGAAAATTGCTAAAATTTTCCTTAAGGCCTTATCGTCTGACCCTCTAAGAGGAAACGTCAATCGAATGAGATATGAGGGGGAAAAACGTTTCCCTTTAGAGGGTCAGATGGTAAGGCCTTAAGGAAAATTTTAGCAATTTTCTTTTTTTTCCACACGCCCGTTTCATTGATTAAAAAAATGTTTCCTCTGAAATATATATATATATATATATATATATATATATATATATATATATATATATATATATATATATATATATATATATTACTACATCTATATTATGAACTATTTTATGTAAGTTAACATCAAAACAACGAACTTACCAAAACAGATAAGGTTATTCAAGAACCAAGCTCCAGTTCTAATGTTATTCCTGTTATTGATATTTGTTATCTTATACTTTGTATTTCAAATACTACTGGCGACTTGTTTGTATCAGACGTAAGAGGTTGTTAATGAATTACATTATTTATTTTCAACTGGAAAGGAAGAAGGGAAACTCACAACCTGTATTTTAGATAGCATCAAGTGGATGGGTTTTATTAGATCTAATATTGGATCACATGACTATTTGATACTCTATTAAACAATTTAAACGTTTACAAAAATTAAGTTACATGTCATATCTTCAAAATCAGAAGTGAATACATTATTCAAATTTCACTGATGTAGGCTGTGTTTCGCTATTTTGAATGAAATCACTAGATTTAAGTGAAGTTTCATTTTCTTGTTCTCGTTGTTACAATGAAAAATTTGCAAATCCAGTTTTTGACTTTGATAAAAAAATAAAAAATATAGAAAATAAAAAATTACGACTCTGATTTGAAAGCATTTTGGTTTGGACAATTTGTAAACAATTTATTTGGATTTCATTAAATGCTGAACAGCTGAAAGAAGCAAAGTAAACATTGAGACGCTTTTATTAAAATAACCCCTCATTCAATTTATTCGGAATAACACATACTTTTTGCAAACGTTAACCTTTTATCTGGCACAAATACATCTCAGTTGAGTAAAAGTTGATATTAGGCGATTTCAGTCTTAATGTATTAGCATAGACATCTAGAAAATCTCATGCTTATGGCATTAACTATTCTTGAGATAATGACATGTTCCCATATGAAAACCTCGGCGAAATGTCATGCAAAATATTGCATCATGAATTAAGTAATTCACGTGTCAAAAAATCATTTAAACTGTAAAAGAATATTGACTGAATACTTGAAAAATGTTTGAAAATAAAATGTATAAAAGCTAATTAGGGCACGTTCACGTAACATTAAACAGATTGCATACAATTCACATATTTCGTCGTTTCTTCATATAAGATTCTTGAAAATTACACGTTTACATGTCAAAATTAAAATATTAGCCATAACTTTCACAAAAAGTTAAAAACAAAAAACGAACAAGAACATATGTTCCCATATAGAAACGTTGCCAGGTAAAAGGTTAACATATACAGCTCTTTTTCAAATAAAACTGTAACAGGAAGTCGCTAACTTGCTTGTTGTCTGGTATGATAACTTGCATATTAATATTTTGTATTCATAAAACAACGGTTGAACGTAATTTAAGATAATTTTGACATACGGCAAATAAACCTTTTGTTGGTTATTTATTCCGACACACAATTTTTATTTCAAATGATTTATGTTAAATGAGAAATTGAAGAGTTGCTGTTTTCTCATCCTCGGAAAATAGTGTTTACAATTTCCCCAGTGGAGTTTTAATATAAGTGAATGCGGTAGAACCGATTGAATGGTAACTCAGCTTATCCGGTTACCTAGTACGCGTCGGTATCCACTAGATCAAATAATGGAAATATACCAACTTCTCCATTAACCTCGCCTCATTCAAAACATATTCGACATGAAGACGCCTTCACATTAACTAAAAGTGATCAGCCTAGGCGCCATTTCTTTGTATTATTATTCACTAGTTGATTGTTGCCAATAATTATTCTAATTTTTTCTTAGGAGAGACATTGTTACATTAGAAATAAGCATACATTTAGAGTAGGATAGAGAGATGTGAACATGCGAAAAGGTCTTAATTTGCGTCATATAACTGTACGAACAATTCACTAATATGACTAAGATATGCTTGAAGCTAACTTCATTAGCTACAACGAAATTAAATATTTACAGTACTATGTTGCAGCTATTTCGCTAATAGTAATTTTTCATATAACCAACTATACTATTTAAGAACAGTATATACTTATATGTGTATTTATCATAATTTTTTTGATAGGGGGAGTAAGTTGGTGTATCTGTTTTACATGATATCGATATTTTGTGTGGCTTATCTGCTTCGGAAACTATTTTATTCTAAAATTGGAATGGAATAACAAAACCCGTTTCAATTAATTCATGATATATTTCAAATTTAATAGAGGCATTTAAACCAAAGTTTCGTTTCTATGTCATTTATAACTAAAAGGTTGTGTTGCTACATACCGTTCTATATTGATGATGTGATTGTTCTCCACGTGGATTATTCAAATCAGTCAGTTTGTCATGCGAAACAACAAAACGTTATGAAATTATGAACGCAAAGTTTCCCTTAGTAATATGGAAAGTAAATATTCATTTTCAATAGAATCGTTACAGTGACTCATTAAAATAGCTTTTGTTTACACACACAAAGAACAAAACAAAAGAACAATAATGGTTAATATGCTGTAAAACAAACAATAAATACACGTTTTCCCAAGGGTATTAGTGATATATACCCGATGAGAATATGGATGATATTCGATTCTTGCTTCCCATCTTGCTCCCTCTCTCGCTCTCTCTATCACTCTCTTCCTCTCTTTCCCTCTTTCTCCCTCTCTTTCTCTTTAACTTCGCTGTCTCTATCTTTTCCTCCATCTTTTTCTTTCTTTCTTAGATGCTCTTTTCCTCGTTCTGGTCTCGGATATGGAACTAAAACTTGTCCATACATGAAGAAAGAGACGATGGACATTTCGTTGTTAATCATACATTATTAATGCAACTATTGATCTATTGTTATCAACTGTGTGTTTCTAATTATCTCCGGTGATAAAACTATGTAAAGAGAGAGAGAGAGAGAGAGAGAGAGAGAGGGAGGGCGAGAGAAAGAGAAAGGGAGAGTTCAATGACTGGCTACTCGAATGGTGCAGAGGTTACGGCATCTGCCCTACAAAAGCCGATTTGAGAAGCTAAACCTTTTTTCCCTTGAGCGCCAAATGTTTATGCTGTGATCTCATTTTGGCCGACAATCTCTTCAATGGGCATTATGATCTGCCTCAGGACTTACTATTCCTTTATGAACTAGAAAGAGGTCTGAGCGTACATTACCAGAAGCTGTTTCACCGACGATTTCAATTGAATCGGGGAGAGCCGCTTTCTCAATCAGTATCTCTGGACATTTGAATGTCATTCATACGATATAATAAATACGCCAACGACGCTGCAATTCGAGGGGAGATTGGGCAGATGCTGGGACACTGTATCCTCCTGTGTGTACATCTCTACCTATTTCCCTACATGACAACTGAAGTATGGTTGTTTTATCTTTTATTAACATTTATTGAATTAAATTGAACACTTACCCCAAAATACTATTATCCTACGTCACCCATGAGACGAGATTTTATTTCGACTTGTCGATCCTACAGACAATAATCATTATACTACTTACATCTGATTTTATGAACTCACACCAGATATTTCTTAATATTCGGTTGCGGTCGTAATTTCATACAATCAGCTCAATTATCTTAAATATGTGTGTGCGTATTTTGCCATCGTTTTTTGGACGTAAGAATATTAGTAAATTCTTTGATCTCCTGTTGCAAAAGTTCGCATGACCACAATAAAAAAATGACACCCTTTTCTGATTGGCTAATTTGAGGAATAGAATATCCCCGCCATACTGGCAAAATTAAAACGTGATTTTTCTCTTAAAGCAGCTACCTTATTATTTCTTATTCACCTTTTAAACTAATCACATTTAATTATGAGCTTCGCCTTGAATAAAAAATGCAGCCGTTCTTTTTAACCATAAAAATAGAATGAAAGACATTAGACTTTTATCTTTATTTTCATCTTATTGTTTTCGAGTTATGATGTTTTTCTTTTATCAGATAGCGTATCGTAATATGATATAATCGATATATTTTGACAGTATAATTCTAGTTCATTCATGAATACAGTCACATATTCATCATGCTCTTTCTTATGTATGGACTTTTTTATGAGAAAACCATCACGTACAAAGCATAATATATGAATAAACATTATCAGTTTTGTTTTTTATCAAAATCGCTATAATTATTTGGTATACAATCCTTCTCTATATAAAACAGAACAAATTACAATGTTTATTAAGACACATAAGGATAACCGTTTGTGAAATCTGACCAAAACATTACACATGTACAATGTAAAAACTAAGTAATGCTGTATGTGTCTAACAGACACAACGGCGACGTGCGGCAATCCATTAGTAACCCGTGTAATAATTACAATTTCCTCCATACAACTACGTGAGTAGAGCTAAGTAACACAATTGGCCTAGAGATTTCCTCCAGGAATGAAACGTAACCTTTTCTGCGTAGCTTACTTGCCATAAATATATGTCCATACTAATATATATATATATATATATATATATATATATATATATATATATATATATATATATATATATATATATCATCCACACAATAATAGAGACGAATGTGTATTTATTTGTATATAAATAAATATACTTCCATACAATCACCTCAGATTAAACTCGTCACTTAAAATATATTCGCAAATAAATCCTTCTATTATATGATAGAAAGTCAACAGTCGGTGTTTTAAGGTCATCACAAATGATAATAATTAGTCAAATATGAAAAATAAAATTATTATGATTTTTTATAGATGTTTTAGTATAGATCAAAATAAATAGCGAGTGAGAAACTGGCGAAGCATAATTTATTTCCGTCATTTTAGACACAGTGTACAGTAACACCCCCCATATATATATATATATATATATATATATTACAATTCGGGTAGAAATTGTAAAGTAGATGGGAACGCGTTACGCACTGAATTTCAAGACAGTTTTGTATGAAGGGATATTAACTAAATAAGAATGTTGTCAACCTTGAACTAGTATAAGACTGCTTTTACACTAAAGAAACTCACAAAAGAAGACTCAAATTATATCAGTCCTAAAACATAAACAAAAAGCTCTCTGAATCGTGAAATAGAAAACGAAGATCATCAGTTATTATTATATTCATGGCTCCCAACAGTACCGACAAAACTGCGCCCTTCGCCATAACAAAATGTTTACACAATACCACCGTGGGGTCTACATTCATAAACACCTAATACGACGTGTTATGTTATTTTATTTTATATATAACTTGCCAATTGAAAATTATTAAATTAATACATGAGAATCGTCATATGAGATTTAGATATGGAAAGCGAATATATATATATATATATATATATATATATATATATATATATATATATATATATATATATATATATATACTATTACCCACCCAATCCGCCTACTTTCAAATTATCTTCACTTTTTCAAATCTTTTTTCTAACTCTATCATACTACCTACATACCAAAGACACAGAGTTCTCTCCTTCCCTCTTCTTTCCCCAGCCCCTCAAAATCCATGCTACACCTCACCACGACAAAAATCTCAACACAATCTCTCCTCTCTCCCACCATAAGAACAAATTCACTAACACACCTCCCCTCCCCTTTTTCACTCACAGCCATCCAAATTCATTTCATTCTCTGCCACTGACCTCCTTCAGCCCGGACCTTGATCCAGCGCTCTCAGTAGCAACGGGTACTTCTTTTTCTCATCAACCCATCATTTCAACCCAATATTTCGATATACTTGCATGACATTTTTCTTAAAATTACCATCCTGCTGATGTCTTACAAATAAAGACGAAGCGTTGATGAATATATAAAAAAATATCTCTTGGTTGTTCCTTTTCATTTCCCATATATATATATATATATATATATATATATATATATATATATATATATATATATATATATATATATAAATGAATAAATGCGAAAACTTGTTTAATTTATCACACATATATTACCATCAAAACAAGGTAATGTTATTTAAATCATGAATAAAATAAAATATTTCAAATACGATAGTATTAAAGAAACCCATATAAACATTTTAATATCTGTCTAATTTGCACAATTTCTTTTTGAACAGTCTAAAATTTATTAATGTTTGTTGGTATTCATTTATGATTTTATGATTTTATTTTCCCTGTCTATATATAACAGTTTTGTCGATCTTAACTAAAGTCAATTTATAAAAATATGAATAAATTACGAAAAAAAACTTTCTTAAAATATCAAGGGATATAATTTAGATGAAACTAATATGTCTTAGCTTGCTAGAAAGATATACCGATGAAGCATAAGCGTTCACAGAGACATCCCCCTCTCTCTTTCTTGCACGCGCGAAAAAATGAAATTTAGCGTCGTCATCACAACCACTCCTTCGCCTTCTACTTTCCCTCCCCTCCTCTAGCGACGATAGATTTTATTTTTTATTGTTTTAGAAAGACATGATTTGTTTATTATGTAAAAGAGCAACACAAAATATCAATATACAATCTGAAATAAAAACGTCTTATACTTAAAATATCAACAAATTAAATTAGATTTTATGTTTAAATTAAGTTTTTTTTATTTAAAGGTTTCTTTGAATGCTTTATAAATTGTATCATGAAAATCTCTCGCTTCCCTCCTCCCATTATTAAATAAATAAAAGAAACAAGCATGCTGGCTTTTTGAATTTACCCCTACTTTTCAGGAAAAGGAGTATTCTCCTTTTATTTGGCGTCAATTCAGTCACGAAAATCATTTAAAGTGAAATAAGTGTTGGCATTACTCATAATGATTTTATATATTTTTTTACTTAAACAATGTTTTAGTGAAAAAAAACAATACAAAAGTATTAGAAAGTTATGTCAAGTTTCATCGAACACGTGAAACGACAAAATAAAAATTACGTCGGAAACATATCTAAACAAGTCGAGTAAGAGCCTAGCTAAGGAAGAACGATAACTTAAGGTTATTAACATGTCTTTTTTAATTAAAAAAATATGAAAGGAAGTAATCGTTCTTCATTAGCTAACATACTTCTCTTCGTTGGTAAATATGACGACTATACTTTTCAGCCAACTTTTCATTTCGGCATATTGCGTGTACAATAAAACTTGACAAACCATACTGGGTATTGTAGTATCCCTTATGTTGGCATTATACCATCCGACCAGACATAACCACATCTTTTTCGGAGTGGTGGAGGGTGGAATCTTTCGAAGCTGTTCCTCCTCCTAGTAGTGTGGTATATTTTCATTCCTCATGATTCATAGCTCCCGGGCATTACTTCGTCTTGGAGGGGCTGTATAGTATATGTTCGTTCTTTACGATATAATCGTCCCATGATTAGTTTCTCCTGTTTTAGGTTGTCGTGATATCATCCTCCCAGGCATTGACTCTTCTTTATTTTTTGAGGGGGTGGTGTTCGTTCGTCTTATAATCTTATCAGTCATTACCTCTTAGTGTTTAAGGGATCAATCTATGTAGTCTGCTCATCATGATATTAGGCTCCCGGCTTAGCAAAAAGAGGAGGGAACATATAGTTAATAGTATATATATATATATATATATATATATATATATATATATATATATATATATATATATATATATATATATATATATTATTGCATGTATCCATAAATGTTATAATATTGTATCTATCGATTTTCAGCATTTACTTCAACAGTGCTCAATACTTAAGTAGAGCTCGGTATTAAGTTATGAAAATATATTTACGCCAATTAAGCTACACAGAGGCTTCCGCGTTTCATCCCCGTAATAAATCGTTAGGCTAAAATGCATTGGTAGTATAATGACCTGCTTCACTACAAATTTATTTCTAAACATACTTAGTGCAACTCAGGTAACTGCGAATATGAAAGATTTTTAAATAATCACCTACAAACAAATATCATATTTTTATTTGAATAATATAACAATAGTTGTCTACCGTACATTTATATTTACCGTTTCTGTATAATTTTAAAATGTGCAAACCAATAAAAAGTAATAACTAAAACGGCTTAAATGCATCCTGGGCAACGACGGGTCGGGGCAGCTAGTGTACTATAAAAGTATATGCACCAGTTGTTTTTCTCTTTTTTTAGACTTCTCTTCTGACTTGGTTTTCAGACGGATAAAACAAAACAGCAACAAAAAATGAAAAAACAACAACAGAAATCCCCACAAATAGCAGACAAATCATAACAGGAATTTAACACATCGTGTATTGTTTGTGTTTGGTGAACGAAAACATAATCGAACACGATAAACAAAGTCGTGAATAGCTGAGAAAGAAAGATGGTAGACAGAAAGATCTGAATATTTCCAAATACAAAAGCAAACAATTGTATTCGTGAAAAAAACGAGACAAGATGGAACATTCGTTCTACTCTCAAACTGACTGCAGAATAAAAATAAAGATCAGTAGTGATTTAATAAATTGAACACTATTAAAATAAAAAATGTATCCAAATTTTAAAACATATTGCTAGAAATAAAAGTGTTACCTTTCTTTCCATTATTATTTGAATAATATTTTCTGATTGACGCACATGACTCGTCCAAAATCCCTTATTGAATTACCGAGGTATCCATTTGCCCTAAGTTAAGAACACATAGCTTAAGGAATCATTATGTCACAGTAAAATATATCATGTCAAACGTAAGAATCAATTAATCTAAAGCCAATTTAAATACTAAGGTTACCATGTTATCTCTTTAAATCGAATATATCTTGTCAGATTTCCATGTCAGACGTCAATTGCAATAGTCATTGCAAATCGATGTTTGATTCTGATTAGCCATTCTTCCTTCTTATCAGCGTGTTATTTACACTAAAAAGTATCATTCGTTTCAGTTCTATATGAAAATAATTATTCCAGAAAAGAATATTATGACAGTGAAGACAAGTTTAAATAATAACATCAAAAACTAAAACTATAAGGGAGCTAACTCCTATTTTAACTTAGATGTAAAAATACGAGTTTTCTTTCTTAGATTGTTTGTGTTTGTTATGTCTTCGGGGCGCATTATTATTTAAAGAACACATTAAATTTAAACTAAAATGCCATTTCTGAATGCCGGGCTACATCGAATCGATACAGTTAGTAAATAAATAAAAGAATGTATTGCAAATACATCTTCTTTAACCTGTGCTTACGTTGACATTTAGTAAATTATAGATAATTTTTCAATATTATTTAAATAACAATTACTGAAAAGCATGTTTCAAGATGACACTAAAGAGAAAGGTCTCAATCGTAGCGAAAGCAAATATCATTGGTGTCATCAGGTACATAACTAAAAATCTATCACTTATAAAACAAAAGATAAAATACGATATTAAAAATATGAAATAATTTAAAATAATTTTGTCATTTGAAAAATGTTCTACTTTTCCCTGGCGACGCTGAATACCCCTACTGGTTATTGATACAATTTAATTACTATGATACCTTTGTTTAAAAATTATTTGCTGACTTGACCGATTCTATTTTTTGGCTGACGTATATATACGACACCCAAGAGCAATGTCTACAGACTGTTGCTATTAAATAAAAAGAATCATCCACAATAAATTATATTTATTGCGCAGGGGGTTTTATTACAATTAATTTTTAAGCTTGTTTTTTTTACAGATTCTGTTTTATTTCACCGTGAGAGTAAAAAAAACCCCAAAAACAAACAAATAATAATCTT
>OY744515.1:266646884-266656884 GCA_963556195.1 Sepiola atlantica
TTTAAAGTCGTACGCTCTACCACTGAACCAATTAATCTGCTAGTAGGAGTGGAAGTATTTGAACCCCTCTCTCTCTCTCTCTCTCATATATATATATATATATATATACATATATATATATATATATATATATATATATGTATATATATATATATATATATATATATATATAAATAAATAAATAAATAAATAAATATATATATATATATATATAGAAGGCTATGAAAATATATTCATGGAAATTACGCTGCACAGAGGCTCCCGCGTTTCACCCCTGAAACGTAGGCTTATAATAATTCTAGCAACGAAAGTGTTTTTTAAAAAGATCCGCAGTATTTACAATACAGTTCTAACAAATAGCGGTTTCCATAATACAGAAATTAAATATAAAAACATAAAATAAAAATTAAAAAAAAATAATTATAACTAAATTAAAAATAAAAGAAAATGAAATATAATCTACTATACACCGCCCTATAATCAGATGCCAACAACTAAACTTGGCAAAAACGTCGTAAATCTGATTGAAAAAAAAACTTCCCCATAACCAATCCCCTGCAAAAAGTATTCAATAAAAATAACCTAAAACTATCCTACAGCTTCTGCGAAAACCTGGAAATGATAATTAAGGCACACAATAACACAATTATAAAAAGAGAACAGCAGAGAAGAAGAAAAATGATAAATTACATAAAAAAGTGAATAATATAGCAAAAATAACACTAAGAAGAACAAACATATAAACAATACAAATAGAAATAAACAAAACACTAATAGTAACCACCCGAATAGAAATGAAAAAATCAGCAATGAAGAGAAAAGATGTAACTGCATAAATCGTACACTTTGTCTACTACAAAATAAATGCCTAACCAAAAGTATTGTTTACCAAGTCACAATATTTGCCAAGGAAAGACCGAAGAACACGAAATACTTCGTTGGTAATACCTCCCAGTTATTATGACCACAAAAGAACATCTAAAAACAGAGAACATCGAATGAAAACAGCACTAGCAAACCACTATTGGAAGCTAAATAAAATGGACGCTCACAAATAATTGAATTGAAAATAATACGACATGCAAGTACATGTAGAAATTTATACGACCCGTGTAGGTTATGTCTGAATGAAAAATTTGAAATCTTAAACTTTAAAGAACCCCGAAATCCATTAAACTGAAAAAGTTAGATAACAAACAGCTGCCTACACAGAAATAAATTTACCTTAGGCTAACGATACATGAATAAATAAAACAAATAAGTAAAATAACTAAACTAAATAAAACACTAACAATTTAAAAACCTAAAACCTAAAATAGAACTACTAGGAACCACGTGTTAAAATAAATTCACCCATTATATTGACACAACAAAAAAGAGGATATAGGACAATCTATAGAAAACAGAACAATAGAACAGGGTATAGGAAGTAACGCTAACCAGACCTTTGTTTGTGGGAAGCCCAACGATTGGCTGAGAGAACAACAAAGAATTTGATTGTTTAACTAGCTATCCGTGTATATAAAAACACCCGACAAAAATAACTCCATGCATTTTAGCCTGACGATTCCCTCCGGGAGCCTCTGTGTAGCTTTATGTCCATAAATATTTTTCATAGCTTACTACCTACTAATTTATAAACCAATTTATTGTATACAGATTTTTATAATTAGCTTACAAATTAGACATGGACGCGCATGCTTCAACGGGCAGGGATTGAACCTTTGATTTTAATATTCGTAGACCAGCGTTCTAACTAGTAGACAAGAATGGCCTTCCCATTTGTGCACATCTTATCGCCTATAATGTTACGTAGATTATTTGTTATTGTTTTTGTTTTTGGCGATAATGATCCGTTTCTTTACGGTACCTTCCTATTTTTTTCACTTCTGAGCGTTTTGTTTTTATTATTTAAGAATATGCAAATGAGCGAATGTTTTCTTTTCTTAATTCGCCCTTAATAAGACGAATTATTAATTGTATATATAGATGTATATGTATATATATATCTTATATCTTATATATATATATATATAAATATATATATATATATATATATACATAAATTAACTTTCAAATTAGATTAAATAAACATAACAGTCTCTTTGAGTTTAACACAAAGATACACAATAAACTTGCAAACATCGATAGTTCAATATTCTATTGAAAAGAACTGCTTATATATATGTACTTTTTACGATTCAAATAGTGTTTAATTATATTCCAAATAAAGCGAATGCACAAATATAGTATAAGTTATTAGAATACATTAAGGCATGCTCTTTATTTGGCATATGATTTTCAAAGTGATTTAAAGCATCAAAAATACACACATATATATCCGACTATATATATATATATATATATATATATATATATATATATATATATATATATATATATATATATATATATATATAGTCTAAAGAAGCTTTGAGTCATTTTAAACACAATAAAAGTAAAATGCAGTTTAAATTCCCAGAGAAACTAACTAAATCCAAGATATTGCAGACTTAACATTCGTTGGAAAATTAAATAAAAAAATAAGTGAATAAAATAAAAATAAAAAACTGGTTAAGTATCTAAGAGTGAAACAAAAACAGGAGACCTTAAGCGTCTAATATTAACACGGAGATCATCAGCTGTTTACCATATATATATATATATATATATATATATATATATATATATATATATATATATATATATATATATATATATCCGACTGTAGATTTGAATGTCATATCTCGCATGAATCATACTTTAAAGGCAACAGTGAAGTCAAGTTTGTTTTATTCCTAAAACCATTAATTTTCCCATGTATTTCTGTAGTAAAAGGAATCAAATATCCTCTATTTAAATATTGGTTCTGTATGGGTAAATAATATTCCTCTTCTAGAAATATCACTTTTTTATAGGCTGATCGTTTTTTCTTTTTTAAAAAAAATAATTTCCTTTCTGATTTTTTTTCTTTTTCATTTTTAAAATATTAATTTCTACCTGTCTTCCTTGCCACCTTCTGCATTTCAACAGGGATGAGGATTTCTATTTTTTTATCTTCCTGCGAACAGAACTTATTCAACAACGCAGACGACAATCAGACTCGATTTTTCCATTCTTTATTTCTCCTCAACATACGCAATCATGCAGCATCATACGCTTACAACATAAGTATTTCTTATATATATATATATAAATATATATGTATATATATATATATATATATATATATATATATATATATATATATATATATATATATATATAGGTCAGAGAGAGAGGCAAGAGAAACAGAGTATTTAATGATATATATATAAGACAAAATATAAAATACCAAATATAAAATTCGGAGAGTTATTATTTGAAATTACGATAACATTTATTTTCAATTAATGAACACTCATCATTACGTAACACTTTTCGTAAATATTCTTTAATAAAAATAAATGCAAAAAGTCATCGGACATATATAGATAATAAACATATATCTTCCTTTTTTATACTTGTCCCCTTTTATACTGGTTTTCTCTCCATTCCATGTATCGACATTTTTAATATTTTTAATATTTTTATTATTTACTAGCGGTATTCGCTCGGTGTTGCCCATGAGCAGATATCTTACAGGTCGGAAATAATATATATATATACTCATGTTTATAAATTTTTACTTTGAAAGTAACGTAAAAAATAACGTTTGGAATATTAGGTTAATAAATAAAAAGCTGTCAGCGCCGGCCAAAATTCTATTTTTAAAACATGCCAATCTATACGATTATTCGATTTGTACTTTTAAAAATATATTCATGAATATTTAATTCAATATTTATTCTTTTTCATATAAATCGATTTCTTTTAAATATCTACTACGAAGTTTTTAATGTGAGCTTATTTTTATTTCTAATACCAAAGTTAGCAAAACAAAAAAGTTATTTCTAAAATCCGATAGTAAATGAAATTTTTATGGATACTTTTACTTAAATAGCAATTTTAAAACTACAAATCTAATAAACGTGTGTAATGAGCGTTGTTTGAAAATAGAATGTTGGACGCTGAAAAAGTAAAAAAAAGTACTTGTTGACGCTGGATTTCACTAAAATCTCCAATGACTACATCGAATTCGTTATTATTTAAGGATTTAAAATCTTACAAATACCAATAAAAATAATTATTTAAATGTTTACACCTTTTTTTAATACATTTTTAAAAATAATTTTTCGTTTGTTTTATAAAACGAAGGAAATCTATTTTTAAAATGAATTTCGTTTCTTTACGTTGTTATTTTATGGACCTAACCGATAATTGCACTAGTGATCTCATATAGAAACGCATGAAATTTTCAATGATGTATTTAGGTTTTCTGAAAAACGGAACCTTATTGAAAATTTATTTAAATGTACTATATGTTAACATATTGAATTCTATAACACACAAACAGACACAAATTGACATATATATAATATATAGATCAATGTTTGTCTGTTTGTGTGTTATAGAAATATATATGTATATATATACATATATATATATATATATATATATATATATATATATATATATATATAGAGAGAGAGAGAGAGAGAGAGAGAGAAGAAAAAAGAGTGATAAATATGCGACGATTGTCCAAATTTATTTCAAATTTCAATTGTTCAATGCAAGGTGTATTCAGTAATAAACTAGTGTTTATTATTCTTTCCTTAAGCCAAGGCTTTTCAAAGATCGAGATCTTATCATCAGAGGAGAAATACAGATAGATAAGTGCGTTTGGATTTACTTGTAATTTTGAGCACTTTCTCCACACTGCTCCTACGCAAACAGTTTTTTTTCACGTTCTACAATTCATCGGACTTTCTTTCAACGGAAATTTACCACCCGGACAAACTGCATATCTTTTTTACGGAACTTTTCTTTTCATTCACTGCGTTTTTTAATAATAACTTTTTAAATAATAATTTTCATATTTTTCAAATATTTAAACTTTGGTTTTTTCGAAAGCCAACTTATCTTTTTTCTTCTATCTCTACAATTGCTCTATCTCGTATATTGAGCTAATCCTCTTCACAATAGGTTCCATCTACTAAAAGTTTTACTTTGGTTTATATTTTATCCTATATATATATATATATATATATATATATATATATATATATATATATATATATATATATATATATATGAAGTTAATCCAACAAAAGATATAATAGGTAACTAATATATTTTAATTAGTGAAACATCCGGATAAAAACTGAAGCTCAATATACTGGATAGAGCATTAATATCATAATGTAAAATGAAATAATAAAATAAGTTGCGAATCAAATTTTATTAGAATTCAAAATTCAGGCAAAGTATCTCAACGTCCTTAACTCATGAGTTTTCAAAGATAATTCTTCTCCTCAGAGGACCATTACCGCAGTGACGTTACTGCAGGTGATGAAATTACACTTTGTAAATATATAAACATATATACAAAAATACATAAGATTACATAACACATCAAATATATAAAGCCAAAACCATACTTATTTGTTAAAGTTATAACATCCATCCAAGTCATACAAATTAAAACATATTCAGGAAAGATATCCAAGAGGTTGATTGAAGATTGATCCAGGTATTTAATAACAATAACGTTGAGGTATTTTACCTGAATTTTGAATTCTAATGAAATTTGATTCGCAACTTATTTTATTATTTCATTTTATATTATGCTATATATATATATATATATATATATATATATATATATATATATATATATATAATAAATATTTGTTTTTGTTTATTATCTATGGACGTATACGTTTCTTCCTTTTTAATCGGGACTCATCAGCATAGAGATATAACTATTCACTACGTGTCGCGTGATTCGACACTCCGGGCTACGAGTATTTTACAACTCAAATCCCGACATCTAGAACCATAGGGCCACCGCTGAATAGCTAAATAAACAGTGATTATTTTAACACTTATTTCTGCAGCTTGACGTCATCAGAGCGTTCAACTTAATGAAATGAACGATGCATTCATAGCTAGCGATATCATGCTGTGTTAATACTACACTTACAGTGGCCATCTAGAGGGTTTTCGTCGGGCTACAAATAACATACATTTGAGAAGTGTATTACTGTTATTAATCATTATTTTAATTTTATATAATTACATTTTTCACTATTTATATAGATAACAAACTAACACGCTTACCCGGCGTTACTGATCTGTTATATTAGAATAAATACCAGGAGTGAATGAAAAAAAAATGAAAAAATAATCTATTTTTTACATGAGAAATCTCAACGGAAAAAATGTAAATATTTCCTATCCGTCGAGTAATAAATATAATTTCTTTGCGATTGAATGTATTCATTTAAAGTTATATATATATATATATTCATGTATTCATTTTAAAGTTATATATTGTGCATGCTTATATTAAAGATGGCATCATCAATACAGCCTTTCTTAATGAACACATCTAAAGTATTTTCTTATCTGCCTACGGTAACCTTTTAAATGAGAGTTGAAAGCGAACATTCCGATTACTTTCGGAAACCTTGTAACCCTCGCTTCCCTTAATTTGTCATTTAACCTTCACATTCCAAACGGGGGAATACTCGCTTTTTTTCTGGGTCCGAATCTTTCCATCTAACACTTATAGTCGGCTAGTTTTTGACCTTGAAGTAGTTTTTTTTTAGCTCCTTATATCAAGTGGCTTCATGACTTGTCTGGAACGATGTCCATTTTAAAATATGTTGAAATGACGCCGTCGTATTATTTAGTTATTATTTCAAATTTTAATCCCACCCCGTCACACACACTATATATTTTTTAAGTTTGTTTCATTTTACTTCCGTCGAACTGAAAAGATATCAAGGGGCCCTCTCCTTAGGTCCTTTCCTAAGGCTAACTATTAATCTGTAAATGAGAAACAGATATTCGAATATTCCATTAACGTTCTACTATATCCCTAAAACGTTGAGTTTTATAAATAATGTATACCATTATAAACATGATGTAATATTTATTATTTATATAAATGTGTATTGATAACATTGTTACGATTTGGCTGCAGTGACAATCTCTCTGTTGCTTTAATTAATTATTTTATATATTTATTATTATTATTATTATTATTATTATTATTATTATTATTATTATTATTATTATTATTATTATTATTATTATTATCATAATATATCTATCAATTTGTTTATCTATATCTCTATTTATGTATCTATCCATCTATCTATCTATTAATTGCAATGTTTACATTGAGATACAACTTACATTCAGTCAGTGTCGCATGATGGCGTAGGGGTTAACATCGCCGACTGTCAGCTCGAGGCACTAACTGGCACTGATGAGCTGTGAAACAGCGAAACAGTCTGTATGTGGATGACTATATAAACCTCCCCCTGCCATTAGCGTAAAAAAGGCAATGCTCATTAGGTAAACACTAATTCGAGCTCAGGCAATTGCAATGTTTACATTGAGATACAACTTACATTCAGTCGGCTTGAGGCACTAACTGGTCTAGCCGCACTGATGAGCTGTGGATGACTATATATATATATATATATATATATATATATATATATATATTTATACATATATATATATACGTAAGTAACTACCTACCTAACGTGTGTGACACATTAACCGTTTCTCAGCCTAGGACTCTTTTTTACTTACTATGTGCTGATGTATTTAACTGGCAGTATTTCTTATCTCTCGACTTTCGTCTTGCATTCAAATTTATAGAGACATTTTGACAAACTTCTTTATCTGAATATATATATATATATATATATATATATATATATATATATATATATATATATATATATATATATATATAGTTGTGTGTGAAAGAAAATCGTTGTTAAATTACAAACTATTAAAAAATATGTATTTCCACTATCTCCACTCTTTCTCAATCATTTTGTCTCTTTCTAATTCTTACTTACATTAAACAATCTCTAAAGATTACAAGATGGTTTTTCCATTGTTCTGTATTACCGATTATTTATATATCAATACAATTGTAACTTTTATCACAGCGTTGGTATGAAGAAGAAGTGGAAGGAAGATGAAGAGCTTACAGCGATCAAAAAGGAAATGAGAAGAAAAAAAGTAGGTAGATGATAGGAAAGGACATTAAAAAACGATATTATCACCAATTTGAAAACAAAATATGTTTCTTTCGTTGAAATGAAAAAATGTAATGATTGTAATTTACACAGGTCAAGTATTGCTCATTTTCATTTACTTACCAGACTTTCTCACACGAGTCATTCGCATTAATATTATTTAGTTATATCATATAATCATACTAATTATTTATGTAGATTTAATTATTATTTCATATATTTTATGTATATATATATTATTCAATATATATTATATATTATTATGCATACATATTAGTTAGTTAATCAGATATTAGGTCGGTTTATCTATAGCGATCTGCTTATATTGTTTTAAATTTTGTAAGGTATTTATTTTTGTAATATTTTATTATATATCTATTATAGATATATTATATATAATCATTATTATTATTTATTATATATATGTATAATTATTATTTTATTGCTCTACATTATTTACATTTTGGAATATATATATATATATCATTATATATATATATATATCATTATATATATATATATATATATAAATATATATATCGTAATAAAATAGTATTTAATATGTATTATTTGTGTGACGGCTTATTGCTGGGATCTTTGTACTATTCCTCTAGTAAGCAATTTTTTATATTGAACTGTTGGCAAAATCGTCCACAGGAGGAAAAAAAAGCGTCTCACAGGTCAGAAAAGAAAATTCAAAAAAGTTGGACAATAAAATTTAAAAAATATTTTTGTTAAATGGCGAAAGAAATAAAATATCGGGTAAATAAAAGTTGACAAAATATATTGGAATTACACACTGGGTCACAAAATTCCGATCCTTTCTGCGATCGAGCGACAGGTAGCCCGAACTTGAGCTTGCATTAGTTCAAAGCACATTGCGACGGTTGCGAGTCCAAAGAGCAGATAGAGCGTGCACATGACTTGTTTGCCTTCATTGTGCCACGAATCGATAGACGTACCGGGCACGAAGTCACCGAACCCGATCGTACTGAGTGTTATAAAACAGAAGTATGAACCTTCGACATAATTCCAGTTTTTCTCCCACATGGTAAATAGGAGAGTCCCACCAAATATATAGCCGGCCATAAACAGTAAGGTCACCACGACGGGGATAGTGACAGGTCGCTTCTCGTCTCTTTCGTCGTCTAAGGTACAAATCACCGTGTTTTGGGGTAACACGGTCCCATCGATGAAGTTTCCGTGCATAAATTCACCGTTCTCCAAACTGGGTCCCCTCGAGGGGATGAACGTCGTTGCTATTTCTGAACGCACCGCCACCGATGTCGCCAAGGACGTTTCGCCTTTGGGCGTTTTCTTGTCGCAACACATGCAGCATAACACCTGCGTGTAGAAAGCCCGGAAACAACTGGCCAAAAAGTTACCCAGATTGGCGAGGCAGAGGAGCATGAGTGGGATACCGACTACGGCGTAGGCGATTGTTACAAGTCGACCAGCTACAGTTTTCGGTGCGATGTGTCCATAACCTTGACAAAAGAAACAGAAAAATGAAAGAAAAATATAAATAGATTATATGCGTTACAAGAAACTTATGAAAAGGTGGAAAAATAAAAAATAAAATTATTTGTTTACATTATTTTAATTTTTTCGGACGGTTTTACTTTATTCTCATTGCGGAAACCAAGATGGCTGACAAAAAAAACGAAACACATAAATACTATAAAAAATAAAGTTATCAGAAATAATGTAGCAGAGTTATGTTTAAAATATTAGAGGCTATTAAATAGCATTCACTTTATTGAATATCCGTCAGCAGGTTGACCTGAAATGAAATGAAACATGATATTACAAGATGCACTAAGACAGAGTATAACACCTGGATGCTGTAGCAA
>OY744515.1:266659384-266700411 GCA_963556195.1 Sepiola atlantica
GCATGTCTACTGACTATCATGCAACGGAACAAAGAATAACAGATCAAAGAAGACAGATAACCAGGAGAGTGTGGCTCTCAGAGATGGCATGAATGCAAATTAAATCAAACAAGAGATAAATTGTGTAAAAGATCAAGTATCATCCCTCAGTGAAAACCCACAGACAGAAGACTGGCAAAGACCGATAACTATTAAATCAATTAACTTACACAGAAGAAGCATCAAAAGTTGAAAACACCAAACGATTTATGAACGAGGGAAAAACAAAATTTCCATCTCTAAGAAACAAACAATGAAATCAATTAAAATTAGAAACGGAAAAGCTGAACAGACTCTTCCAACACATCTCGACAAATACAATCACAAACCTGCACAACTTAATTCATGTGAGAGGCAAACTAGTAAGCATTACATTTATATTAGAAACAAAACCTCACACAAAGCCTGGATCGAACATCAGACTTGTAACCCAGATGAACAAACTTCGAAATCCGTAAATATGGCGGCAAGAGAACAGAAAGAGATGGAAGAGAGGAAATATGACTCAAAGAAGACATATTAAATAGGAAATATGAAGAACTGAAACAAAAGCCAAAGAGGGAAGACTGAGACGATACAGATACACACCGGAACAGTACAAACAACATAGGACGTTTGAAAACAGTGAAAGTCAGTTTTATCGAAACGTAAACACAGGAAGAGCAAAAACAGAACAACAATACCCGATAGAAACAAAACACTTCTATGACAAGATATGGGGAAAGCGAAAAGACCACAAAGAAAAATGCTGATAAAAGAAGAACTTCAAAAAATTTAAGAAAGAATAGAAACCAAAATTACTGAAAATCGTCTAAGACAACCCAAAGTAAAAATGGCAAACACGAAAGTACCAGGCCACGATACAATACATGCATACTTGTTTAAACAAATTACAATTTAATATGAAAGACTAGCGCAGCACCTAGGAAGATGTATTTAAAAAAAACAGACATACCATACTGGATGCCCAAAGAAAGAACTACATTAATAAAAACACCTAAAAGGAGGCGATCATAAGAAACAACAGACCAATAACCTCTTTACCAACCATGTGAACCATCCTAACGACATGACTGAGAAAACAGTTCAAGACTCCCTAAATAATATTGAACTATTTTCTGAGGAAGAGAAAGGGTGCCTGACATGGAAAGAGGGAACACATGTCCTGTTATACATAAATCAAAAGATTGTGAAGGAAATAAAAAGCAGAAAAAAGAAAATAGTCATAGCATCGACTGCTTACAAGTAAGCCTACAAGAGAATCCCTCAAGCATTGATAATTGAATTCTTATGGATGTAAAAAATATCAGACAAGATTACCAATTTTATTAAGAAAGCAATGGACACATGTTGACTAGAAATGACAGCTGGAGGACAACCCCTGACTGAGATAAGAATAAAGAAATGACTATTTCAAGGAGACTCTATCATCACTAATATTTATCATAGATACTACTAGACAATAGACTCAGGAAATGTGATGTTATTTACAGACACAGAACAAAAAGAAATTAACTTAATTATATGGACGATCTGAAACAATTTGCAAAAAAACAAAACCGAACTGGAAAAGCTGATAAACACGACCAGAATATTCAGACAGGACATTTAAATTGAATTCGGAATGGAAAAGTGCGCATTGCTAGAAGGTGAGAATTGGAAATATCAGAGTGTATCGAACTGTCCAACCAAGATGATATGGGAGCAGTTGGCTCACATGATACATATAACTATTTGGGCGTTCTGGAAGCAGACACTACCAAATCCACATAAATTAAAAAGAAGATTTAAAAAATAATACCTAAGAAGAACAAAAACACTCATAGAAACTCAGTTATATAGTAGAAATCGAATAAAGTAATTAACACTTGGACAATATTACTAGTAAGATATTCTGGTACATTCATACGTTGGTCAAAAGAAGAGCTAAGTTACTTTGGACAGAAAGTTATAAAACTAATGACAATAGGCAATGCACAACCTTTGATGGATGATACTCACCAACTCTACATGAAAAGGAGAGAAAATAGAAGAGGACTCGTAAATACAGAAAACGAACATGAATTGGAAAACTACATGACTCAGAAAACAGAAAAGCTGATCACTGCAGCAAGAGAGACCATAAACATGAACAAGACAGATTGCAGAGAAGCGAGAAAAGAAAAGACGAGAAAAGAAAAGTTGGAAGAGAAACAGCTACACGGACGAATTATAAAAATGGCAAGAGAAGAAGATCATGAAAATAACTGGACACTTGAAAAGAAAAACAGAATCGCTGCTGACAGATGCACAGAACAATGCGATTAGAACTAACCAGATTAGCGCTAAAATAGATTAAACACAGCTAAACCGCAAATGTAGATTCTGTTGACAAAAGAGACGAAACAGTAAATCACATAAATGAATGAAGCAAATTGCTCCAAAAGAAAACATGAACAGATAAGACTATGTGGAGATATCAGTACACTGGGAACTATGCAAACGGCTGTAGTTTGAACACGCATGCAAATGGTACAGACACAAACGGGATACATTACTTGAAAACGAAAATCACTAAATCCTCTGGGGCATGGAGGTGCACACAGATAACCTTATCTAAGCAAGGTGACTGGATGCCATAATTGTTGTATATAAACATATATAAACATATACACATATCTAATTTCATATATATATATATATATATATATATATAAATATATATATATATATATATATATATATTTAATATCAAGATATTATGACATGAAACATCATCTGTAGAATCCTTATTTAGATTTTGATCCAAATCTATTACATGATTTTGAATCTAGAAAATGTGTACAATTTAAGGTGCTAGCTTAAGTGGTCTTAAGATAAAATTGGAATTCAGGGAATCTTGATTCATTAGTCCTTAATTACTATAGATGAAATTCAATGGTAATGTAACATATTTTAATTTTCAAATAATTTGTGCCTATATTACGCTTCCTGTAGCCCTATGAAATACGCCCCAAAACTGACATTTGGGGAATATTCTTTAAATTTAAGACTAATACTTATCGTCAACATTTCACAAAAATAGGAGGTACTTGAATTTTTTCATATGCCGTTCACACTCTTTTTAAGATTGTATAAGATAAAATTTAACTAAATATAGCCCGCATGTCAACCTCTATGATTAGCAGTTGTGTTCTAAAATCAATAATGGTCGGTTAATTAGTTTATGAATTAATCCTGTACATACACATAGCTTCATGAATAAATAAACACACCGAACTTCATAAATATGCCGGATTTAGGAGTGTTCTCTATGATCTAACGAAATGGTAAGCTATAATTATGATTAAATGGTTGGGTTATATCAGCCGTAAATGCTTCCTTAGAAAACATATAAATTAGATTGACCCTCTTTAAGTAAGATAACTGTTAATCGTAATAATTGATTAGTATAGAGTATTTCCTTTAGTTTAGTGAGACGACTACGCGATGGGCGAGTATAATGTTTGCAACTTAACTGCTATTAGAACTCGTTTAAGACTTTTTACTTGATTAGTAACAACTAATTTCATTCAGCTTGAAACTAAATGTAAATTAAGCCAAAGTATAAATGTCCAAGTCGTTAAATTATTACATTTGAACCAATGAATAAAAACAAAATCAAATTATTACATTTGAGCCAATAAATAAAGACAAAATTAAATTATTACATTTGAACCAATAAATAAAGACTAAATTAAATTATTACATTTGAGCCAATAAATAAAAACAAAATTAAATTATTACATTTGAGCCAATAAATAAAAACAAAATTAAATTATTACATTTGAGCCAATAAATACAAACGAAATTAAATTATTACATTTGAGCCAATAAATAAAAACAAAATTAAATTCTTACATTTGAGCAAATATATAAAACAAAATTAAATGATAACATTTTAGCCAATAAATAAAAACAAAATTAAATTATTACACTTGAGCCAATAAATAAAAACAAAATTAAATCATTACATTTGAGCCAATAAATATAAACAAAATAAAATTATTACATTTGAGCCAATAAATAAAAACAAAATTGAGTTATTACATTTTAGCCAATAAATAAAAACAAAATAAAATTATTACATTTTAGCCAATAAATAAAGTCAAAATTAAATTATTACATTTGAACCAATACATGAAGTCAAAATTAAATTATTACATTTGAGCCAATAAATAAAAACTAAATTGAGTTATTACATTTGAGCCAATAAAGAGAAAATAAAATAAAATTATTACATTTGAGCCAATAAAGAGAAAATAAAATTAAATTATTACATTTGAGCCAATAAATAAAAACTAAATTAAATTATTACATTTGAGCCAATGAATAAAAACAAAATTAAATTATTACATTTGAGCCAATAAATAAAAACAAAATTAAATTATTATATTTGAGCCAATAAATAAAAACAAAATAAAATTATTACATTTTAGCCAATAAATAAAGTCAAAATTAAATTATTACATTTGAACCAATACATGAAGTCAAAATTAAATTATTACATTTGAGCCAATAAATAAAAACTAAATTGAGTTATTACATTTGAGCCAACAAAGAGAAAATAAAATTAAATTATTACATTTGAGCCAATGAATAAAAACAAAATTAAATAATTACATTTGAGCCAATAAATAAAAACAAAATTAAATTATTATATTTGAGCCAATAAATAAAAATAAAAAATGTAAACTATCGGAATTCGCACATGTTGCCATTGCAATAAAAAATAAGCCTTCTCTTATATAAGTAATTATTTCAATCAACAACTTCAGATCGTATTTTCGAATTTATTTTACTCTTTTACTTTAGTTATCACAATAATAATTATCCACTTTAATATCGAACTTGAATTAATCAACGTCTATTTCAACCGAGACTTTCTTCCATAATTAGTTGGTGTTCGTTATAACTATTTCCAAAACGTAGCTTTCAGTGGTGAATTCAACTTTGCGGTCTGACCGAAATTCTTGCATCATTTTGATGGGGACCAATGGTGGGTGTTATCTGGGTTGCATTACCCGTTCTTTCGGGGTACCCGGTAAGATCCAACAAGAATGACACAGAAGAGAACGTATATGGAAAGCTTTGGTTTTCTTTATTTCCCATCAACGGATGGTTTACGCTGGCTACGCACACACATATGAAAAATATTTTGACATACTTTTGTCTCATGAAAGTCGTTTTCTTGCTGAGATCACAGACTTGGTTTCCGCTAGAAACTCGTTCGTATATACATCCGATTGCAAAGCAATTTGCTCTGCATTGTCTATCCGAGCGTGAACTGAAGCAATTGTTCCACAAGCACTTCCAATTGTCTGTTTGATGAAATACAAGTCAGGGGATTCCTTCACTGTACCAACTTGCTTATCAGTCGCATTTTTAGTCAGCGGACACGAAAGCCTAACAGCAAGGGGGCTTGGGTATAATAGCCAATAAAGTTTCGTCGGTGCCATAAACCTCTGTAGACTCTCATTCTTCCGGTACTTCGATACTCCGATAACCAAGCGCTCCGGCTCTTCGCGTTTCTGAAAGCGCCGCCTTTCAAGTCCTGCTTGAACTTCGGAACCTTCTCATTTTTAACAGTTATCAAGTCGCTTTCTTTCTTTCTCGACGTCCCACCCACAATGGACTCGTCCACGATTCATTTTTGTCACTCTTCAACATCTTACATCTGCTTTCTGTTGTTTGTTTATTTATATTTTTTGTTTTCTTTTCTTCTCCACGAACTCTGTACTAGATATGAAACTTTGTATATGCCTTTCATTTAGGTATCTGACGAACAGCGAGAAAATAAGATTAATGGCTGCATTTTATTCGTTGATAAACAATTATAAGACCACAAGCAATTCGGTTATGGAAAAAATGATTTGATTATTAAAGATTGAATTTTTGCTCACTGAAATAGAAACATCACTAAAGCTCCCTTTCTCGGGTAGAGCTTATTTTTAAGGATATAGCCAACTGCCATTAGCTTTAAGTCATAGCTCATCAGGTAAAACTAATTCGAGCTCCCGGCACATGACAATGTTTTCATTGAGATATCATCAACATTCAGTAAGTGATAGCGCCGGGTAAAGAGCGCCGACCGTCAGCACGACGGTTAAGTTTTAATCCCGGCTTGAGGCACTAGCTTGTCTAGCCGCACTGAAGAGCTGTGAAACAGTCTGTATGTAGGGTGACTATATATATATATATATATATATATATATATATATATATATGTGTGTGTGTGTGTGTGTCGCTCTCCCTTTTTCTCGGCTAAAAATGACTAATTCCTTGAGATTTGAAGAGTGCAATTCATAGGCTTTCGGAAAACCAAAGTATTTAAATTATGGGTGTTTATATCCTATTAATATTTCGGACAATCATGTGTCGTTTTTCAATAATATCTTTTTGTTTAATAAAAATGAATACAATATGAAACTTTTCTGTAGATATAGACAACGTTAATTTCAAATGGCCTTTGATGACTGTTTCGTAGCGACACGCGTACATCGGCCTAACGTGAAATGTCCATTTAAACCGCAAATAGTTTTTTGGTTAATATCTAATCTTCAACATACTCGCATTTTGTATGTTTTTTTTCTTATTCAAAGTCCAAGTGATTTTTTAATTCACGAGTATTTTTGTATAAATGAGATCTTTCTCGGTCTGTAAAAACTTGTTAATATTAAAAACACTCACGTGAAGAAAAGAAAAAACACCTCAAAATGTATGTGAAATAGACTTTATTTATTTCATATGAACCTTCCTAACATTTCTTCTTTCCTCCGATATTTTAAACCTTAAGAAAACCTGTCATTAATTAAGATTATAAATTAGAAAATGAAAATAAATTTTCAATTAACATTTTTCTTACATACTATTACATGTTCACATCTCTTCACAATAACATGCCATCTCACTTATGAAATCATTCTAATTGAGTGTTAACACATTTTGACAATTACACATTTTAAAACTACATAGTTTGATATTCTTACCTTTAAGACATGTAATTTCAAAATGTAATTTATTTTTAAACTGTTTCTAATTTCCTAATTTGAAAGATCATTCATGCTGTGCATGCATTTATTTTTATGCAATTCAATTTCAACAAGAGATTAGTCTCCCCTACTTACAAACACTTTTCAAGTGTTAAATCAGTATCAGAAGAATACGCTCAGATGGTCAGGTTTTTCGAAACATTAATTCATCCCTCGCTCTCCTCTACAGACACACGCTCATATTTTGACACTGTTGATGACACGCCAATTCTCTCATATCACAATGCATACATGTTAATGCATAATTGCATCGATTTGGCAACTCACGGGAACTATTTTGCTTATTTCTTCTCCTTCATTAAATTTACATATATGTTTTCCTTATATTACCTTCATGTATGTCAATGTCTCCTTTCATTCATAACAATATTTCACTACATATCTGAAAATCGTATACACTTGACCGAAGAGCCATATGAATTGGACAAAACATATTTTACATAAATCATTATTTATATCAACGCATACACACACTAATGCGTGCGTGTATATGTGATGAAATATTGATGAATTTAGTCAGTGTTAAAAAGTATATCAATCGACATGATTATCTAATAATGAATATTATATATATATATATATATATATATATATATATATATATATATAAATATATTATTTGTGGTGACAGAAAATATATACTTAAATATAAAATGACACATAATATAACATGACTCTCTAAAAAGACATATTAAAGCAATAAATAAAATGTAATGTGGATGTTTTACCTGGATTATTATTATTATTATTATTATTATTATTATTATTATTATTATTATTATTATTATTATTATTATTATTATTATTATTATTATTATTATTATTATTATTATTATTATTATTATTATTTATATTATTATATATATATATATTTTATATATATATATAAATATATATATATATATATATATATATATATATATATATATATATATATAGCAGAGCCATTCTCTTTTACAGATTTTTGTAATTAAGAGTTGTTTAATATATGTTAGATACTTTCTTCTGTGTCGTCAGTCCTATCAGATACATCTATAAATGCTAATAAAACTTCTTTTGTAATCGGCAGTTTATATAATGCATATATATATATATATATATATATATATATATATATATATATATATATATATATATATATATATACTTATATATATATATATAGTATGAAAACATGTTTATAGTAAGCTACACAGAAACGTTTATAATAGGCAGTTTATATATTGCATATATGTGCATGAAAATATGATTATAGTAAGTTTATATAATGCATAAATATGCATGAAACATGCTTATAGTAAGCTACACAGAAACGTTTGTGTTTCGCTCAGTCAGAGCTCACCAGGCCTCGTGTGACTATGATCATTCTCCGTTCCCTTTTCAAATAACACGTTTATATTAATTACTGTCACTATTTATTAAATCTGTTAGTTTATTGCCTATTAACTACAATGAAAAAATTAATTAACATTTTCTAATTTTGTTATTTCTTTGTATTTCTTTCTCTTCCATTTGAAGAAGGGAACATTTGAAAGATATTACTCTTTATTAATTATCTATATAAACTGAGTATAAACTGATTTACCGAGTTGTTGACAAAGCCGTTGTAATTTATGTTTGAAATATAACTCTGTTCCGGAGTTCGAATCGACGACCGCGAGAATAATTATTCTCTACACTGACGATTCCCGTAAGGATGAAACGTGTACGTATGTAGATAAATATAAATGTTTATAATTAATTATCTCACTATCTCTCTCTATATATATAAAGTGCGGGTTTGTCGTTCAATTTCAAAGTATTGCAGGGTTAGTTAATAAAATTGAAATATAAGCCATATTAGCAATGCAAGATTAATTAATTTTTTTTACATTAATCCAATCAATTTCGGAATAAAATTCGTTCTTCAGGGGTGACCAGTATTGAGTCATTTTGTTTCATAAAAACAAGAATAAACAAACTTATTTCTTTGTTGCTTGATAAACGTCTTTGGTACGATGTGTCCGCAGTGTTGTTTTCGGCGGTTATGATTCAAATACGGTGTCGAACGAAAGAAGCGTTGGCTCGCCGTCATGAAAAAGTGTGGGTTAGTCGTTCAATTTCAAAGTATTGCAGGGTTAGTTAATAAAATTGAAATATAAGCCATATTAGCAATACAAGATTAATTAATTATTATTTTGTTTACATTAATCCAATCAATTTCCGAATAAAATTCCTTCTTCACGGGTGACAAGTTAAGAACAACATGGTACTGTGAGTTCTCACTATGACTGACGTGAGTCAAAAAGACTCGATTATATGTTCAGTTGATCACATGTTAATTCGACACCGATGGTATCATGTTGTTCTGAACTTTTGTAATATAAAATATAAATAACTATTAAGCTCTTTTATTTAATTTAATTTTTAATGAACTCCGCTGGGGGTTCTTTTCACTGATCTTACCAAGATATAAATATATATATATATATATATATATGTGTGTGTGTGTGTGTTATGCGGATAACTGTAACTACTATACACATATATATGTGTGTATATATATATATATATATATATATATAGAGAGAGAGAGAGAGAAAGAAAGAAAGAGAGAGAGAGAGAGAGAGAGAGAGAGAGAGAGAGAGACCGACGTGATTGATTAATGTCATCTTAGTTTAAATTAAAAATAAGAATAATGTGTGAGAGATGGAAAATTGCACCGAATGTAAGGAAAATCATTCATGCCTTACATTTAAATTATTTCTCTTACATTTTAAGCCTATTATTTTCGTTATTTAAAAATGTATCAATTTTAATATTCTTCTTTGCATGAATAATTATTTTCAGAGAGAAACTGGAGCATACTTTGATTGTAAACAAAAACTATCGAAGGATTACAAAAATCTCTACTGAGAATAAGTTGTTATTTAATTCTAAAATGGAAAATCTGACAACATAACTTATATAGGAATAATTTTACATAGCAAATATAAATATGAATCCCGTACGAATGTTATAATATTACAATCTTGTTATTAACCAACATTCACAAGAACTTGAATTTCAATTCAAAGCATTGCCGTGAGAAATTGTGATATGCACATAACAATTCAACTTTTAATAAAAAGTGTATGTGTATAGGTGCGTGCGCGATACAAACTTGTCTTTAAAAGATCTAATAAAAACATTACTAACCGATGGTGGTTATAACGGTGACAGAGTAAAGCAGGGCTCCTGTAAAAGACCACTGCAGTTCAACAGGGGTCTTCTCGTCACTGCCGTCCCAACCCCCTTCCTTGACCGCTCGGAACACCTCCAATTGGAAGTCCTTCAATTTGTCATTTACGCTCTGCTTCCAGTGGTCTTTGTTCAAGATGTTCAGGCTCTCCGTGTAGTTCCACAGTCGATCCACGGCCTGCCTATATAATAATAATAATAATAATAATAATAATAATAATAATAATAATAATAATAATAATAATAATAATAATAACAATAATGATAATGATAATAATAATTATAATACTATTACTATTAATAATAATAATGATAATAATAATAATAATAATGATAATAATAATAATAATATTAATATTAATATTAATAACAATAACAATAACAATAACAATAATAATAATAATGATAATAATAATAATACTAATAATATTAATATTAATAATAATAATAATAATAATGATAATAATAATAACCATACAAAGGACAGTAATGATCAAAACAGCTACAATCCTGAGAAATGTTCTCGAATGCGGAAACCAACCCACATAAGCAACGAATGGAGAACAAACACATGGAAGCGCAAGACAACAGAACGGAGAAAATACAACCGCGAGAGAGAGGCGCAAGCATAGGCTGACACCACGAAAATTATGGACAGAGGGTCGAGGAGGGAAAGCGCAAACCAGACCCCCACTGGAAGAGCGCGGACAGCTCTGGGACCTTGGGGAGGCTTGTTACCACTCAGACCCCAGAGGGGACCAATGGCCCTTATCAGCGGGAAATCGGTGGTAGGTGGTTGTTGCGATACCGCAAGGTCATCAGCGGTGATGAACGAAAAGAGGTGGAGCATACTGGAAGTCTGAGGAGACTTGTTGTCACTCAGACTCCAGGGAATACCACAGGTTGTTGGCAGTGGGTGATCACTGACGATGACCAGTGTGATAACTCCTAGTGAGTGAATAATAATAATAATCAAAAGAATTTGAAAATAAATACAAAGATGTGGAGATGGAAACTGTAGTCACGTGACACTCGAAAACTCAACCATTTTCAATAATCATTCAGTTCTTCTGAATGATAACAAATATTTGTGAGAAACATATAAACAACATTCTAGGAAAAGCATCCCTTAAGAAATCCAACAAATTGTGATAACAGTCACTAAGTATATCCTGTTTTTCGTATGAAAACAGCCACTTAACGAGATTATATCGACCAACCGCACGTAATTTGAAAAAGAATAAGGCTGCATAAACACAGTATATATATATATATATATATATATATATATATATATATATATATATATATATATATATATATATATACACGACCTAGACACCATTTAAACCATAGATTATAACAATGACACTGCACTCAAGGTTTTGATTGAACCAACCCAATTCCACCCCTATTACTTGTAAACAAATTGTTTCAAACAATCTATCCTTATCCCTTACAGTGTTCCCCTCTCCTAAATTTCAATATAACCGAGTAGAACAGACTTGATCTTTAATTTCACTAACTTTCTTCCCATCAATTTATTCCCCCCTGTCTCCTTGGTCATTTAACGCCCCTCCTAATTATTCATCTAACCCATAATTTGTTTTTTTAATTAACTATTCCCTAGCTCCTTTTTAATTTAATTTTTAATTTTTAATTTTTTAATTTTAATCACTCACTCTCTCATATTCCTCTATTTATTTTACCAGTCTTTTAACTAATTCTTCTTTAACCCTCTTTAAACCCCCAGTAACCAAAACTGGTAATTACAATTTAATTTGCTCTTAGCTGCCTGAAATGTTAGACGCTCACTCATTTGATTTCTATTTTTAGAATCAACAATTTCTATACCCACTTCCCACTTCAGATTAATCCCACTCCCGAAACCTACATCCTACCGACCGCCCGCCCACACCCTTAACCTACCTGTCACTTTAACTGCATCCCCATACCAACCCTTCCTCCTTTTCCTTTCCCTTCTTTTTTATTTCCCCCAAATTCACAAAGCGGCTTTTTAAGCCATCCAGTACCTCATAACCCCCCCCAACCCCAAAATCTTTAACAATTTTGCCTTTTTGCCTCATTCTGATTTAAACCTTGATTGAGATTCATCTGTTTTATTTGGTCCTGGAAGTACATTAAAAAAATCGCCTGTTTTCCTCTTCTCAACCCCCTTTAAGTGCGTCTGGACTTACCTATATTTTGAGCACTTTCTCCAATCTGCTCCCTCGCAAAGAGTTTCTCTTCACTCTCTACAATTCACCGGACTTCTTTTCAACGGAAATTTACCACCCGGACAATTTGCATATCTTTTTAATGGAATTTTTCTTTTCATTTAATACGTTGTTTTAACAAAAATTATTTTAATAATTTTTAATAATAACTTTCATATTTTCCAAATATTTGAACTTTGTTTTTTTCGAAAGCCAACTTATCCATCTGTATTTCTCCTCTGATGATAAGATTTCGATCTTTGAAAAGCCTTGGCTTAAGGAAAGAATAATAAGCACTAGTTTATTACTGAATACACCTTGCATTGAACAATTGAAATTTGAAATAAATCTGGACAATCGTCTCATATTTATCACTCTTTTTTCTTCTATCCCTACTATTGCTCTATCTCGTATATTGAGCTAATCCTTTTCACAATAGGTTACATCTACTAAAAGTTTTCACTTTGGTTTATTTTGATCCTACATATATATATATATATATATATATATATATATATATATATATATATATATATATATATATATATACATATACATATATATATATATATATATATATACACATACATACCTACATATATATACATTAATTTCAAGTAAATAAAATTAAATTATTTTACCTACACGCCAGCATTTCAGGCTTTCGCTCTCATCAGTATAGGTATGATAATCTCAGACAGTCGCACAGTTCGAACCCCTTCCACAGAATCAACCTAGACTCACTAAGCAAGCGCTGTCACCCTGAGGCCACGTAACATTACCACATTTAAGAAGGACATTTAAGTACTATTTATGCGAAGGCCGGCATATCTAGAAAGACTGACTAAACATTCTAGGTACGTTGTCAGAATATGCCTTATAGCTACGTTTAATTCTATTTTAACTTCTCCGAACACGGTTGATAACAATATTGATTTTGAGTAAATAATATAAAATTCATATATATATATATATATATATATATATATATATATATATATATATATATATATATATATATATATATATACGAATCCGAGACAACTACCACTACGACGGTAGATATTTAGAACACACCCAATAATCTGAATTTCCCTTAAAAAAAATAAACAAGAGCCACTAGCATCGGTTGGTTCAACACAAAAGAGTCGTGAAGGGTCAAGGTGAATGGCAAGACCAAGACACCTCCAGTGGAAGTGCACGGGGAGTATTGCAATCATCAACAAACTTATTACAACTCAAATTCCATAAAAAGCCAACAGCCGTTAACATCAATGGTAAAGAGCTGTTGTAGAACGCAACATGATTTCCACCGGGTATCAAAAGTAGCTGAAAATACTGGACATCTGGGAGACCTGTTGTCACTCAGACTCTAGAACAAACTACTTGTTATTACCCGTGAGTAATCAATAGTGACGACTCGTGTAAACACGCATAGTGAATAAATAAATAAATAAATAATAAATAATAAATAATAAATAATAAATAAATGATGATGATGATGATGATGATGATGATGATGATGATGATGATGATGATGATGATGATGATGATGCGTGTGTGTGGGTTTCTTAGTGTATGGGTACGGCCTTTAAAGAAAAACCTAATCGAGCCACTTGTTGCTCTCTTTCAAACGCCGACATTGTCTGAGTGTTCGGTATTATTCAAAAATCGAAGTCAAGTGTCATTCACTTTTTACTTTTTCAATCTTGCCCTTCCCTTAAATTGTCCTATTTCCGCAAAACAAATTTAATCGGATGAATAATTTGTATTTGCTAATCTCCTGCCACAAGACAGTCGTTTGCGAAGAGAGATAAGCGAACTGTCAACAATCACTCCTAGTAAGCCACAGACTAACGAGGAGGCACGAATTGAAGGGAGAAGAAAACACAGAGAATCAATAAATAAAACTGTTCAGTTATTCATGAAAGCCTCAAAAGTAATAAATATCGGACTCCAAAATTCAAGAGGGCAAATATGGAATTCTGCCTGCCAATTCCATAGTCTGTGACGATGTACATTAGGCCAATCACGCTGACCCGCATTAAGAGCTCTAAAGTACTAATTGTATTTTATTCTCGGTGTAAATCTTCTCAGAAATCATTACGATCAAAAATATTTGTTCCACAATCAATTCTGTATAATATATAAGAAGGGCAAAAGATCAAAATATTTAAGTCTATTTCATTATTTTTGTATACCATTAGGTATATATATATATATATATATATATATATATATATATATATATATATATATATATATTTATACATATCATATATATATATATATATTTATACATATCATATATATATATATATATATATATATATATATATATATTTATACATATCATATATATATATATATATATATATATATAAATATATATATATATATGTATATATATATTTATACGTATCATATATATATATATATATACATATGTCTCTCTCTGCATATATATCTATCTATGTATTTATATATATATATATATATATATATATATATATATATATATATATATGTATATATATATATATATATATAAATAAAATATGAAACTAAAAGTATACTTTTAGTAGATAGAACCTTAATCAACATGTTTTTACCAAGTACAACTTGCATTGAACAATCGAAGTTGAAATAGATTTGTCATTCGTACATGTTTATCACTCTGCTTTCATTTGTCTTTATATATATATATATATATATATATATATATATATATATATATGATATATATATATATATATATATATATATATATATATATATATATATATATATATATATATATATATATAGTCTAAAGAAGCTTTGAGCCATAAAAAAAATGTAAAATGCAGTTTAAATCCCCAGACAAACTAACTAAATCCAAGATATTGCAGACTTAACATTCGTTGGAAAATTAATAAATGAAAAATATAAGTAAAAAAAAAAAAGAAAAAAAAAGAAAAAAAAGGGGGTTAATTATCTAAGAGTGAAACAAAAACAGGAGACCTTAAGCGTCTAATATTAACAGCTGCTTACCATGTAACTGTTTCGGAGATTTAAAAACAGGACAGTTATAATATTCATGGCTCTCCAATGGTACTAATTATAGGACCATTTCCCCAATAATCAAGTGTCGAAATAATTCAGCTTAAAATATCACTAATATATACATAAATAAATAAGAATAATGATAAAATAATAATAATAATATGTTACCCTTAAGACTACCGTATGATATAGTAATTTGCATATCAAATAACATTAATTAAAACAATAATAAAAAATAAATAAAAAAAATATATAAAAATTAAAATGATAATAATACTATCTAAACACTACATCCAAGAACCATTCTGCAATATGGTAGCTAGCAATAAAATTATATAGGAATTAAAGTTGCATTAAAAAATAAATAAAAAATAAAGCTTAAGTACCTTTGGTACCAGAAAAGCAATTAGATACGAGGAAGGAAACCTAGCCATACAGATCTAAATACCCAATATATAGTCTAAAGAAGCTTTGAGTCATAAAAAAAAAAAAATGTAAAATGCAGTTTAAATCCCCAGACAAACTAACTAAATCCAAGATATTGCAGACTTAACATTCGTTGGAAAATTAATAAATGAAAAATATAAGTAAAAAAAAAAAAGAAAAAAAAAGAAAAAAAAGGGGGTTAATTATCTAAGAGTGAAACAAAAACAGGAGACCTTAAGCGTCTAATATTAACACGGGGATCATATATATATATATATATATATATATATATATATATATATATATATATATATATATATATGTGTGTGTGTGTGTATGTGTGTATGTATGTATATATATATATATGTCTCTCTCTCTGTATATATATATATATACATATCTATGTATTTATATATATATATATATATATATATATATATATATATATATATATATATATACATATATATGGAGAGAGAGAGAAAGAGAGAGAGAGAGAAAGCGAGAGAGAGAAAACAAGATAGAGAGAGAGTGTGAGAGAGAGGCGTGGAGAATACAAACAACTTTGCTTGCGATAACTAAGTAATAAAAGAGCATATAGTTTCTTAACAGAAAGTTTGCAACCAACGTGGCCACCACAAAAGTAAAAAAAAGAAATAGACAATTAAAACAAAAAAAAAAAATGCAAAGAAAAACGCAAAAGGCGAAAACACAAACATTTTTCAGGGATAATTAATCTAGTGGTTTTTCAAAAGTGACCAGACGTGATTAATGTGTGTAAGTTTTTCTTTTCAACTTTTGCTTTCATAACATTTTAACAGCTTTTTCGAAAACCTAACCATTTTGTTTCCGAAATCATTGTAATAATACTGCATTGTTTTGTCCAAAATATAATTTATATATTTTTCGTTTTTAATCCTGAAATCGACATTTTACATTAAGAATACATTATTTATTGATATATTTGATTGAAAAGTAAAGCCTCGATTTCATAATTTTCCACCTAATTTGAAAGAAAAAGTAATTTTAAGTCAATTTAAACACATTAAATTATGAAAAACAAATTCATGGAATTTTTCAACAAATTATCAATGAAGATTTAGGACAACTATTATTGAAAATGTGCTGGCAAACCAACGAGAACGGCTATTGGTGCGGTCGCGGAAGCAGTGAGCAGGAAGGGAATTCCAAAGAGTAGCTGGGCAAGGAAAGATGCCATTAGTGTCGAAAATGTTTCAGCGTCTAGCGACCTCTGCTGTTAGTCGGGTGGACTGAGGTATTTTCGTTTCGGAGGTACAAGTGCAGTAAGTTTATCGGAGCACATTCTGTGGAAGTAAGACGACTTCCGTGAACAATGCGAAAACGTTCTCTGCGCGTTTCTCCGCCGTCTTTTTAAAATTGTCTTCTTTCTCCAGCTTTTTTTTGTTCATTTGCTTTTGACACCTGAGGATGATTCGACGAAGAATCGAAAACGTTCGTGAAACCTATGAAACCTATGAAACATTTTTTTTAATGTGTGTGTGTGTGGTTTATACATATGTATGCGTAGAGAAGTTTAAACCATGAAATGTATTTTAAGAAAAATTGTAATTTCAGAAAAATGGCATGGTTGATATATAGAATTAATGGATAATCGTGTGGACATCCTGATTAAGATACAGCCAAATCCCACCTCTTATGGATATGTGAGTTGTAGAACTGAACTTAATATGCGGTTTATTGCAAAAGAATGCCATTTTCTACAGAAGAACGTTCAAGAAGAGGTGAGCAGAGGGTGGAAGGTGTATTATTAAGTTCAGAAAAACAGGAAATGGAGAAATTAGCTAGAAAAGTTAGGACGGGAGTTTAATTTTCATGAGATTAAAACTTGTGAAAGAAATTGCTTTGCAAATAATTTCTGAGAGAATTTATTTGTTTTCGCCTGAAATGTTTTTAATATTAAGGAATTTTACATATTTCTGTCTTTGCATTAACAAAAAAGAATATGTGTCAATATTTTATCGAAGACATCAAAAACAAATATGAAAAGTCGAAATATGCTTTTGTTAGCAATTTTATTTTTATTTCAATTTACGTGGAAAGAGAAATAGTGTAATTGCCGCTTCTGTAGATTTGGTGCGGTTGTAGAATTGCTTTCACTAATACGCTTGGAAAGGTTATGCATATGTTTGTCTTTAATAGTGCATACCCTGCCCCTCAAGGTTTGGTAGTCTACGAGAAAGAAAATAAACGGCAAATAAGCTCCAAAAGACGAGCAATACAAAATAAATAAAGGAACAATTAATCTGCCTCCTCAAAAGTGAACAGACGTGACCAATCTGCAAGCTTTTCATTCAGACTTTAAAAGTTGAATTAAATTTAAACAGCTTTGTTGAAAACATCAGCTTCACGTTTCTGAGATCATTTTGGGATGATCGTTGTTATAATACTTCATTGTCTCGTCCAAAGTATTTAAGTATTGAAATGATTATTCAAAATCATCGTTGTTATAATACTTCATTGTTTCGTCCAAAGTATTTTTAAGTATTGGAATGATTATTTAAAATCATCGTTGTTATAAATACTCCATTGTTTCATCCAAAGTATTTTTAAGTATTGAAATGATTATTTAAAATCCTGAACTTATGAAAACATTTTTCATCAATATTGTAATATAGTAATGCCTCGAGTTAATGATTTTGCACATATTTTAAAAGATAATGTTGTTTTAAATCTAAAACTTTACAATATAAAAAAAATATACAAGCAAAATAAAACAAACTATCGTGACGACTATTATTGTGTACTTGTAAACATACAGAATTTAATCTACAGAGAACATACTTACACCCTACAGGTGCTACTTTGGCTTGATATATACACTGCCCGCCTCTCATTTATTTTGTATACACGAATCTTCGCAATATCTTCCGATTCCTTGTGCAGTGCTCTTCTGTCGACGAAATTTTGATGATGATTTACGGAAAAAATGACGAAATTTGAGTTCCTTCAAATTAGTGTAAGCTCTCAATTAATCGGAATAGTTTAGTGAGCATTAAGTGGCTTCTCATTGAATAATTGGCATACATGTGGCACTGTCTCGTCTTTGAACGTTAGGGTTATGGTTAGGGTTGCAGGTTCAGTAACCATACATTATTTTGCCACCAATTTGTAGAAGTGTGTGTTTTTCTCTTGTATCATGTTGCTCGCAATATGAGATGTAGATCGCATAACAAGATATTAAATTAAATTCACAACACGGGGATAACAAACAAAAGCAACACCAAAATATCGTCTAATGATTGTCAGGCATGAAGTGTCTTATTATTCCACATAAAGTTTATATATTTTTCTAATTACTCGTTTTCAGATAATTGCCCAGTCTGTTTACATGCAACTGCTTAACAACATTTAAAATATATGCGAGAGCTACAACATGATGATTGTTGTAGTGTTATTTAGTATATTCCAATGTGGAACACATTTTCTCTGCATTAACATAGTAAAATATTATTTTTTGAAGAAAAAGAACAAACAAGTGTAATTGATATGGTTTTTAAGATATTCAAAGTCGAGAAATTTTATTTTGTACCCCATGCAAATGAAACTGAATTCCCTATTAAAAACTGGTTGTATAATGAAATGAATAAACATAAAAGTGGAACGTCGATTGGTAAAAGAAAACAATTTCGAAAATGGTTACTTTTTATTTTTCGCCTTTATTATAAAAAACAGAACAAAGACTTAATGAATATTAAAGAAGAAAACTATTTTCTTTTTGTAATAGAGGATGTTTTTTTCTTTTCTATGACAAATGTCATCATCATCATCATCATCATCATCATCATCATAATCACTACAAATATGTTAACTCCTTGGCATTTTGGCTAAGAGCAAAATGTATCATCTGTTCTGATGCTGCACTTAGTTTTTCTGTCTCCACCCACTGAAAGAGAAATCCTTCTAGACCGAGAACATTTTAATTTTTGTTCAAATCTAGAGTTCCTCGCATGTATTTAACTATTAACAGACAACCATTGTGAATTATTGCGTTTTATTCAAACTTTACTTTTAAAAGTTTCAAAAGTTATTCAAGTGTTTTGCTATGTGTAAATATATACGTGCGAAAACGTAACCGAAATATAAGAAAATGAAACGGAAGTTATACTTTTGAATTTTAAACTTAAGTCAATACATCGTTTTAAATAATATCTATGCTAATAATAATTAAGAAAGTAATAGCAAGGCATTTTTTTTTCGTATTCATAATAAAATAGAAAAATCAAATTATAAGTGAATCGTACTGAATATGAATTTATAAGACAATAAAAAAATGCAAATAATTTATAACCTTCAGAGTGGTTAGTAAGGTTTCCTGTTGGTTTACATACTGTATGTGAAAATATTTAGTGTATATTTGGATTAGGTACACGTAAGGTGTTTTGATATAAATATAGTTCGGATAAATGAAAAAGTTTCGCATTTATTCATTTATATATATATATATATATATATATATATATATATATATATATATATATATATATATATATATATATATATATATATGCGTATGTCCTTAAACTTGAATATTATAAAAAAGAAAGAAGTTATAGAAATGTGTTATGAGGTAGGTACGAAGGTGATAAGGTTCCTCATTTGACTCCCGAATAAAGTCGGGTTGACATAGTATATATGGTTATATGGATATATTATTTTATTTAAACTATTGCGTCTGCTGGAGACACCCTTGTTTCGTCTGTCTAGACATCTAAACATCAGGTTGCAGGTCCCATATTCCAGGTTCCCGGTTCCAGATTACAATAACTGACTCAGAGTCGCATGGACGAAATAATGAAACATTTCCAAAGGGGAGCCAACCAGTAGACACGATATATACGCGAACAGTAAAGCAGATGACACACGTAGACACGTTTTGCGCATTTTCACCAGCTCGTCCAGCTGTTTGTGTTCATTTTACTTATATATATTTACATACATATTGGCATTCATGCTTATCTATATATATATATCTTCCACTCTTTGTGTATTTATCCTGGCTAGTTTCTCTGTGTTCTTCCCTTTTATCGTTTACCGCATCTCCTATACTAGCTCAGTAGGTGTGAAAGTGACAAAGAAAATGAAAATAAATAAACATATCTAAAAAGAATAAGAAATAAAGAAAAATATGTCACCTACTTGTCAAATCATATTTCAATGTCACTAAAAGTCTTCTCATATTGTCCAATCGGATCATCTTTTCCTTCTCCCACGTGTGTGCCTTCAAAATAAACTTATTTCCAAATCTTCACTTTTTCTGAAAACCTTCGCTAACACGAAGGAAACTGGTCAAATCTCTTCTTTTTGTATTTCTCCTGCATTTTAACCTGATTTCCGTTTGTAATTTTTCTCACATTTTGTCTACCACGGCATTTCATTTTCATGACTTATCGTGTACCTTACCCAATATATGTATTCAGAAGATGAGAACAACATTGGTACCGCCCGTTTCAAATCCAAACGGAGGGGGGCCTATGGTTTGTCGCCTGTGCCGGACTATTTTAAGCCTCTGTATGTCTCTCTTCCTGTTGTTTGAAACCGATGTTGTGCTGATCTTCTGTAATACACACACACATGTATATATATATATATATATATATATCTTTCTCTCTCTCTTTCTCTCTCTACGTATATATATATATATATATATATATATATATATATATATATATAGTCATCCACATACAGACTGTTTCGCTGTATCACAGCTCTTCAGTGCAGATAGACAAGTTAGTGCCTCACACCGGGATTGAAACTTAACTGTATGTGTGTGTGTGTTATAAATTGAGAGCGTAATTGATAGATTGATAGATAGTTGGTATACAGATTAAAATCTGATAGACAAACATAAAGAAGAATTTTTTAAAAGTTTGAAAGGTCGCCCAAGCCGATGCACCGTACGTATTTTGCTTGGACCTAATTTATTTGGACGTACTTTTATTTTCTTGGAACTCAATTCTTTAATATCCTGAACATTTCTTGGATTAATAAGAGATAACTATTTGCTATTGGGCTTTTCATAGAAGTCGGAGTTCTGAGTGTTCGTTTTTCGCATAATTATTTGCGAAATTATGAACTTGTAACAAGAACGCATGTTCGAGGACCGACTCAATATGCTGTCTTGTGTGGATATTTCCGATGCGTCGATCGACAGCAAGGTTCATCTTAAAATCTAGTGGGTCTGAATCTCGAGTCTAAAGTAGATTTTGGATTATCGTTTTTTCCCGGCAGTTCCGTCGCATCTTTCGCTTTAGCATTTGGCCGTTTTGCTTAAAGCAACCATTTAAAAAAAAACTTTTTGCCATCTTCAGCGTGTTCGATGTTGCCGAATTGTCTCAGATAAGACGGACGCGATTGGAACTAATCGTTTCTTTAGGGTAAAGTGGCTTCGTCAGTTGGAGAAAGCTTTTTTCTCTATCGTTTAGTCATTTTCGACAAGAGAAACGATGGGATAAAAATATGAAGAGTGTGAAGGAGGAAATAAGTGTTGAGAAGAAAAGAGAAAGAACTAAAAGGAAAACGTCTGATGGGATCGATTATTCACGGGAAACGAAGAGAAAGAATTGGAGACAGAAGAAGAAGGAAATGGAAATGAATGAATTGGTGTCAGAAAGATTTGCCAGAATTTGAAGCACGTAAAAATAATTAGGATGAAAATGAGTGGTGCCAAATGATGAAGAAATGATGGAAGAAATAAGAAATGAAGCGGAAAAGAATTCTTCTGAAGAAAAGAGATAAGGAAAAATGAATTATGAAATAGAAACGAAAGAGAAGAAAGAATCAAAATAGAAAAAAGAAATCAATGGATTTCAAGTGTGCACGTCAATACTGTAAACATTTATAAAACGTTGAAAAGAAATAAATGAAAATTGACACTTTTACATCTAAATAAGCATCATTGTGCCATATATTAAATGTAATATAAAGAAATAAAAATAGTGTATACATTTTTATTTAGTGAATTGTTCGCAAATATTTTATTCAATTCAGGTAGATATACAACTAAGAATAATTGAATTGAAAATATTAGAAATAGTTTCTTCAAACAAACTTGTGAAAAATTATATTTTAAAATAAGATAATATTTTCAGCTTTAGTAGAAATATAATTATGACAAATGTTAATTAAATTAGAAACAATTTTTTATGCAAACATTATTTTAATAAAGTGACCGTATGTTTACACCTCCACCAGCAACTTGTGTACAAAGAGCTGAAAATATATTTGTTTTACAAAAATAATCTTTCATCCCTTTGATGGTGTGGTGAATAATATATATATATATATATATATATATATATATATATATATATATATATATATATATATATATTAATGCATGTGTTGTTGAAAACGACAGAAGTCTTCTGTTTAGTAATTCCTTATTTTATTTTTTCCATTCATCGAATGATCTTTTTAACGTTGAAATGGAATGAATTAATGTAGGATCCGTGTGTTTGACTAACGTTTTCGATTCTCTCCGGAATCATCTTCAGGTCTTTAATGGCAAAAATGAATGAAAAAGCGAGTGAATAAATGGAATTTCTTCAACAAAATACGCCGGAAAACCGTTCACGGAAAAGACAGACGTCTACATTTTGAAATGTGACGATTGAAACAGTTCTTCCTTTATTTATTAATTTTATTTATTATTCTTATCATTATTTTTTATAATTTTAATTTAAAATAGTGGCTGATTTAATTTGATCTAGTCTAATAATTATGGAGAAGGAAAATGGGGGAGATAGGCAGTAAGTAATTTTAATCAGATGTCCCTATGTTTTAAATTGAATTAGGCTACACCGGTTGGTGTCACTGAACTAATCTAAGCATTTTAAAATAGTTTTACTTGTCTCATATGAAATGTTATTAATTTTAGGTTGCTGTGTTTTTATGTATACGGCTTCAAGTATTTTTAATTTTTTAAAATTAGTTTCGGAATGTATTATTTTTGTGTTCATTACTAAGATCTGTCTCAACTCAGATGTAGGGCAGTTGTGCGTTTGTAGGTGTTTGTATATTGAACTAGTGTTGGCGATGTGCATAGTGAGGCGACGGGATAGAGTGGTTGTTGTAAAACCAATGTAGCTATTATTATTTTGGGAGATATATACTTCTAAAGGGCATTTAAATTTATAAACTACATTGGTTCTTTCTAGTGTTTTGAGGGTTGGAGATGGGTTGTTTTTTTACTACAAGGTTTTGCGTTGTGAATCTTTTATAATAAATAATTAATTTAATTTTGTTTTCTTTATCTGTTGGAGATATATATCGACGTGTAATATTCTTTATAGCTTTTTCTTCTAGTCTGAAATTTGGCTGCGTTTGGTTGCGGTAATATATGTTGATGTAATTGGAGTTGTTATGTTCTATATTATTATTTGTGTTAGTGTTTGTCAGTGTTTTATCATTGATTTTATTAGTTCGTCGACGAGGTAGTTGAGAAATTCATTGATAATTAATACTTGTTTTATATTTTTTAGTTCGATGAATAGTGTTTTTTTAGAGGAGGAGATCAATTTTGCTCGGTTTGGTAATTTTTTTACGATAGCTATTTTATAACGGTGGGGTTATTCACTCTTGAAATTTAATAGGCTGGAGTTTTTGCTAGTTGTTTTTTTATAGGTAGAGTTGTTAAAAGTATTGTTAACAGTGTCAATTAGTACATCTAGGAATGGGATTTTAATATTAGTGTTTTATTCTATGGTGAATATAAAGACAGAGTTTTTTTTAAAATAGGTCTTTAAGTTTATTAGGTTGTTTAGTGTTATTGGCTAGAATTAGTATATCATCAACATATCTAACGTAAATAGGAGGTTTTTCAATTGTGTTGAATGTTAGGTTTTCAAGGTTGGACATGTAAAATTCACTAAAAGTCGGGCCGAGCACCGACCCCATAGAAACTCCGTCAATTTGCGTAGATATGTTTCCCATATGGTCGTAAAAAGGAATTTTTAAAGAAATTCCATTCTTTCACTCGCTTTTTTAAATTCATTTTTGCTATTAAAGACCTGAAGATGATTCCGGAGAGAATTGAAAATGTTAATCAAACACATGGATCCTACATTAATTCATTCCATTTCAACGTTAAAAAGATCATTCGACGAATAGAAAAAAAGAAAAAAAGGAATTACTAAACAGAAGAGTTCTGTCGTTTTCAACAACACATGCATTAATGAAAAAATGCTGCCTATATACACACACAATATATATATATATATATATATATATATATATATATATATATATATATAGGTGAGTTCATATTATATTCAAATAACCATGGTTTTATTTTATTATTTTTATATTTTCACATTTTCAAAAAACATAATATTTCTGTGAGATATATTTTTACGGTCCGTTTCATTTGTCTTGTGCCAAACAACATTTTTATGTCAATATCGTCTCTGCAACACTAAAAATCATCAGAAAAAAAATCACAAAGAGAAAAAAGGTTCTTGGATTAAAGTGTCAGAAAAAACCTACACTATACAGTAGTTCATTTTTGGATGAAAACAAAGGAAAAACAAATAAAAGAGAGCAAAAACTGACACGTGGGAGAACCCACTAATACGCCATTTTGAATGTATATATATATATATATATATATATATATATTTATATATTTATATATATGTATATCTATATATCTCTATATATATTTATATATTTATATATAAGCATATATATATATAAGCATATATGTATATATATGCAAATATATATATCTCCGGACGTATACATTGAAGGGCGGGATTTAGCGGCATGTCAGGTCGGTTTGGAGTATGTTCTTTTAAGGAATGCAAATGAAGTAAGTTTATCGGAGCATATTCAGTGAACATACTTATCAAACAAGCAAAACAAGCACACGATGCAACTATGCTGAGATGCAACACGACTGGCGATTAACATATCTAGTTGTTTAGAAATCATTTTTTGCACTCTGCCTTAGAGAAAGAGTCTAGTGGTTGGTGCACCAGCCCAGATGTGACAAAATAACTCCACGCACGAGATATAGTATACTGACAGGTGTGAGTAATTTTCTAGGCCGGTTGAGGGAGACGCCATTTTTGCAGCAGCTTCTATGTATTTAATCCATTTCATGTTGCCTGGGAATTTTAGAGTGAGCTGCTTGAACATTACACTCTCGAGAAGGGCCATGACAATCAGCGGATGAAATGTTTTTAATTGTTGTTAAAGAAAAGGAGCGATGTCTTCGTAGCATTAAATGTGACCATCTATGTGCGGTCCCATTCTATTACAGACTGGAGGCCATTTTCTAAGGATTCAGCCATTGCTTTGCATGTGTGGCCATTCGATTTGCCTTTGTGTCAGGAGAAGAGCTATCAGTAAATACACCCATCTGAAACGCAATTGCGTCGGGAAGGTTGTTTATGACGATCAGGGATATTATAGGTTCAGATATCGAGCCCGGGGAGCACACGCGTTGATGAGATGTTGTTTAAATGTACAACCATTAAGAACGACCTGGCTCTTTCTTTTTGCGAATAAATATCTGATTATATTAAATCACTGTCCAGTAATACGGTATACGTTTATTTTTCTGAGAAGACCTTTATGTAAGACTTTGTCAAATGCTTTGAAGATGTACAGCTCTAAATACTTGCTCTCTCGTTCATTACTCTATCCCTCTCACTCTCCCACTATACCGTAATACCAACCGAGAGAGCAACGGGCTCATTAAAAAATACTTTAAAAATGTTGCCCTTCAGACGTGTATTTTTTATGGCAAATCAAATCTTTTACAGTTATTTAATGGCAAAGCCCTATACTTGGTGTAAACGGTACATTGTATGCGATTAAGAAAACACAATTTTCTAAAGCCGGTGAACATTACGGAAGTATACCTTTCTAAATGGTATTAGGGGGTAAATGATCACGCCGTGTCCAAAAGGGGTTCACTTAGGCATAAGGGAGAGAGAATATATGTTAGGCCAATCAGAAACCCCTGGGTGTGTATGTGTAGTGGTGTGCATGTGTTGATGTGTGTTTTCTTATATATATATACATATATATATATATATATATATATATATATATATATATATATATATATATATATATATATATATATATATATATGTGTAAATTATAACTAAAAGGTAAACTTTTAGAGAGTTGGACCTATTGTGAAATAAGGAAAGCTCAATATACTGGATAGAGCAAAAGTGGGTGGAGGCAGCACTGCAACTATATACCTATCTACCCCTATCTTTAAATTCTATTATCTATTCTTTATTTTTCACCATTTATTTTTTATTTTTTATTTATTATTCATTAGTCTAAGTTGTTTTGTATCTGCTTAACACTCCCATCCTTTCCCTACTTTTAACCACCTACATTGTCGATTTATTTATAAATTGACAATTGATTAAAAATCCATTAGCACCCCTTTTACCTCATAAAGAAATTTACTCAGACCTTAAGAATTATAATAAGACAGACAATTCCCATTTCTTATGAAAACAAGAAATGGAAATTAACCTTATTAGCGACACAAGTTCTTCTTCCTTCCTTTCCATTTTTCACACCCCTATAAAAAACCCTGTCCCTATATTCTTTCCCCATCCAAAATTATCTCAGCCAAATCTTCCTTAAAAGCTTTTTGTTCCTTATCTGTATTTAATATACTTACATTCCCCACGGGAACATAATTTCAGACATTTTGTAATTTATTTTTATTAATTTTTATCTTTACTTTTATCTACCGCTCCCTTTTTCTGCCTAAATATCATTTTGATTGGAATCCCTTAACCCCTCCCCCCCACCTGTCGGATTGCACTCTTTTTTCACTCGCTTTTCGTTTTCTCTTTTTTCTTCTCTTTTCTTCTTAGGTTCTTACCCTTTCTTCTGTCTCTATATTTTGTCTAGCGTTTTTTTCCGTCTCTTCCCTTACTTTATGCTATCCCACAATCTCCAAGTAATTTTTATACATTGCAACAGTTCGCTTTGACTCCATTGAGATTTTGTCGTTGTTTTTGCCTTGGAATACGCTTAACTGAAGACAGGAAGAATATTGTTTTCCTTAACATGGCCAATCTTATTTGATCCCTTCTTCGAGGACAACAGACCTGGGTAGAATCGTCGTCGTTGGATCTTTATACATATACCTCTGGATTTACCAATATTTCTGAGCCCCACGCTTTTTTGGATTTCGTTATTGGTGATTCTCATACCCGTTTGAACATTAAAATTAAAAAAAAACTCTTTCAAATTTAGAACTTTGACAGTCCTCTTCTGTCAACTTATCAATCATAATTTTCCTCTGATGATAATATTTTATTCGTTGAAAAACCTGGTTTAAGGAATGAAAGAGAAGAAAAATAAATGTTTTATTAACTAAACTGCTCCTTGTTTTGAACAACTGAATATATTGATTTGCTTCCATTTGCAGGTCTAATCAATTTTCATTGACTTACCATATATATATATATATATATATATATATATATATATATATATATATATATATATATATATATATGTTTGTGTGTACGTGTGTGTGGGCCTGTGTATTCGGGTCATTTTAGTGTTATAAAACAACAAATGATTACATGCGAATATGCCGGCCAAAATGAAAGTTTTAGCTGAGGTTACTATTTTACCTAAGAATAATACAATAATTACATTCAGCATTGACGATTTACGCTGTTGCGCTTCTAACAAATAATATTCAAGTCTATAACACAATGATACAAGTTAACAAACATATATTATAAAAGTCAACAGACACAGAACAAAGAATAAACTATCTTATGCATATGAATGACCTGAATCTATTTGCAAAAAAAAATAACTTGACTGGAAAAGCTGATAAACACGACCAGAATCTTCTGCCCGGACATTACAAATGGAATTCGGAATGGAAAGGTGTGCAGTGCTATTAATAAAAATGGGGCAACTGTGGGCATTCGAGGACATGGAACTGCTTAAGCAAGAGATGAGATGGGATGGGAGCACTTGACGAACGTGAAACGTGTAAATATGTTGGGGTTCTGGAAGCACAACCCATTAAATCAACAAACATGAAAGAGAAAATTTGGAAAATAATACCTATGAATTACATAAAAACTCTTAGAAATTAAATTATATAGTAGATCTCTAATAAAAGGAATCAACAGATGGCAGTATCATTTGTAAGATATTCGTGTACATTCATATGTTGCACAAAAGAAGAACATCAAAAGAAGAAGGCATCTGGAACAGAAAATGAGTAAACTAATGCACAATGCACAATGCACTACACACGAAGGATGCTATTAACCGACTACGTGGAAAGGAGAGGAAATGGAAAAGAACTGGTAAATATAAGAAGACTGTGTGAATGACACGAAAAAAGAATTGGAAAAATACATGACCCATAACACAGTAAGGACGATCACTGCAGCAAGAAACATCGTCAACATTAAGAAGAGAGAGAGAGATGAGAATCCAGAAACGAAAAGACAAGAAGTGGGAAAAGAAATAACAATATGGAAGAAACGGAAAACATGATAGAAGAGAATCACGACAATACATGGACATGGCTACGAAAAAGACACTTGGACAGATAAACGGAATCACCACTGAGAGCTGCACAAGATCATGCGATTAGATCTAAGTACATTAAAGCTAAAATAAATCAAACACAGCAAAACAGTAAATGTAGACTCTGAGCAAAAACAGTAAATCACATGATAAGTGAATGCTGCAAACAAGTACACGAACAGACACGAATTATGCAAACTGCTGCATTTGAAACATGCAGACAAATAGCACAGAGCCTACTGGAAAACGAATATTAAAAAATCCTCTGAGACATGGAGGTACTCATACAAGCAAGGAGATCGGATGTCAACAAGAAGGAAAAACTGACAAATTGTTGATTTTGCGGTTACAGTAGACCACAGAGTAAATATCCAGGAGATAGAAAAACGTAGCAAATCTTTAGAAAATTCTTCGAATGCGGAAACCAACCCACAAAAACTACGAACACTAACCAGCAATATAGAAGTTGATACATACATAATAAAAAATATGGAAGGGAATCGTATAAACTGTACCCCTCATACCGGAAAAAAACATGAACCTCGGTGAGGCCACACAAAATAGTCGTGAAGGGTCAAGGAAAGGAAGACAAATAAAGAAGAGCACACACCAATACTGAAAGAGAGCAGAGAGTACTGGCACCTTATTAAGGATTATTACCACTTTACTCCTAGAGAAGATCAATGGTCACTTCCAGCGAAAATCTCTGGTAACCGGCTTTTGCGATAACGCAAAGTAATTTGCAATGGTTATCGAAAGAGGTGGAGAGTACTGGAAATCTGAGATTTGTTGTCACTCAGACTCTAGCGTATACTACCGGTTATAACTCACTGATGTTGACCCGTGTGAAAGTTCTGAGTGAGTACATATTAATAATATTTATAAAAAAACTTAGTTCACCCTAAACCAAACAAGTGTCCACTGTAGACGTAATGCGTTATTGAGAATTAGGGTGAAAGTATAAGGGGGTCATCCTAAATTTGGAGCTGTGAATGGATGATATTAAGCTGATTGTTGGGGTTTTCGAGTGTATTTACGAGGAGGGGGCACAAGTGCAGCAAGTTCATTGGAGCACATTCAATTGGAGTACTTGTAAAATAGCACAAGGATGAAATACTGCGGCGATGAGACATGGACAGGAGTTTGTGGATAATGGGGTACCTATTAGATTAGCGACTCTTTTTCACCTTGTCTCAGAGGGAGACACTAGTGGATAGTGCACAAGCCAAGATGTGACAACAATTCTCAATGCATGGTCAGATAGTGGCTTTGTAGAAATATAGGATACTGTCAAGTGTTAGAACTTTTCTAGCTTGACAGAGGAAGTCCACTTTTCTTTGTAGGAGCCTTATAGGTATTTCGTCCAATGTTAGGTCGAAGAGTTTCAACGTTGGACTCTCAGGTAGTGTGTTATTTGCCATGCCGATCGGTAGTTGAATACGTTTCTTGTAGTTGTTGAGGGAAAATAAGCTTTATCTTAGCAGCGTGAAATGTTACCATCCATTTATGACCCTATTCAACTACAGACTAGAGATCACTTTCTAAGGATTCAGCCATTGCCTAGGATATGTACGCGTTCGTTTTACCCACATGTCGAGAGTAAGGTGTGGTATCGTAAACAAATATACTAATCTTAGGCACAATGTCATCAGGGTTCGTTTATGAGAATCAGGAACAATAAAAGTCTAATAATCAAAGGCTTTAGATATATCAAGCGCTACCGCCCCAGCTTCACCTGCCTTGTGAACTGTATGATATATGCGTTCACAGATGACCATTAAGATATCCGCAGTAGATTGTGCTTGCCTAAACCCATACTGATGGTTTGAATGAAGTTTAGCATAAACGAGGTGACAAATTATCGCGAGATTGATTAAGGTGTCAAAGTTTTTGGCAAAGAGCAGGAGTAGACTAATGGGGCGATAATTCTGAGGGTAAGTTCTATCTCCAAGCCTGCTACCACAGAGGCAATTACTCAGCTATTAGGAAAGAATACTTTCTCTTTGCTTCACACATAACAGTCTTACAAAGATTTCTTTGTATAAGTTTCTGTCTATTTGTAGTTGACGTATGGCGGTTGAATTGTCGCAGTGCTTGCTGCTTCTCGGTAATAGCAGCTGCACAGTTCGAGGTGGGTCTTGCTGTAGAATTATTGCATGGGAGCATGTGCTTCAGTGCCTGCATTGACCAATTCAGTTAACTCATTTGTGAACTGATCCGCAAGGAGAGAAAAAGTTTCATATCGATGGGGAGTCTCTGATGTGATCTATGATGAATTCCCAATACATGCGCTTGTTGTATCCTGTCGTGTTAAGCAACGTCTCATCAGATTTTGGACGAGATTTTAGGGTGATATCAATCATTAAAACAAGGTGATCAACGTTTGCAAGCGGGCTATGGTCATTCGTAGCACAAGTCTCGGGAAGTGAGGTCAAGAACAGGTCGAGAAGTGAGGCTTTGTGGTTCACATGATCTAAGACGCGGCTCTGGAAAGTGATAGTCTGTGAGAGAGAGTGCTCCATAGAGAACTTATACATAGAGTTAGCAGCTACGTGTGTATAGATGTAGAATCCAAGCTAGTCACGGTGAAGTAAATTGAAATCTCCAAATGCATGTATTTGGCCACTCGAGTCTAGTGAGAGTGGTGTATCTATGCTTTCAGAGACAGGGTTAAGCAGGTTACAGTCCTAAGTTAAGGGTGAACGGAATAAGAAATATAAGTAACTAACGCTGTGTAGTAAAATTTATCAAAAGCACATGTAGCCTTGATCATCTGATCTTAGCCTATGTTCTCTAACTAACGGAAGGGTGTTCCGAATATAAACTCGTAGCCCGTGCATATATTTGTCATGGCTTTTACGGTACAGTGAGATGTATTCAGTCATGTCAAATTGGTGTGAGAAGGATTGTAGGCGGTTTTCACTTAGTGCTAGGATATTCGTTGATTTTACTACATCATTTATGTTCATTCTAAGACTGCGGATATTTGTGAATATTTGTCGAGACTTAATCCATGGAGGTTTTGCTTATACAACTGTTGATGGAGCAAACGCTCTCGGCTCTACGTAACAACATCTACATAAGCTGTCTTATCTGTATGCTCAACCTGTCGGGAGAAGAGCGACCCATACTAGTAATGTTAAACTAAGTAACACAAATGAAGAGAGACGACATTCATTGTTCTAGTCAGGAAACAAGATCAAGTACTTGGTGTCTGGCTAATAGACAAAGAAATAGTGACAAGTCCGGGCGACAAGCAGAGCCCATCTACTCCTTATATTTCGTTTGATACTTTAGCTGTTGGAAGGTTTTAAACCAGAACTAAGGAAGCCTCCCTTCCAAACGGTTTGCTGCTAAGAAGCAAGTAGTCAGTAGCACAGTTTTTATATCATATCTTCCTTTCTTCTAGATTGATGCCCTGACAAGATCTATGGGTCCATAACACCGAGAGCAGAAATCCTGCGCCCTTTGTACACGTCAGGTATTTCAGAGCACTCGCAGGTATTAAGAAAGTAACATTATTAGTATTAGTTCTATTACTAATATGCACGTTTTGTCATTTTATCGCATACCTGCCGTTGCAATGTTTCGTTGCTAAATTGTGTGCCATTCCCCAGACACTTTTGGAGACGGAAAGTTTTTATTAGTATTACTAATATATTTACTATCATTTTTACACATTCAGCATTTTAAAGGTTTTCGTCCAAAATCTAGTGGAATTCTGACCAAGGGTTTTGATGCCTATACTTTCATTTTGTTTTAGAATTAACTGTAGCATTAACATAATAAGAATAATGTCAAATCCAACGATGTTGCACACGTAGTCTCCAGCCTGATTTATGCTAAATTTAATGCAATTCTTACAAGTAGTTTTGCGCCGTATCGTTAAACATGCCCAATTAGATTTATTATGTTATAATGATTTACATTAAGAGATGTCAGTTTAATATTATTTATATGAAAGGCAAATGACAACAATTCTACTCAGTTATCAATTACTCGCAGGAGGGAATGAGAGAAATAAATGCAATCCGGCTAATCTTTTACATCCTACTTTTTCTACCACTTGCAACAATTACATTTTCAATCCTTTGACACGTAGATGCTCCCATAACTATCTATGGGACCTGATTATATTTATATAAAACTAGCAGGGCTACCAGGCGTTGTCCGGGCCGATAAAAACAAAGTAGTAGAAATTAAAAAGTGTGTGTAACATCTTTATATAAAAACTTCAATCTCTCTTCTTTCTCTAGCCGACTCTCTTTCCCTTGTCCTCATTATTTCCCTCCCTCCTTCAACCCTCTATTTCCCTTTTTTCCATATGATTCTTCTTTTGCTTAAATGTGTTAAAAACTAATAATAATGTAATTCACGTAAATTCTCTTTACTAAATATGTATTTTATTTAACTGTAGATTTTCTTAAAGAAATATGTTATGTAAACAAACAAACATTTTGGATGAAAGTTATTAATTATTCTCACATTGTATTTTTTATCCCGAAATAAAATTATATGTTTTACAGACTTTGAAATCGAACTTGAATGCGATGACTTAATCGTTAGCGCCCATGTTGTAATTTCCTATAAATTTCTTTCGTAAAATAGTAGCAATAGTTTTATTACGTTCGTCGCTTATTTAAAAAACAATAAATTTTGAAGAAAAATATATTTTGAAGAAACATTTTTTTTTTAAATATATATATATACTCTACAAGTACCATGCCCCCCGGATCATATACTGCACAAGTGCCATGTCCCGGGTCATATAGTGCAAAAGTACCACGCCTGGGTCATATAATGCACATATGCCATGCCGCGGGTCATATACTGTACAAGTACCACACTCCGAGTCATATAATGCACAAGTGCCATGCCCCGGGTCATATAATGCACAACTTCCATGCCCCGGGTCATATAATGCACAAGTGCCACGCCCGGGTCATATAATGCACAAGTGCCATGCCCCGGGTAATATAATGCACAAGTGCCATACCCCGGGTCATATAATGCACAAGTGCCATGCCCCGGGTAATATAATGCACAAGTGCCATGCCCCGGGTCATATAATGCACAAGTGCCACGCCCGGGTCATACAATGCAGAAGTGCAATGCCCCGGGTCATATAATGCAGAAGTGCCATGCCCCGGGTCATATAATGCACAAGTGCCATGCCCCAGGTCATATAATGCACACGTGCCATGTCTGGGTCATATAATGCACAAGTGCCATGCCTGGGTCATATACTGCACAAGTACCAGTTCCCGGATCATATACTGCACAAGTATCATGCGTGGGTCATATAATGCACAAGTACCAGTCCCCGGGTCATATACTGCAGAAGTACCATGCCCGGATCATATACAGCACAAGTGCCATGCCCCGGGTCATATACTGCACAAGTACCAATCAGAAGAGAAACCTAGATGGCGTTAAAATATTATCAAATACTCTCACTCTGACGTCACCTAGCTATCACTATGACGTCAGGGCGAATGATAACATAAAAAAATTGCGATCACATTAAACGAAACAAAAATTACTAATAATTTGATTGAGCAACCTTTGCCTCACTAGGTGCCCCTCTCCTCCTCCCTCCTCTTACAATGGCGTCATTTCCAGTGACTCAGAGTGAAATAAAATAAACAATTATTTCAAATTAAGGGATGGGTTTATAGATTCGGGAATACGCCCATCAACTTACTCTGTGAATTTTACATAAGAGTACACTTTTATATTGTATCTATATTCTCTAACATTTTTTCTATAAGGCGTACACACACACAAACACACACACTAGCACACAAACATACAGTCATTCAATTTTATACAGAAGATAATTTATCTTTGGAATTTCTTTAAAATTAGAAAGTTCATATTATTTCACTTCTCACACATATGGTATGTTATTTTGCATATTGACAGTGACTTCACGTTTTTTCAATTTTCTTTTTAACATGATTCACCCCAAACAAGGCAGGCCGCCACTGTAAACGTAAGGGGCTACTGAGAAAAAGGGGAGAAGGATTGGTGGTTCAGCTTAAATTGGGATCTGAGCAGCGAGATGTCTGTTTACATTAGTTTTAAATTTATGCATGTCAGTACTGTCAGGGAAACAGGCGGCAGGGAGGGAGTTCCAGAGGCCAGCAGTACGAGGAAAGAAGCTATTTGAGTAGAATGCTCTCCGGCATCTGGGGACCTCCACAGTGAATGAGTGAGATTTAGTAGAATGTCGAGTGAGTCTAGTGAATTTACGTCGAGGGGGCACCAGAGTAGCCAACTCATCGGAGCATAATCCATTGAAGTATTTGTAAAACAAACATAAGGATGCTACATTGCGGCGATGGGACAGGGGCTGGAGCTTAGCTGACAGTGAGGGACCTATTAGGTTGACGACTCTTTTTTGGACTTTGTCAAGGAGGGAGAGACTAGTAGATTATGCACCAGCCCAGATGTGGCAACAATACTTCATGCATGGGCGAATGGTGGCTTTATAGAGATACAGGATAATGTCAGGTGTAAGGAGTCCACTAGCACGGTAGAGGGAGCCAACCTTCTTTGCGGCAGCCTTGGCAATGTCTTCAATGTATGTGTTCCAATTCATGTTCGGCACAAGATCAAGCTGTAATGCGAAAGCAGCAGCAGAAACGAGTGATTAGAACAGAAAGTTCTTCCTCGGGATACGGTTACTAGACGGAAATTTCATGAGAATTTTACATAACATCTAGAGAAAAAACTGTTACTAATGATATAGTGATTGTATTTAAGATAGCGCTTCAATACTTAAATGAAATAAGCCTGTTTGTAAACTAGGAGATTACGTGGAAATCCATTTACTGTGATAAGAGATAACGTCACTAATCGGTTAATGTTGACCGTGTAACAGTATAACAAGATATAATAAAAAGTAACTATTTATTAGACTAACGAGAAAACATGTTTTCCCTCTGGATTGAACATTAAATATTTCATACGGAAGACAAACATCGTTTTAAAAGATAAATGATTTGCGATATTAATTAAGTGTAGTCATCTTTTAATGTCTACCAGCATTTAATACATGGAAGACAACATTTTATTTAGGTAAGTTATGTCCGATGTATGAATATTTAATTTAATGGACAGTCATTTACATTTTTCTATTCTTTCGTATATTCTTATATTAATACTTAATATTTATCCAATATTTCTTTTTTTTTGTTGCTTTCTTTCACGTTGGAAGATCAATGTGTTTTTGCTAATCATGCATTTTAAGAACAATTCTGCCTATTTATTCTGTCTTTGTTGATTTTACCCCTCTCATGAGTGCCACCTCTTTCTCTCGTGCTATCTCTCTTTCTCTTTTTCTCTCCCTCTCTTTCTATATATATGATTAAACCTTATCACATAATTTCTCTATTTAGTTTTTGTCAGTGTAGAATAATCTTATGCTCAAGCGTTGAACACTATTGACAACAAAACACTTGCCCAGCCTCCCAGGTAAGTGTACGTTAATTTCAATTAGTGTATGTGGCGATTTCCCGCGGCCGCGTGGGATTAGGCGTTAGGCTCTTTATTCTAGGCTTAATCTATGAACTGCGTTCGAACCTATGCGACCACTTGCAACTGCTACTCCTGCACTGATGATATATAACACCCGAAACGCCGTCGTCTGTAGGTGTAAGAAACACTTTAATATTAAAACAATATTTATATTTAATGCACATTTAAGATTTAATAGTCTTAATTGTAGAGCCCTGTTTCGAGTTACAACATTGTTGGCATCCTAGCGATTATGCAAAATTGCGCTTGAGCGTTGAACACTATTTACAACAGGACGCCTGCCCTCGCATCTCGGGTAAGTGTACATACATTTCAATTTCTATCTGTAGTGATTTCTCGTGATTCTAAGATTAATCTACGAACTGGTTTCGAACTCATATGACCGTATGCAACCGCCACCCATGCACTGATGAGGTTGGAAAATCCGAAACGAAGTCGTCTGTGGGTATAATAAAACACTTTAATATTTAAGAAAAAGTATTTATATTCATATATATATATATATATATATATATATATATATATATATATATATATATACACAAACTAGCATTGCCATTGTGAGGGATTTAAATCTATAGACGCGAAATCTGCCGGTGGGTACAGCGAACAGAGGGGAGTGATTCAATCACTTTAGTTCTAGTTTCAAATTCCGTTCTGTCTGGCCACGCTGATGAGTCTTCGGAACGACGAAACATGTGTCTGTGTAAAACTTATATATATATATATATATATATATATATATATATATATATATATATATATATATATATGGAGCATTCACTTAACGTAAAGCAATACTTATGCGTAAAAAAGATTTAAGTCCGTTCGGTTATCAGTATCGAAACAATGTAAATAAATTGTTTCATTCAAAAATGATATCATTTTTTCCATTTCTAAGTAGCAGCTTCATTGTCTCAGCCAGTAGAGCGGTGGGCGAAAACCGGCGTATACCGTGTCAAGAATCTTCATCAGTCTTAGAGACGACGGAACCAACCTATGTGGATAACTATATATATATATATATATATATATATATATATATATATATATATATATATATATATGCTAGTATATGTAGCATACATATTTTAATTGTATTTCATAATCTTTATAAGTACGTGATAAAAAGTTAGATGCTTTCACAATCTCTTTAAGTTGTATTCTTTAAATGAGACGTTCAAATAAAATATTGCAAGTTTAGTATTCATACGATTTGCGAGAAGATGTCGTAGACTGCTAATAATCAAAATGTTTTTAATTCGAACGTTAATATCATGTTTCATTGCATTTTTATGTTCTTTTCAATTATGATATTATGGTTAGTGATTGTTCATGTTCCAATGACCAACAGATTTAGTCTATAATAAAATTATTTATTTTTAGTTTTCAATGGCAAAATTGCTTGTGGTCTTACAATTGTTTCTCAACAAATAAAATCTGATTTTCTCGCTTTTCGTCATACACTTAAATGAAAGGCATATATAGTCATATCCAGTACAGAGCTCGTGGAGAAGAAAAGAATACCCCCCCCCCCAAAAAAAACAACAGAAAGCAGATACCGCTCACAATGGTTCTCGTCCCAATAGGATGACTTGAATTTATCACTAAGAGCTGCACTCTTCAAATAGTTATAATGAACACATGGTAATTATGGAACAATTCCGGTTGAAATAGCCGTTGGTTAATTGAAGTTTGATATTAAGGTTACTAATTATTATTGTAATCATTTAAATAAAGGCGTAAAATAAATTCGGAAATACGATTTAAAGTAGTAGATTCAAATAATTACTTATATAACAGACGACTTATTTGTCCTCTTCATGGCGCATTTCAATAGTTATCTCATTACATATATATTTTTTATTTATTGGCTCTAATGTAATAATTTGAAGACTTTGAAATTTATAATTTAGTTTAATCTACATTATTGAAATATATTAGATTATAAATCCAGAAAATGATTGAATATCTATAATATAAAGGCGAAACGTCTGCCTGTTTGTTTGTTTGTCCAGCTAAGGTTCCCGAGATACTTGACAATGACTGTAGAGTTTACATTTTCTGAATCGGCTAGTTTCCGAGTTCATAATTTCTCAGAATAAGAAAACAAATATTTATCTTTTGAGGGTCAACTAGGCCGGGTTTCGTAAATGGGGTGGTACGTTTTACACAAAAGTCAACGTTATAATGTACTAATTTGAAGAAAAAAACAGTGATATTATGTACTAATTTGGAAACAAAATGCAAGTTAAACTTTAAAACTGAACCAGAAATGGCATCAGAGTAAGGGGGCCAACAAGTAATCCACTCCCCCTTTTCCTTTCTTTTCTTATTTCTCTCTTACTGGCACCCTTTGTTCCTTCCTTTCTTCTTTACCACCCACAACTACTCTTTCTTCCTTTCTTCCTTATTTCCCTCCCACTACCACCTTTTCTTCCTTCCTTTTCCCTTCTTCCTTCTTTTCTGCCCACTCCGACCTTTTGTACCTATCTTTTTCTTTCCCTAACGCTACTACTCTTTCTTCCTTTCTTCTTCTTTTCTCTCCCACTACCATCCTTTCTTGTTTCCTTCCCACCACAACCCTTTCTTCATTTCTTTTGTCTCCCCAACCACAACCCTTCTACCTTCCTTTCTTATTTCCCACCAACCACCACCCTTCCTTCCTTTATTTCGTTTTCATCCCAACTACCACCTTTTATTACTTTCTTTCTTCTGTCCCCCACCACCACCCTTTCTACCATCATTTCTTCTTTCCCTTTCACTAGCATCATTTCTACCTTTTTCTCTTCTTTCCCTCCAACCACCACCCTTCCTTCATTTCTTTCGTCTCCTATGGAAAATTCTTTACAGGGACTTGTGCAGTTTAGACTTCCTATGGTAACCGTTTATCGGGGCTTGTGCAGTTTAACCGACTATGTAAAATGCTTCTTCGGTGTTTGTGCAGTATAGCGCCCTTATGGAAAATAATTTTCATGGCTTGTGCAGTTAAGCCTCCCTATGGACAACGCTATTCAAAAGCTTGTGCGATTTTGCTCCCCTATGGAAAAAAGTAGTTGGGGTATTGTGAAGTATAGCGCTCTCATAGAAAATGCAGTTCGTTGCTTGTGAAGTTTAGCCTCCCTATGGAAAACGCTTTTCAGTGGCTTGTGCAGTTAAGCACCTCCAATGGAAAACGTTTTTTCTGGACTTGTGCAGTATGGCCCACTTATGGAAAATACTTTTCGGGACTTGTGCAGTTTAGTCTTCTTATATAAAAACGCTTTTCAGGGGTTTGTGCAGTTTAGCGCCCCTATAGAAAACGCTTATTTGCGGCTTGTGTAGTTGGGTCCTCTTATTGAAAATGCTTGTGCGCGTGTGCGGTTTGCCTAAAAAATATAACCCTAAAGTTACCTATTTTCCTATAGATGTTGTCCTCTGCGTTGGTAACATACCAGTTACGGATAAAACACGAACACCAGGAGGGTGATCGTTAGAATCAAAATGCCCTATAATAATTTTCTTACATATACATCTAAGGAAGTGAGGACGAAGAGAGATGGGCTACTTTTAATAGAAATATGTCATGTATTTGCGCCGGGCAACGGGAGAGGAGTCGACCCGGGAAGAAACAGCTTTTACTCAATTCACTGGGGAGAAAATGTTAAGGTAAGGCGAGCGACCAGGGAAGAGACAGCTTTCACCCAAGACAACAGTGTGAAGGCTGCAACGGGGAGAAGAGGTGGTGAAATGGAGCGTGCAGGGAATATAGAGCCTCGGGCATCACCGGGTATCCCTGCTAGACTTATATAAATATAGATTGTGTACGTCCGTCTGTCCGTCAGTCACAATTATTTCAAACGTAATAAGTACATTGCGGAATTTGTTTCATTTAGAAATATCA
>OY744515.1:266700611-266798111 GCA_963556195.1 Sepiola atlantica
TAAATATCAGATATATTAACTATTTTAGAAATGAAGAATATTGCATAAATAGTAAAAAATAAATTCCCAACAAATAAAGCGGGTGCCATAACCGGAAATAGATATCTAAACCTTGAGAAAACCGAGGTTCAAGCAACTGACCTATTTGAACTTTCTCATAGAGTTCAAAATATTTCCATAACAAAATAATTATAGCTTTTGCGTGACATCACAGCTTCATGATGTACGTCATGTTTTAAAACATGCATTCATTTATTTATATAATATTTTATATGAATATGAATTCTTATATTGATAAATACTAGAATTAATGGGCTCTACGGGTCCATTAATTCATAAAATAAAAAGTATGCTTTATACTAGGCAATTTTTCTTGATACATAAATAGAATTAGATCATTGACTGTTCCAAATCTTCTTTTGGGTAAATGTCTTTACCCAATTCTTGGGATAAAAATGACTGTTCAAAATAATTATAAAAAGCGACTTTCTTTGGAATTTTGAACTGAACTTTTAAATACAAACTTTTAACTTTTGCTCAATGGCATCAACCGATTAATGAAATAAACACACGATTGTCGTCGGAAGCGGATTCGTTTGAAATGTTGAACTAAAGTTGTTGAACGTGCCTACAATAAGCAGCTTCGTTTGAAAGTTTGAACAACAGTTGTTGAACGTGCCTACAATAAGCAGCTTCGACTGAAATTTTGAACCGACTTTAATAATACGATCTTTCATATTCTCTACTTAATGTTAACACATTATTGTAATAAAAACGACTGTAAGAAGGTTTTACAATAAGAGGCTTCCTCTTGGATCTTGATATGCATGATTAAAAAAAATTAAGACTTTTAAAGTAAAAAAAATAAAACATGATCGAAAGAAAGATTAACAAAATGAAAAAAGAAATAAATAGAAAAATAAAAAGAACAAAAAATGAGAAAATGTCTTTAAATATTCGTCTCTTCAAAGACTGACATTTTATGAAAGGAATTCTAATATTGAAGTTATTCTCTCTACCTCTATCTATTTATGCATTTATACATGTATTCATCCTTCTCTCTCTTTCTCTCTCTTTCTCTCTCTCTCTTTATATATATATATATATATATATATATATATATATATATGTATACGTATGTATGTGTATACAGTATAAAATATCATATTCAATGAATGCAAACATATCTTTATTGGAAAAATGGGGTAGATTTAAGTAGTTGAATTAAAACAAAAATTCAAAAGATGCACCGATAACTCGTCCATATTCTGATGATAAAAAAAGAGAGAAACAAAATAATGAAAGGAATGTTACGAAATAAAGAAAGAAGGAAGGAAAATATCGTAGAGAAAATATCAGAGGAATATTTATTGAAAAGAAACTTTCGAAAATCAAAGATAATAGATTCAAAAGAGAAATAGCAACCGTTTGTTTTGTAAAAAACGATCGTACATTGTTAAAGTGCAATAAAACAGACGTGTTTTCAACGTTTCCAGCGTTGAGTAGAAATATTTGTCCGAGAACTATAGAAGGCTCCGATTGGTCGGTTAGTATGACGAGCTTGGAAAGAAGTGAATATTTTAAAATACTCACTAGTAATTGTGTCACCACTGGTACTTCTACAGAACACCGGACGGTAGCTCGGTTTCTCTGGCTACGCAGAATTGTTAGGAAAGCGTGCGCGATTAGAATTTATTTTCATATATTTATATTTTTTTCAATATATAACTGGGTTTGCTAACTCACATTTCCTGATTCAAATAATTTAACCCGTGCTCGATGGGTGACTCAAAAGGTCAAACTTTACAATTATATATATATATATATATATATATATATATATATATATATATATATATATATATATATATATATATATTGGTACAACATCCGTACCATCGGTTTCAAGAAGAGAAGGACTTAGCCTTCCGGCTCTCTTCAGCTTCTGTTGCCACCTGAAGAGAGCCGGATGGATAAGTCCTTCTGTGCTTTAAACCGATGGTACAGATGTTGCACTAATTTTTCTGTACCAAAATAAATAAATAATGGACAATTCTAATGGATATAGGTGACTTATGGAATGGGTTTGTATATATCCATCTCCTCTCTTTACTCGAACCGACCGAGTTTTATTATCATCTCCTGGGAAGAGCTCTATTACCCTTCCAAGCTGTCAATAAGGTCTATGCTTTGCTGGATTCTGTATAAGGATCACATCGTTTAATTTGATCTTGTTAGAGAAATTCATTTGGTGGAGATCTTTGCAACTTTCTCTGAGGCCTGGTTGAATCCATATGTATTCTGACAATTTATTAGGGGATACTTTGATTCTTTCAATAATTCCCTCTTTTTCTTGTTGGTAGAAGGCATCGTTGTAGTCCCCATTTAATTTTTTGGTCTGTGAATAATTCACAGTTTTATCAAGCACCTTGAGCGCCACCTGGTAGTTTGAAGAAACAGTCTTGATCTTGTCCTCGTGCAGAGGAGATCTATGTAATATGCATCGTTTTTAGAGTGTATGGGTTTTCTGAATTTTTGAATTTGGTTTTTGTCATAATCGCTGACAAATTCGTTTTCGCTCGGAGTGGAGCCCAATGAATCGACGTCAAACATCTTTTCGGTGTTACGTTCAACTGAGCTTTCATCAAATAGTTCTAGAGATTGACCAGGAATACTTTTTTTCGGATTCAAAACAAACTCTACTCGGGCATCGGGACAAGCTGAAAAAGCAGTTATTACTGTGTGGTAGTTGTTCTCTACCGAATTCGTTTCAGTTCTCACTGAAGAGATTTGCCCTCTGTTTAGAAAATGTCGGCTGTTGCCGATTGACGAAATGCCCGTGGGGAAGGACCATGCCCTACCCCGCATGCACTCAATTAATTTAACATCTCTCATAAACTGGATGATACCCACTCCTATAAACCCGTGGACACGTATTTGATCATCACCATCGTCTACAAAGGCTAACTTATAATTCAATTTTTTAATGTTGGTTTTCACCATTCAAAAGTTTTCGATTTTGAAATTAATGTCGGAATCGTTATCGACTAGAACTGGTAAGGGCAGAGTGCGATCCTTATCCAGATGGACTCCTAAAACGACCTCATCCCACTTTTTTTTTGAACCCATACAATATTGTATATATAAAAAAATACTAAAAAAATACTAAATAAATAATATTACAAAAAAAACTTAATTGAACACAACTCTTGGCTGTTATCCCTACCTCCCACTCTCCATATATATATATATATATATATATATATATATATATATATATATATATATATATATATATATATATATATATATATATATTACACTTTATCAGTGGATTAAAATATAAAATATTCAGAAAATAATAAAATAAATAAGGTATTAAAATAGAGAAATAAAACGAACAAAAACAATCAGATCGGATGTTCATATTTACTGCGTTATAAGCAATATTGGCCTTCCACACGTTTTTTGAAATTTGAAACTCGAATTATATTATGGAACACACACATTACATCCCAGTGTTGAAGTCTTGCCACATCAAGTGAAATTTGCTATATAGAAAAAGAAATGTTTTTCTTTGGAAAAAAATATATATAAAAATCATTTGGGTTTGTCTTACTACTCAACGCCGACATATTTCCATTTCTTGCATTGTAGTAGACTTCTAATACCCCCCTCTCTCTCTCTCTCTCTCTCTCTCTCTCTCTCTCTCTCTCTCTCTCTCTCTATATATATATATATATATATATATATATATATATATATATATACGTCCATAAAAAATAGGAGATGAGATAATGTATGTAAAGATTTTAATTCTCTCAAGAATAATTCTGTCAGAAAACTACCTCGCAAAGATAAACTTAATTCAATAATATATATATATATTTATATAATGCATCATATATATATATATATATATATATATATATATATATATATATACGAAGTCAGTTTGAAAAAGTACCGGAACTGGATGTTCTGTGATTCCTGATCCCTACGAGCAAAACATGAGCGAGTTGTTTTACCATCTAACCTAATATCTTAGGAGTATATAACTTGAATCAATTTTCTGTAATTATTGCATTTTTTTTTCGCATCATTGCGCTTACACCTCTTCATTTTAAATCATTAAGTTCTCAGCATTCGTGAACGAATGATGAAAGAACATCAACGTATTGAATCGACGTCTTTATTCACCTTGTTCAGATCCATGTGGATTTTCTTTCTTCCAAACTCAAGACAAGAGGATATCATATCTGTTATTTCACTCAATTCTAAATGTCTAATAATATATGAATCTATTCTTTCTCATCTATATTATCTATCGTGATATTCTCAGAATGAATATCAGTAGTATTCACTCTAATCAACATTTCAGCAAAACCTTTTAAGCACGTACCAGCAGTCCTGTTTACCAGTTCGTCTTTTCAACGTTGGCAAAGTCCGCTGACAAACATAAAATCTTCTTTCAGTGGATAATAAAATTACAAATTCTTTATGAAGAAGGAAAATATATATTAGTCTCGTTATTTTCTTTTCTTCTTTTCCTTTTTAGTCTTTCAACTTCGGAAACGCAACCAGGAAGACGTTTTCCCCATCAGGGTGGACATTATTCAACGTAAATTGTGTTTACCAGACAAATAACTGAAGATACGCTTTGTAACTTAATGTAGAGTAATAGCAAGGAAAGGGAATGAAGAGAGTGGCAATATAAGTATATATAGATAATACGTGTAAGATATATACCATGGAAAGCATGTTAAATAAAAATAAAATCAATAATAATAATAAAAATCTATTAGTAATGGATATTATGTATCTGTCTCTCTGTTTGTCTGAAGCCGAAACTCCATAGAGTAATATTACTATTTACTTAGTCTGCCAGCTGTTTTTATATACTACTACAAAAACCGCCGTAAACACTATGCGCATTTCTCATTTACATAATTAATTGCTTTTCTACTTCTAAGAAATTAGTATTCGCAAATATACACTCATGATTGCTTTCTTCAGATTTCCACATGTATTTACGCTATTTTGCTCGCTAATAATCTTACTTATAAATGTTTTCATTTATTATATATATATATATATATATATATATATATATATATATATATATATATATATATATATATATATATATGAAATGAGTTACGTAGTTCTTCTATCTACGTCGAAACTAATTGAACAGCCAGCGTTAATCCATGGAAAGGTTACCTCCCTCTGATTAATCAGTATGGACGCAAGACGGGCGCGTTGTTTAAAATGTAATCAAAACACTGGTATTTATCGTGTTTCTTCTACTCTGATGTTTTTATTAAAACGTTCTCAGTTTATTTATTTTCTTAATCTCATCAGCCATTATATTTTCAAACACAAATTTATTGAATCAAATTGTTTAATTTAAATAATAATTGATTTAAAAAATTACTATTAAAAAAAAACACACAAACACATTATAATGAATTTACTTTAGGTAAATATTTTTGCGAGAGCATTTAAAAAACTATTCGTATTTACTGTATTTGATTTTTTTATACTTTCATGATTCGTACACTTTCTTTTCCGATTTGAAAAACATCCAATATTATCATCTTTTTACAACCTTAACTGTGTTTAAGATTTAGTGTTTAACTTTTACGCTGTTAAGCTTTTATTTACAAACTGTTTTTATGGGGAGGGTAAAACAAAAATCGTGGTGGGGGTCGACTTTTTTTATTTTATTTTCAACTAAAAATATTCTTGATCATAAACAAAGAAAAACAATTTCTAACCCTAACCCAAGAAATATGACTGGCGCTCCATCAGTTAACGCGGAGCGTTCATTTCTGACGCGGCAGCCTAGCAAGAATATGCGACTGGAGGGAGCATATATTTGCTAGTAATACTAATAGTAATAATAATATTTAATAAAAATACTACTACTACTACTACTACTACTACTACTACTACTACTACTACTACTACTACTACTACTACTACTAATAATAATAATACTGCTACTACTACTAATAATAATGATAATAATAACGACATAAAAGACATGGGAGACAAAACCCAGGAAAATATTAAATGTAGACTCTGAGGACAAACAGATGAAACGGTAAAATACAAAAGTGAATGTAGCAAACACGCCCAAAAGAAATAGAAAATATTTCAGTACGTTCGGAATGCAATCCACATGAAACAATGCAGACGTCTGCACTTTGAACACGCAGACAAATATTACAGACACATACCGGAACCAATAGTAAAAAAATAAAAAAATATAAAATCCCCTGGAACATGGATAGGCAAACTTGAACTACATGAATAGATAAGAAAAGTCACCTAATCTGACCCCACTCCAACCCCAATACGTTGTGGCACTAGTTAGTGCCACAGCAAATAGCTATGAAAGGTCAGTGAGGATGGTAACACCTACGATGAAGTACAATATCTCGACATCCACTGGAAGGTGACGGAGAGTACTGGAATCATAAAATGTTTATTGCTGCTCAGGTTCATGAGAAAACCAAGAGCCGGTATCAGCGAAAAATCAATGGTATACGGCGGTTGGAGAAAGCAAAGTGATTTGCAATGGTTATTGAAAAGAGAGGAGAACGCATGATGTATAGACAGAATGTCGGTCATTCAGACTATATGAAACACCGCCCGTTCGTCCCAGTTAGTGATCACTTGTAATAATTTGTGTGAGAATACAGAGTGAGAAATAATAATAATAATAATAATAATAATAATAATAATAATAATAATAATAATAATAATAATAATAATATAATATAGAAACTAGACACAAACAGACAAGAAAAGAAAAATGGGAAGAAAAACAACTACATGAACGCTCCATGAGACTCACAAGAGAAGAAACCAACGCAAACAGTTGGACATGGCTAAGAAAAGGAAACTTGAACAGAGAAACGGAATCTTTACTGATGGCTGCACAGAACAATGCGATTAGGACAAACTACATTAAAGCTAAAATAGATAAACACCAGGAAAACAATAAATGCAGAGTGTGTGGACAAAGAGACGAAACAATAAATCATATAATAAGTGAATATAGCAAACTTGCTCAAAAAGAATACAAGAACAGACATGATTGTTTTGGGAAAGTAATACACATGGAACTGTGCAAACAATTGAATTTCGAATATGCAGACAAAATATTATCATCTTTTTACAACCTTAACTGTGTTTAAGATTTAGTTTTGACCTTTCACGCTGTTAAGCTTTTATTTACAAACTGTTTTTATTATTCCGTGTTCTATTTATTAAAAAAAAAGACTTGATTTTTTTTTCTTTTCTATCAACAAAAAAACTAACACATTGTACTGGAAAACTATATAACTGATTTTAGAATCAAATTGTTTAATTGAAAAAAGGTCATTAAACAAACACACACACACACACATTTTAATGGATTAAATTTAGGTAAACTTTCTTTCCGAGAGCATTTACATAACCAATCGTATTCACTGTATTTATTTTTTGGTGCTTTTTCACTGTAGGACCTGCGCTAACTTTGACCCGTCGTTAGTGTTAGGGTAAGGGTCAAAGTGGGGGTTAGGATTAGGGTTAGGGTTAGGGTTAGGGTTAAGGTTAGGGATAGAGTTAGGGTTTTGAGTTAAGGTTAGGGTCATGGTCAAAGTCAGCGTGGCTCCTACAGTAAAAGAGTACCGAATTTTTTATTGTTTTATTTTAGATACACCTTTTTTCAAATTTAAAAAATACTGTTCGGTGTATTTAGTTTTTTTAAATTGTTCATTTCAACAATTTTATAGAATCAAATTGTTTAATTAAAATAATAATTGATTTAAAAATTACTATTTAAAAAACACACATATTCTAATGAATTTAATTTAGGAAAACTTCTTCTCGGGAGCATTTAAATAACTAATCGTGTTCGCTGTATTTGATTGTTTTACTGTTTTTCTTTTTTAAATTAAAACTATTTATATGTATTGAGGAGGATGAAAAAAATTGGGGGGGCGGTCAAAAAATTAATTTTTTCTTTTCTTAACTAAAAATATTTCTATGTATGGAGGAGAGTAAAATAAAAAAAAATAATTGAGGAGGGAATCCAAAATATGTTTCTTCTTTTTTTTAAACTAAAAAATAGAGTGAAGATCAAAGACACGGAAAAAAGAAGTAAATACAAAGAACTAGCCAGAGAACTGAAAGGAATATGGAGCATGAAGAAAGTTAGTATAATACCAATAATCGGAACAGCACTAGGAACAAAAAACCTGGAGAAAAGACTGGGAGAAATTGGAATCAAAGGGACCATCGAAACCATACAAAGGACGGCAATGATCAAAACAGCTGCAATCTTAAGGAAAATCCTCGAATGCGGAAACTAAAATGCATAAGCTACAAAGGCTAACCAGTCACAAAGAATTTACAACGGAGAAAACAAAACCACTCTATTTTGGTATTTTTGTATCCACTCTCCTTTATAAAAGTTCTTATGTTTATTGAAGATATCTATATTGGAGGAGTTGTTGCTAATCCTTCTACTAATTGATTCTGGGATGTGTTTACTTACAGATCTAGGGTGGTTAGATAGTGGGTTGACATAAAGGGGGTAGGAATTATCTTTAGCATAGGGCTCATAAGTATCTCTATTGAGGTTGAAGGTAATATCGAGGAAATTGACCTGTTTAACATTTGATGTTATTTCAGCCTTTAGGCCTATTCGTTTCATTTCTTTGGATATTATTTTTTTGGTTTGTTCACATTTTTGTCCGTTTGTGTTTTTAACGTACATTAGGCCATCATCTCTGTAGAGGCCGATTGAATCGACTTCAAGATCTTTTGTTAGGTTGTATAGTAAGTACAGGCCAACCAAGTCTGTTACCTCGGCAGAGTCAAGAGAGCCCATAGATACATCGAATGAAGAGAAATGGTCTTTCTTTGTCCATTGTTCTTTGTTATTTATTAGTACTATAAATAGTACTATAAATATATAACCACCCCTCTAAACTACCAATAATATCAAATCTCTACGTACTACCTATAATGCACAGCCATACTCAGCCATACTACCAATTCTAACATAAACCCATAACTGGGACAGCTATCAACACTGATATCACTCAGACTAATCTCAATTACTTAACCCCTTGATCACTACCTTGAACACTGAATTATTAACTGGTACTTAGTCCTTGTCATTGGTAGTGGAATTAAAAAAGCCTACCATCACTTGTCGACTTATTTCGCCCAATGACTTCACAAGTAGCAAGATGGTAATGATGGTGATATTTATCAGTATTACTATTATTATTATTAGTATTATTATTATTATTATTATTATTATTTTTTAATACTATTATTATTATTATTATTATTATTATTATTATTATTGTTATTATCATTAATATTCTTACAAACTTGTTATTTCTATTTCTATTTTTATTCTAATTTTATTTATATTTATCTTTATTTTTATTTTATTTTTATTTTTATTAAGGCTTTTACATAAGGCTGTTGTCGCTGCGACTGTCGTGGGTATGGTTGGCGGGCGTTGCCATGGTCATAATCGGTTTTGTTGGTGATAAGACTGGTAACACCAGAAAACTTCTTTTATAAAAGATTCCACTAGTATTGATCTCGGTATAATATAATCACAATTTAAAAAAATATAATCACAACAAAATTCACTACAAATAATAAACAAAACATTAAAATAAAATAAATAAAATGCAAAAGTAGCAATTAATACCCTAAATTAAAATTATCAAACATTTTTATCCACATGATAATTACTTATTAGAATTAAAATAAAATAAGAATGACGGTTGTAATCATGGTTTTATTCTCATTTTGAATTTGACTCACTCTAGCCGTCGCCCCATCTCCCTCCTCCCGCCCCGGCCGAGATTGAGATCGTCGCAGCACTGACACGTGCAAAACCTCCCACGTAATAATTTGAAACACGACTTGTTGGGGTCCTCCCCCCTCCCCTCTCATGTCCCATGTCGCCGTTATAGACAAAGCCCCAACTCTATCCCCCTCCCCCTCTAATGTATTTTCAATTTTCAATCTCCCGTTAAAGTGAACTTAAAATTTTATGCCATTTGAATTCCTTTCGCCGGCCCGATGAATTGGTAGCTATCCGCACCAATGAAACAAAACCTGTTTTGTCGCAACTAATGGAATAAAATCAAAAAATATATATTTTGCTCTGAATTTTCATTGAGCACTCTCATAAACCCGGTTTCAACTTCCTTCGGATTCATACCCCCTGGATATTTGTAACAAGTTAATTGTATATATATATGTATATAGCGTCGCTAGCTATAAATGCATCGTTATTTACATTAAGTTGGACGCTCTTATGACGTCAAGCCGCCAAAATAAATGTTAAAATTATCATTGTTTATTTTGCTAGTGGTGGCCGAATGGTTCTAGGTGTCGGGATTTGAGTTGTAAAATACTCGTATCCCAGGTTTTCGAATCACGCGACCAGTTATCAATAGTAATCAATAGTTATATCTCTATGCTGATGAGTCCCGATTAAAAAGGACGAAACGTATACGTACATAGATAATAAGCAACACACAAATATATATATATATATATATATATATATATATATATATATATATATATATATATATATATATATAGTCCCTGTTTTTCTATAGAACTTACTCCTAAGAAACTGCAGTCTTTATGAAAAGTGCTCAATACCCAGTAGAGCTTTTTGTTAGTACAATTTTTTATTAAAAAAAATATATACTATACTATACTATATATATATATATATATATGTATATATTACGTATGATTTTCATCGAACTGAATTAATAGGTGCCACTTTTGATGGTTGTCGTCTTGCGTTTTTAGAATTTGTAATTATGCAACCATGTGCGAATGTTCATTAGAAATATTAACCCAAGAGACAAAAAACTTGAAAAGAAAATCAGATAGGCCATTCATCTCTTATTATCCTTTATTCCCACCACTTCACCCACAACGCTTGGTTTTGTATTTGTCTTATCAGCATGGCGCATATCATCGCTCTGAACATCGAATGCACAATTTTCAGTGAAGCAATAAACAAAGCGTGAACAGGTGGCTTAACACGCACAGGTTGTTGATATTCTCATTTGGAGGCGGGATTACAAAGTGCATAAAAAACATTAACGCGCACGCACACGCATGGTAATTACACTGACTAACACGTGTGAACCAATGAACGTGTGCAGATCAGCATGCAAGCTGTTTACAATCGTGTATTTACGTGCGTCGAAATGCAGTAAATAAGCAGCTCCGTTCTCTTGCGAATGAGCATTATGTAGACTTGTATGAAGATGCAATGTTTCATAGACACACGCAAACACTTCTCATACACACTTGTACACACTCACAAACATAGACATACACACATATACATAGTGTTTTGAAAATTGATGACGTCACTTCGTGATTACTGTCTATATGTGTAAATAATAAAAAAGTTTAAATGCCCATACTTACAGAAACGCTTCGTTTTCGAGTTATAACTCATTGAAACGAATACCGATTAACATTCTTTATTGTAAACATTTGACACGCAAAATATGAGCGATAGATCATTGATATTTCAAGATATAAGATAGATAAACACTATCTTTGAGAAGGTCGAATTTGATATAAGCCTGAACTTAGTGTTTCTAAATGACACCTAACAAATAGAAGTACTGTGAGACTTAGAAGAAAGATTTGGGCTTCGTGATCAGCAGGGATTCCATTGATAGCCAACATGGAGGGCCCCATCGGCATCCTGCGAATATTGACCCTTGTAATTTCAGGCAACAGAATGCGTCATACAAAATAGCGTTAGATCAACAGGATCAGCACAAACCAAAGACTATGCAAAAAAGGAAACGGCTCATTATAGAAATTAGATTAGTAATGAAGTCCTATTAAAAAAGCAACTCTCATGCAAAATGAGGCTCATTTACGCATGAGAAATAAAATCTGTAAAAAATGATGCGATCGAGTTTCAAACCCCAAATATATTATCGATTTAACTTAGTCTCTTAAAACTCGTTATTATAGTAGTTGTATGGTGAGTTGACTTTTGGAATATATTGAACATCGAAATGTATTTCTTAGAGTATATCATTATCACATTATGGTTCTGTTGTTGGGTTATAGAATTAAAGAATGATTAATGTATTTCCAGGGACAATAAATAAATAAATAAACGAATACCACAAAGTGAAAGATCAGACTCATACAGGATTCGAACGAAAGACGGGCCACTTTAAATGGGTTTTATCATTTGTGCGAATAGAGCGTTCTCTCACCGCGCAGCTCGTTAGTAAAACATGCAAAGATGGCACGCGCCTTAGGTGGTCTTGCATTGCAGTTTTTAAGCATGTGCCAGTTTTATTTTTTTGAATTTTTGTTTTCTCTTTTTATTACTATTATTGTTGACATAATTATTCGTTATTTAATCGTATATATATATATATATATATATATATATGATTATTTTTATTTACACAGACATGTACAAGATCTGCGACACTGACATGTCGATGTTATCGATCAACAGTTATTATAAACTGAGATCTTATCAGGCAGAGTTAGAATCCGATCTTAAGCTTAGATCATATTTGGAAAAAATGAAAGGGAGAAAAAAGAAGAAGAAGAAAATAAATTTAAAATGTCAAAATTTAGGAAGTCACGTGGTTTGGGATCATTAAAAATCACAAAAGTTAAAATATAAAATATAAAATATAAAATATAAAATATAAAATAAAATAAAATAAAGTAAAAAGAGAGAGATATAATAAAAAGGGTAGAATAAATATAGATAAATAGAAAGATAGATAGGTAGATAGATAGAAAAAATGAAATCGTCTGTTGATTCAGACAGAAAGTGGAAAAGGGAACATAGATGCAACAGAATGTGGCAAAAAATCGTCGAACAGTTTCTTCAACTTGGGGGGGGGGTAAAAACTTTTTTCTTTTTCTTTCTTTGTTTAACTAAACATATTCTTGGTTAGAAACAAAGAAAATCAATGTCCAACCACCCAAGAAATATGACTGGGTCTCCATCAGTTTACGGGTGAGCGTACATTTCTGACGCGGCAGCCTAGCAAAAATAGTCGACCGGAGGGAGCATATATTTGCTAGTAGTAATAATAATGATAATAATAATAGTAAATATAGAATTAGTGACACAATAAATTAACAACCCTGCCCCCCACCACCACACACACACGTCTGCACGCTCATACACATATATGCTACTACCAATTGCAACTGATTTGAGATCTCAGTTTATAATAACTGTTGATCAATAACATCGACATGCCAATGTCGCAGATTTAGTACATGTCTGTGTAAATGAAAATAATCATATATAAAAACTCTATTTGATATTGAGCACTTTTTATGAACCCGGTTGAAATTCTTTGGATTACTACCCTGTGGATGTTTTACCTGGATTATTATATATATATATATATATATATATATATATATATATATATATATATATATATATATATATATATATATGAATTCAGTTTCAATGACACTATGTACATTCAAAATTGATGTGGTCTCTATTGGTTCTCCTTTGGTACCGGCATTGGCAAACATCTCGTTGGTTTGAAGGTATGCTATCTGGTTATGAAAGACATGGCGGTTATTTCCGCTATGTTGAGTACACATTTTGTTTGTTCAACAATGAGACGGAAGCAGACGGTTTTTTCACGTCCCTCAACAATATCAATGCATTTCTTAAGTATACTTTAAATAAGGAAGCCAATTCTTCACTTCCATTTTTGTATGTGTTAGTTAGTAAAGCTTCCTCGGATTTTTAACTACAATTCACCGGAAACTAACTTTCACCGGTCTCTACACGCGCTTGGACTCATTTTGTTCCACAAAACAAACGTTTTGCCCCTTACTCATAGGGCCTTAATGATTTGTTCTCAGACCAAACTGGATGATGAAATCAAATTTATTACTAGGACCCTTGGTAAAAATGGCTATAAATTAGACATTGTTGAATTTACTATCAAAAATAAAATTTCTAGTTCTTATAAAGATGTTTTTTCCGCCAGACCATTTTGTCGTCGATTCAAACAGATGTTTTTCCCTCCACCATGTTAAAGCATTTCGATAAGTTCGATCTTGTCGATAAAGTTCGAAATGAGAAACACCGTAAAGTAGTATGGACCTGTACTTCTAGTTGCGGCTCCGATTTACGGCAACTTTCGAGTTACCTTGATCGGTTCTTAATTAGGAGAGTCGATTTAGGGCTTTTAGATTGTCCAAGTTTTCATAACATAGTTTACTCCGATCATAGGCTTGTCCGGGTAAACTTAGATAGTCCTAAGCCTAAAATGGCTGGGTACTGGAAGTCTAACACATCGCTGTTCGATTTGAAGGACTTCCAGGCACAGCTTTTACTAACAATACAGAGGGAATTGACGGGTGCTATCATTGGGAATAAGTGGTGGAGCCATCAAAAGAAAGTTATAAGGTCCTTCGTTGCTGATTATAGTCGTCGACTCAACCTTACATCTAGGGTAACGAAAGTGGTGCTAGAAACTAGATTAGGTCGAGCGGTGGAGGCGGCGGATAGCGTTACCTTTACTGTAGCTAAGACGGAACTGAACTCCTTGGATAACAAGGCAGATCAGGGAGTGTTAGTTAGATCTAGGTTAAAAAGAGTGCCGCACGAGGCGACAAACATGGCCGCGTCACTGCGTGCGGAGGAGCGTCGACGGTCTACTGATCGACACATCGCCAGTGTCACATTATAGCCGTCTCGAGACTACAAACGACAGGATTTTGGAGGGTTTTCGCTCTTATTTTCAGGATCTTTTTACCAGGGATCCCGGTCTGACAATGGCTCAGTTCGACGCCTATTTAGCTGACTTTTCTCGTCTTGAGGCGACCGAAGCGGCTAGGTGCGAAGCATGTATAAAAGATGATGAAGTCCTGGAGGCCCTGAAACAGGTCGGGCTTGATAAGTCTCCGGGTACTGATGGTCTGCCTTACGAACTGTATTTGAGGTTGTCGCCTATTTTTGTCCCCCTGCTGGCTGTGTTGTTTAACTCCTGGTTTAGGAACGGGTCTATCCCCCAGTACTTTACCAGGGGTATCATCAAATTGCTTCGCAAAGACAAAAGTGGTGGGGATGGTATAGGTAATTTCCGGCCCTTAACAAAGTTAAAGATTTTGGCCAAGATCTTAGCTAACGGTCTGCAGGTTGTCTTGTATCGTCTTATAAGTCCCGAACAGACTTGTGCTGTTAAGGGCAGGACAATTCAAGATAACTTGCACATGATACGCTTGATCATAGAAAAAGTCGACACTGAAGCCGCGCTGATCAATTTAGATCAGTCCAAAGCATTCGATAGGGTCGATCATCATTCCTTGAAGGCTGTCTTGTCTTCGGCTGGATTTGGTCCCCATTTTCGCTCCTGGATTCGCCTGTTTTATGCAAACCACGGTGCGTTGGTTGAAGTGAATGGTATGAGGTCGAAGCCTTTTGATTTGCCCAGATCTATTCGTCAGGGATGTCCGCTTTCACCGATGCTTTATGTGCTTGCGTTGGAGCCTTTCCGTCGCATGGTTAGGGTGAATCCAGTCCTTCGTGGGATTATTTTGTATGATGCTTGCTCCATGATTAAGTACTCCGCCTATGCCGACGACGTCACTGTGCTTGTAACGAGCAGTGCTGAGATTAGGGTCGTCGACATGGAAATAAGACGGTATGAACAGGAGCCAAAATCAACTGCGACAAGTCTGTTGGCTTACGCATTGGTGCCTGGAGGGGTGTCCCCCTTCAGGGGCCCTTTGGCTGAACGGATGGGCCTTGCAAGATACTCGGCGTCTGGTTTGGTCCTGATCTCCAGTTGGAGAAAAATTGGTCGGAAGTGTTGAAAGCGCTTATGGCTGCAGCCCGTCTGTGGTCATTAAGAAATCTTACTTTAAAAGGAAGAGCGGAGGTGTGTAATTCTCACATTTATTCTTTCAGTGCTCCCTCTGCCGATTTTTTGTGGCGTGAAAAGCAGCACATGGTTCGCCGGGAGAACTGCTACTTGCATCCGTCTGAAGGATGTCTGGGTATGCCAAGCGTTGAGATTCGTCAATATACGCTTCGCTTAAACTACCTAGACCGAATGTGTTCACCATGTGAGGGAAACGGTGAATTCTGGAAGGAAGACACCAAGAAAGCCTTTCCGGCTTTAGAAAAGTGTGCACTTGCATGGGGGTGAGGCATTTCGATTACATCGACGCGAGTGCTCCTTTTATCGCGAGTGTCGACAGTTCTTGAAGTTCCTTCTAACGGTGTCAGAAAGCCTCTCTGACACTCGAGTGTTGTCCCGTAAAACCCTATATCGGGTAATGGTGAGGGGATCTGTTCGAGACAGTATTACTGAGGAGTTCGGTCTTACGAAGGAAGAATGTCGCTTGATCTGGCCATGGACGCCTGGGTTGAAATGTTTCGATAATTACGAGAAATCACTCACCTGGCTGATAATAAAAAATGCACTCTGGGTCGGCAAAAAGCTTTACGCAGCGGGCTTAAGCGAGACTCCGAGTTGTGTCCGATGTGGTGACTGGGAGGAAACCACCAGTTATGTTTTCTTTTATTGTCCTATCGTTTGCCCGCTGTGTGAGTTTGTTGAAGGCTACATGGTTCGCATGTTGAACGGACAGTTTTTCGTTCTGGAGTCTTTTTCGACATGCTGCAATTGGGCACCGACCATGAAGTGGAAGGAACGTTATGTGTTTCTTTGCCTACTAGCTGTTATGAGAGGAGTGATTTGGTCGACACGACAGAAGGAGGTTTACAGGGAAGAGACCTTCACTGCTCCCCAGCTTGTCCTCATTTTCCAATCTCACCTGAAAATACGTATCAAGCTGGAGAAGGTGAAACTCCCTCCGGCAAATTTCAACGAAAGGTGGGTGAAAGTTGCGCGTTTTTGTCGAGTAAATGGAGCCAATTTTGAGTGGTACTTGGACGTGCCTTAGACGGAATATTGGGTAGTTAAACCGAACACTGACCCATTTATTTGACCCGGTTAGGCTAGATTAGGTTATGTTTTGTTTTCTTCCCCATTTTTAACATAGTTAGATGTATGTAAGTTGTCATAGGTCCCAGTTTTTTGTCCTCTCCCACCCCCGTATTCTTTTTCCACCGACTTTTATTTTATAATTCCCATTCCCGACCCCAATTAGGTGACTGATATGTTGTTTTGTCAGAGATGCAGGTCTGCTTTCGTAATTTCGAAAGAGGTGTCAGAATAAAGCTTTTCATGACCTGCATCGCCTTTTTTCGACTGGCAAAACTACTTATCGGCCACATTTTGTAGTGAGAGGATCTTATACTAACACTTAATTTCATTTATTTTGTCATTGTATTATATATCATGTTATTCCCCCACTTCCCATTTCATGTATATATTGTCATTTTTGGGTTTTAAGTAGGTAAATCATGGAGTAAATTTGTTTTGGTGATCGTGACTAGTTAAGTTAATAATGTTAGTATAGTCAACATTTTCCCCATCCACCTTTTGGCCTCGTGCCACATTTTGAATTTTTCAAATAAATATTCTCGGTAAGAAAAGAATAGTTAAATAAAACTCATCCTTAAGTTATGTTCAGCTTCCTGTTTTTATTACAATTTATTTTACTATTCGTTATGGAACGTTACTTGAATCCCGATCGTCTAGACCTTGATACGGCCACCTCGGAATCTACTGACAAATGGCGGCACTGGAGATAAATGTTCGAAGGATTCCTTACAGCTCTACAGTTATCTTCAAAAACGGCTTTAACAGGTACTGAGAAACATACCCTTCTTTTACATCATGTCTCTACTGCTATTTATAGAAATTTATTTGAATGTGAGAATTACGAAACTGCGGTGGACATTTTAGAAGCCATGTTTGTCAAGTAAAAAAATACTATTTTTGCTAGACATTTACTTGCTATCCGGCGTCAACAACCAGAAGAAAGCCTTGAACAATACCTTCAGATTCTAAAGACATTAAGTCGCGAGTGTGAATTTACAGCCTCAACTGCGAACAAAGCGAGAGATGTTTTTATCAGGGACGCATTTATTAATGGAATACAGTCCATCCAAATAAGACAAAGACTACTAGAGAATAAAGACCTAGACTTGCCAACAGCTTATGAACAAGCTCTAACATTGGACGCGGCACAGAAGCAGTCTGTCTTCTATTTACAACCCGATATGTTGGGAGCTGCTATCGTAGCCCCTCCTCTGCATGTTCAAAATTCTTCCATTGTTCGAGATGCTCCCACACCCCCTTCTAACGATCACGAACAACTTATCACTACCGCCTCAGCTGGATCCACATGCTACTTTCGTGGCCTTCGTATACATGCTCGTTCATCCTGCCCGGCTCGAGACGTTAGATGCAACAAGTGTGATAAGCAGGGACATTTTTCGAAAGTTTGTCGGTCAGCTTCTTCAAAAAAACGTTCGGCTACTCTTGCTACCGTAGAACCAACTACAGTATTAGCTGCATTCCCCGGCTGCCTCTCAAAAACAATCGTGAGGGTTAAAATCAATGGATTGACTATTCATGCTCTTATTGATACAGGCAGTTCCGAAAGTTTTATTAATGCCAGTACTGGAAAAGTGAATAAATAGGAAGTATTTCCTTGTTCCAACCAAATATGAATGGCAAATTCATCTTTATCGTCCTATGTAATTGGATATTGCATGGTTAATCTGAAACTAAAAGGAAACTCCTATCAAGGGATCAAATTATCGGTAATGAAAAACCTCTGCTGCGAAGTGATTTCGGGTCACAATTTTCTAAAACAACATTCATGTGTTGAAATCCCTTTTGGTGGCCCTAAGCCGGTCCTAAGCGTATGTGGACTAGCAGCTGTCAAAGTGCGGCACCCGTCACTTTTTACAAACTTAACCCTTGACTGCAAACCAGTAGCAGTAAAATCAAGACGCTATTCACAAACAGACAAACAGTTCATAGCAGCAGAAGTAACAAAACTACTTAAGGAAGGAATTATAGAGCCAAGTGAATCTCCATGGAGAGCCCAGGTAACAGCCGCCGCAAATCACAAGAAAAGGATTGTCATTGACTATTCCCAGACCGTCAACAGATACACATTACTCGGTGCCTATCCACTGCCTTGTATTGACGAAATGATTTCTAATATTGTAAAATATTACATTTTCAGTATTTTGGATCTCAGAAGTGCCTACCATCAGGTACATATCAAGCCAGAAGATAAGTCCTACACGGCATTCGAGGCCTGCGGTCGCCTATATCAGTTCTGTCGAATTCCTTTTTGGGAACACAAATGATGTGGCTAGCTTTCAGAGGGTAATAGATGAAATAATCTCCAATGAGAAATTCAAGAGTACTGTTGCATATATAGACAATGCCACAGTATGCGGACATAACCAAGTTGAACATGACCACAACCTTAAACGATTCATGGCTGCTGTCAAGAAATATAATCTGACTTTGAACAGTGAAAAATGTTCCTACAACTTGAAAAGCATCAAGCTATTGGGATACATTGTCAAAAATGGTACCATGACGCCGGATCCCGAGCGACTGACACCCTTAATGGAATTACCAATCCCTGGAAACATGCCCTCTTTACGACGAACCCTCGGTATTTTCGCCCACTACTCCCAATGGGTTGCGTCTTTTTCAGAAAAAATACACCCATTGACGCAAGTATCTAGTTTTCCTTTGTCATGTTCCGCCATCAAAGCATTTCAAAACATGAAAAGGAATATTGCTCAGTCTGCCATTTTTGCTGTGGATCTATTTATCTCTCTATTAGGTGAGACGGATGCCTTCGACTGTGCGATAGCTGCCTCACTGAGACACTCCGGTCGTCCTGTTGCTTTTTTTCAAGAACACTTTCGCGATCTGAGAGACGACACTCGGCAATAGAAAAAGAAGCGTAGTTGAGGCATTACGAAAATGGAGGCATTACCCAATCGGCCGACATTTTGAATTAATCACTGACCAAAAGTCGGCCTCGTTTATGTTTAACCCAAAAACAACGAGAGGATAGCGAGATAGAGAATGGAGCTTTCTTGCTACTCATTTAACGCCACTTACCGCCCTGGTAAGGAGAATGCCGCGGTCGACGCGCTTTAAAGGGTATGTGGCCTGGTAACTGGCTCAGATGATCTTCAGTATATACACAGGGAACTGTGTCACCCAGGTATCACAAGAATTATTCACGTAGTCAGGAGCAGAAACTTGCCATATTCTGTTGAAGACGTAAAAAGGATTACGAATTCTTGTCGGATTTGCGCAGAAAATAAGCCCAGCTTCTACAAACCTCCTCCAGCAACACTCATTAAGGCCACACAGCCTTTTGAAAGACTTAACCTTGATTTTAAGGGCCCTTTACACTCTAAAACTAAAAATAAATACATGCTCACAATAATAGACGAGTATTCAAGATTTCCGTTCGTCATCCCCTGCCCAGACGTAACGGCTGTAACAGTAATTCAAGCCCTCTGCTCTATTTTTGCCGTTTTTGGAGTGCCTGCATTGAGATCGTGGATCTGCTTTTATATCGGACGAACTCAAGCGGTTTCTGCATGAATAAAGAGTAGCTGTAAGTAGAACAACTCCTCACAATCCTCAAGTAAACGGACAGTACGAGAGATACATTGGCATAATATGGAAGACAGTACAGTTGGCGGTCGCAAATCGCAATATTCCGATCTTCGATTGGGAAAGTCTCATTCCCATGGCCTTATACGCTATTAGGACGGTATTATGTACAGCGACAAACGCTACTCCACATGAGAGATTCTTCTCGTTCCCACGACGAAGCTCAGCAGGTACATCACTTCCCTCGTGGCTTGCACAACCTGGCACAGTTTTATTAAAACGCCATGTTCGTCACAGTAAACATGACCCATTGGCGAGCGAGGTATAATTAATCGAAGCGAACCCTCAGTATTCACTGGTCAGAAATTCGGAAGGAAGGCAATCTACTGTCTCCTTAAGGGATCTAGCCCCGGCAGGGAATCTATATGAACGTAGAACTGCTTCAGATGGATATACTGCTCAGGTTCGCGGAACCAGTCCGACCCACTTAGGTGATCATGCGCCAGATACGTCAAGTTCAGAGTCCCAACAAAATGAATCTGAATATTCTAACAGAGTCGTCTCTGACTCTAGTTCAGACGACAGATGGGTACCACGAAAGCGGCTTCACCCAATATCTGAGACAGATACTCAATCTTAAGACACTAAGCGACCGAAGCGCCGAAGAAAACGAGAGCGTTTGGGAGCAAGATATTTTAGCTCTAAGCCAGCCACACAAGACAGTCCCGAAACGTTATCAGGTTCCGAAGAGCCTAAATTAGAGATGGATGTCGGACACGAACCACCAAGACGCCCTCAACGAACCCGCAGGATGCCAGGTCGATGGGATGATTTTGTTCCCTACGAATAAGAAGGTAGATGGGGGAGAATGTAGTATCAAAAGTAATTGATGCCCGTCTCACCCCTTTGATTAATGATGGAATGTTCTACATTCGTGTGTATATTAAGAGTGAATATTGAATACTATTTGTCTCGGTAAGCAACGAATAGTTAAAAAAAACTTATCCTTAAGTTATGTTCAGCTTCCTGTTTTTATTACACAATCTAAATTATTTAAAAGTTAATAGTGTTTTTTAATGAAAACATATTTGGCAGATAAATATTTTTTGAATAAATAAAACAAACGTTTTAAGGTGGGAATCAGTTTATTTATTATAAAAATATAAATTATTTAAAAGTTAATAGTTTTTTAAGGAAAATTTAAATCTTTCTCGTGTTGCTTGTAATTCTTGAAGTGGATGGTCGACACTTTTAACTGAAAATGTGTTTTATTCAAACTTTATCAATTTTGTAAACAAAGTTGGCCACTCCTGATACAAGTGTCTAAGAACCTCGACTCTTTTAGACCTCACGTTATTTAGATTATGAATAATCAATTATGTATTCATCTTCAAAAAGTTATGAAAGAAAAGTAAGTTGAATGATATGACTACAAATAAATTTGGAAAACTTCGAAATTTCATATAAGCAAGTGTTAATATACTATATTAATATTATTTGAAACTATAAAGATATTATAAAATGAAATAATAATGATAAATCAACTCATTTAGATAATGAATAATCAATTATGTATATATCTTCAAAAAGTTATGAAAGAAAAGTAAGTTTAATGATATGACTAAAGATATTCGTTGTCTCTTTGTTATAAAAAATACATTTTGAAAAGTTAGAAATTTCATATAAACGAGTGTTAATTGAATATTCATTTTGTGAAATTGCTTAACGTACCTAAATGTCATGGCAATCTTAATAATATAAAATCCTGATTCGTTATTAACGACTTGTATTTCAAGAAAAGAAAATCATAATATTTGTTTAAAACGTATTTTTCATAAAAATATTTTTAATAATCTTTAATTAGATTTTAGCATTTCATATTTAGTTTACTATATCAAAATTTGTAACAAAAATTACCATTATTTTTAATAAATACAATAAGTATTGTTTAAAAATAATGGTAGTGTTTGTTACAAATTACAAATACTAGTTTCTGTCATTATGCTCCCACATGTTCCTATCGCATCGAAGTGCCAATATTCATGTTGGCAAGAAAATGTTTTGAAATTCAACAACCTGCATCGGATTAAATATATTTCGTAAGTAGCGTAATGTAGAATTTGGTATTTCTTTTCTTAGAAATAAGTTTGATAATACTCAAAATAACTTGTTTCAATTAAATTATGAGTTCGATTGGAAATATTTTATTTATAGAATATTTGAGAAATCGAAGTTTATTGAACTGGCTTTATTCATGAAAATCACACTGTTTAGTTATAAAAGGCCCCAAAACTTATCTTCTGCGTTTTCCAAGCTACCTAAAATTACTACGGTATAATATGTAGCCACTAAAACAGCAGTGGTTAAAGTATATACGCATATTCTTAATGACATATATGTATACTTTAACTCTTCGCTTTTCACACTGTTTTTCGCTTTGGTCATTCTTTATTTACTTCTCCTCTATACTCATTGATATCTGTCTGTCCTTCTAACGCATGTACAGGTGCCCCATATTGAAATCTACATTTAGTATTCTATGTATATATTCCTACTGTTAGTGCTGGTACAATATTGCTATTTCAGGAGATTTTGTTTGGGAAATAAAAGATTCTGTCGGCCATCCGTAACGATAAAAGTCGGATTTTTGTAAATATATGTCTATCGGATTGAATATATGAAGTCTTCATTGGGAACTTTCATCCGATCATATTTTTTTGTGTCTGGGACTCGTTCACACTGACAGCACATAATAATTGGATGCTCTAATATGCATGGAGAGGTAGATAATTTGCCCGGTGGTCAACAGCACGGGAAAATGATATTTGTGAACCGAATCAAATTAAAATTGCGTAAGCTTGTGTTCACACTGCATTTATGCACTTGGAAAACGTCATGAAAAAACCTCAGTGGAGATGGCATATAAAGAATGGTGCACTACTTGCTTATTGAGCATGTAAAACTGACCATGTATTACTTTAGCATTGGACCATTACGATCCATTTAATTATGGGATTAATTGGAAATTAAATGGAATTTATAGACTAGGAGCATAGTGTAGTATCGCTTTTGAAATTAAATGTCATCTGTTAGTGGAGAGTAAATCCTTTTAGACTGATGCACGACTTTCCCCACATTAAACACCGACTTTTTGTCTACGTTTGCCCTCGTCTGGAGAGGCAAATACATAGGGACGAAATGTATGAAAAATATAAACTCTGAAGCGGTGTTTATAAAGACAGTTATAGCTATGAACAATATAGGATACCCATATGGCGATTCATATAAACATCGGTAGAATCTAATACTTATAAGGTAATGCTCACATTAGAACAAACTATAAAACACGGTCACATATATTTTATAGAGGGATTCCACAAAGAAATTCAGTTGCAATAATATCAGTAATTCCAGTGGCCTTAACTGTGATAAGTTTTCTGGTTATAAATTTACTTACATCTTACTGATTTATTGTTGAAGAATGAGATTTTCTTTTTGATAAATACTATAATTTGGCTGAGTTTCGTGACATTTTTCAGAATTGATAATAGATTATATTCACGTGACATACTAGGTGATATAAATGCTCTTCACGAGACATATTAGGTTAAATCAATTATATTCACCTCACATACTAGGGGAAATACATTATATGTACGAGACATACTAAGTGAAATAAATTATATTCACGAGACATACTAGGTGAAATAAATTATATTCACGTGACACACTAGGTGAAATAAATTATATTCACGTGATATACTAGGTGAAATAAATTATATTCACGAGACATACCAGGTGAAATGAATTATACTTACGAGACCTACTAAGTGAAATAAATTATATTCACGTGACACACTAGGTGAAATAACCCCTCAAGAACTACGGCATACTGATGGGTTTCGGGACAAAAACAAAGTACGTATATAAATGCAATACTTCCCACGTTCTCAACATACGGTTCCGTGCTGTTTCTCTTGATTTAGATGTGACAAAGCATAGCTATAAGAGGCCCTATTCGTCGGCCACACTGTTGAAATAGCATGTCTATTGATTAAGAATAACATACTGATGAAAATGCTATTTACAACATTTGAACAGACGAACAAAGCTGTAAACTATGAATGTTGGCAACCTTCACGGTCATCCTCATGTGAATACGTGATTTTAAAAGATCAAGAAGTATTCCCGTCACAACTTCGGTAAAATTAATTCTGTAAACAGTTTTGCACCACTTTCATGTCTCCTAACGAAAATTAAAATCAATATAAAATGATACAAAACCTCATATCCAGAATCAATGATTTTGATTCTCGAAAAGGTCTAAAATTTAAGGGATCTCATGAAGAAATTGAACTCCGGGGAATCTTACTTAATTGGTGTCTAATAACTATGGAACACATTTAATGCAAATCTGAAAAAATACATTTTCCAAATGTGACGTTGTACCCATATTATGCCCTAAAACCCCTTAAAATACCACAAAGAAACTGAAATTTGAGGAATATTTATCAATTTTTGCTAATAACTATTGTAAATATTTCACACAAATCAGAAGTATATGAATTTTCACGAGGGGTCCAGCGCCATTTTTGTCCCTCATCGTATAAAAGTAAACTAAAGTAAATTAAGCTCATATTACTCGACATTACGCTTAGCACATTCATAAAGATTGGTTCATTAATTTATAAGTTTATAATGCACAACGAAATATAGTAAGTTATGAAAATATATTTATGGCAATTAAGCTACACAGAAGCTTCCGCGTTTCATACCCGGAGGGAATCGCCAGGCTAAATTTTTCTGCTCACGTATCGAGCACGGTTGAAGTAAATACTGAAAATTGCTACATAAAAAAATTATATATCCTTATTATATTTTATATATATATATATATATATATATATATATATATATATATATATATATATATATGCACAGGGTGTCTCACTGACATATGAGAAAAAATCATAACTTTTTTGTTTTTAAATATTTTTCTTTTCTTTTCTCAGAGTAGTTTAACCTATCTTTCCGACGTTATCATGAGCAAATACAACATTGATGAACGAACCCATATTGTACAATGGTACTTTAAGTCACACGGGTCGAATTCAGAAACCCAGATGTGTTACCGATGACCATTTAACACTATGCCATTAAAGCCATAATACACCGTTTTAAAAAACACAAGGTGAAATATGTTACCTCCCGAGATTAGAAATGTCTTGTTCAGTAAGAACTGAAGACGTTCGGGAAGAATTGGAGCGACGTCTGAAAGAAAATCCAACAGTTTCAATCAGTAAACGACCTCGACAGTTGGAAGTTTCACGATCCTCCTTACATAGGATGTTGCATTGCTTGGACATGTTTCCATACAGAATCCAGCTTGTCTAGCAGCTTCAGCCTCAGGATTATGAGCAAATACTGGAATTTGCTATGAGACTTCAGGATTTAGAAGTCAGTGTTAGTGACTTTTAGCCCACCCTACACATACTTAACTTCATATATATGCACCCCTTAAATGGTTAAATTTACAACAAATTAGGCTATATATATATATATATATATATATATATATATATATATATATATATATATATATATATATATATTGTTGACGAACAAGTCATAATATACTGATTCATTACATTTGATCGTTTTGATCCACTGCTATATATATATATATATATATATATATATATATATATATATATATATATATATATATATATATATATATAAATTGATTGTACTTGGTTAGTACATCGATATGTAGGGGATTAGAGTTAGGGTTAGGGTTAAGGTTAGGGTGCAACTCTTTTCCTAGGATCGCTCCACATAGCTTTAATCCTCACTGTATAATGCAGAGTGTTTAAGCAAGGAGACATAAAATGCTATTTTGAGTATAATTCCTCCGAGGATTGAACTCCGATCTCTCGGCCCATTATCGAACACTCTAACCATTATGCAAAATAGGCTGTTAATTAACGATTAAAACGACAATTTTTAATTCAATTTATTACAATTTAACGCAATACATTATTTTCCAGTTTAGTTCATGCGCAGAAAAGGAAGATTTGAGAAACCTGTGCTGACGTATACTTCAGCTAATTGTTTATAAACAGAATCAATTGATCGATCATTTATTATCTATTGTCCCGTTTGCATGATTGGTTTTTACGCAGTGTTCTGCTCTTGCAAGTAAGTATATGCTCTCTCAGCTTCGAATAAACCATTATCTACCCTATTCGTTTACCGGTCTGCTTCGGAAACCTTTCAATTTTATCTCGAATAATCCTGCCCTGAAACGACCTTTGCCTGCAACCATTTAACACGATAGTCGATATGTGGCGTAATTACTATCGAACGGTTCGTAACGATGATTCAACGTCTTACACGTTGAATCGCCCATCACAAACTTTAGATGTGAAGACAACCACTCATTCACATTGTAATTACCATCGAACGGTTCATAACGATGATCCAACGTCTTACACGTTTAATCGCCCATTACTAACATTCATATTGCCGCTCAAGTGATTTTAATAATCGTTATTGGAAATATAACCTTTATTGGAATTATAATGGAGATGCAACCGTTCATTTTAAGGTTGGATTATGCTCTTTCGTCATGCACATTTACCAAGACTTCCTGATTCACTAACCATACATTTATTACTCGCTCTTCATTCACCGATGACACCACCTATACTGAGTGATAATTCATCTCTGGTTTTATTATATATAAAGATTAAGGGATAAAACAACTGTCATTGGTCAAACGAGATCACGTGTTTAGCTAGAGATTTTGAAATCGTCAGTCAATAAATGCAGTTGGCGGTAAAGACGAATAATACAAGTGGTAATTAATAGAGTTCATCCGCGTGACTTCCTCGAAAAAAGAAGGATTGTTGTATTATATCGTACTTTATACTAATCTAGTCGCTTTTATCGAGTACCACGTGTCAACAAGTAACTATTTTGAGATGTATTTCTTGTAGTGGTCGTCATTGTAAGATATTATAGACAAACGTCAATGAAAACAATTCAAACTATAAATATATTTTATTTAAATTGTAAGTAATTTCTCCGGTTGGATTAAATCACAGAATAGATTTCTAAAAACTTTTCTACAATAATTTCCTTAACGGTTTCACATTGAAATAACATATTTTAACATGAACTGCGACCTTTTTTATGTAAATCGTTTCAGACAAGACATGCAACCACTTGATGTAATGAGCTAATAGATACTACTTCGAGGTCAAAATGTAGCCAACAATACGTGTTATATAGATAGATTCCGACCCAGAAACCAGCAATTATCACTCTATTGTCAGAATAATCGCTCAAAGAATGAGGACTAAAGGACAAAATAAGGGATGGGAAATTACGAGGCTGCCGAAAGTAAATCCAAGGTCGACTTTCTACTCTCCATATACTTTACTTACATCACTATTTTAGACAATGCACCCTTCTACCTATATATCAGTCAGATACGACTTAGGATGGCGTACTGCTGCCACATCTGGGTAAGGCGCCGCTCAGAGGATCTTTCTTGCCTCGACAGCGTATAAAATCGAATTCGCAATCTAGTGGAAGCTGATTTATTTTGTTCTCTACAGCCCATTTCTCACATCAAATACGTTGTTAGTATTTCTCTTCACTATAGTAATTCATGAAATGTGATTGACTGAGCTTCAATCCTTTGTTCCTCCCTGTAACCGTCCGCAGCAAAAACGCTTCTTACCATCACACAACTACAAGGATATTTCCTTTGTTACTCATATGCTTAACATCAAATGGAACTTGAATTAACAGCGTTTCTCTCCAAGAACTTCCTATCCGTGGAAAAATTTATCAGTAGACTGCCTTACAATCCAATGTTACAAATTATTTCTCATAAACCATCATCATAGGTAATCTAATTGTGTTCATTCCATTCATCAATTTCAATCCTCTAATAATATTATTCATCATTCAACTGACAATCTACGCATCTCATTAAGCCTTACCCTCGAGTGGCCTTTAGCCTTGATAAGGAGAGACTCATTAGTAAATAGAAAATAGCGCTTTCTCCTAAAACGTAACATAGGCCAACAAATTGGAGCGTATGGTAGACTTCATACCCTTTCTTTTTTATGTGTACTTCCAGCCGTTACGACACAACGAACTGTTCGTTGATTGCTGCACGAAACTAGAATCAAATCCTATCAATTCAATCTTTGTCATTTACATATCGCTGGAAAATATAGAAACCTCAATTTTTCAACAGATATGTCTAACATATCAAATTATAATTCGATAAAACTCGTGTATAATGAATCATTAACTATACGTAATGTGTTTCGACATAACATATATTCAAAAGAGTTGATTTACCATACAAAGATAAATGAACCGTCGGGAAAAACAGGGGACAGGGAGAGGTTCCAGAGGTCAGCAGCACGAAGAAAGAAGCTATTGGAGTAGAAAGCTCTCCGGCATCCGGGGACTTCAACAGTAAATGGATGAGATTTAGCTGATTGTCGAGTTGGTCTAGTGAATTTACGTCGAGGGGGTACCAGAGTAGCCAGCCCCTCGGAGCATAATCCATTGAAGTATTTGTAAAACAAACATAAGGATGCTACATTGGGGCGATGGGACAGGGATTGGAGCTTGGTTGACAGTGAGGACCTATTAGGTTGGCAACTCTTTTTTGGACCTTGTCAAGTAGGGGGAGAGACTAGTAGATGATGCACCAGCCCAGATATGGCAACAACACTCCATGCATGGGTGGATGGTGACTTTGTAGAGATATAGGATAATGTCAGGTGTGAAGAGTTTACTAAGACGGTAAATGGAAGACAACCTTCTTTGCTGCAGCCTTGGCAATATCTTCAATGTGTTTATTCCAATTCATGTTACCTGTGAACGTTAAGCCGAGGAGTTTTAATGATGAACTCTCAGGCAGGGTGCCATTTGCCATGACAATCGGTGGTTGGAGAGGTTTCTTGTAGTTATTGAAGGAAAGGAGCTTAGTCTTTGCGGCATTAAAAGTTACCAACCATTTATGACCCCAATCCACTACAGCCTGGAGGTCATTTTCTGAGGATTCAGCCATTGCCTCGGATATGATCGCGTCTGTTTTGCCAGCATGACGAGAGTAAAGCGTGGTGTCGTCAGCAAATAAACCAATCTCAGACTCTATGTCACCAGGGAGATGGTTTATGAAAATTAGGAACAATAAAGGTCCAAGGATAGATCCCTGGGGTACAGCAGCATTTATGTCATGTTGCTTAGGGGAACGTCTATCGAGGATAACCTGGATCTTTCCTTTGATTAGGAAGGATCTAATTATATTAAGTAATTGCCCAGTAATACCGTATGAGCGTATTTTCAGGAGAAGCCCTGTATGCTATACTTTGTCAAAGGCATTGGATATATCAAGCGCTACTGCCCTAGCTTCGCCTGCCTTGTCGAGTGTATAATACACGCGTTCAGAGATGACCGTTAGGATGTCGTCAGTAGATCGTGCTTGTTTAACTCCATACTGGCGGTCAGAAAAATGTTTAGCATTAACTAAGTGCCGGACTATCGCTAGATTGATTAAGGATTCAAAGATTTTAGCAAAGATCGGCAGTAGACTGATTGGGCGGTAGTTCTGAGGATACGTTCTATTCCCAGAACTCTTGTAGACTGGTACCACAGAAACATTTTTCCAGCTATCGGGGAAGCAACATTCAGCTAGGCATTTATTGTAGAATTTGGAGACGACCGGCGCCAGTTCAGCATAGAATTTTTTTATTACTATTACTTGTATTAGATAAGGCCCACAAACTTTGGATGTGTCAAGGTTTTTATGATGTCTCTGACCTGAGATGGGGTGATGACCAGGTTATCAAGTGTGGCTTCAGTCCGCAATGGACATTTCGGGAGTCCAAAGTGGAGTTGGAGGAGAAACGCTGGGTAAATAGTTCAGCCGTACAAACGACATCATTGTGTTGAGATTGTGGGGGAATCGTTGATTGACCATTGTTCACTACACTATTGTAGATTTTCCAGAAATCGCGAGTACCTAGTTTCTGTGATTGAAGGCGTTTTTTTTTTGTTAACTCAGTATATATGAATATATATTGTTAAGTTATATATATATATATATATATATATATATATATATATATATATATATATATATATATATATCTGTTTGTTTCATTTCTCTCTACCATTACCTTTTTTCACCTCTTTTATCTCTACACCACTTCGAAATATTTAATCATTCTACTTCTGACTACGGTATATCAGTTCTTGTTCGACCTGCAAATCATAAACATTCTTCCTTTGGTTATTTTAAACCACGTTTTTATTATAGTTAACATTTATTTTAGAAATAATGACTTCTACTTAGTTGAACTTCCCTCTATATTAGCACTTGCTTATATTTAAGACAATACTGTCATTAGAAACCTGATCTCTTACCTCTCTATATAAATATAAAGTATTTTTATGGATAGATTATGGTTTGCACCCCTCGATGTAGATCGATACTATCACCATTATATTACCTAGGTATATAATAAAACACTCTCATTTCTCTGGCATAGTCTATAATTACAATAAAGGAACTCACATCTCTAATTCTTTTAATACATTATTACTATTCTTATTATAGTTACATATTGTTTCTGAAGAGTCTTCCGTTATTATAATTATAATTAATATTCTTATCTTTATTTTGATTTAATATTTTTATTTTTTTAATTTTAAATTAAATATTTGCAATTTATTATAGTTGAATGTAAAATCTTAACTCCTATTATGTACTTTAGTTTTTAATTAATACTTAACTATTGTATTTAACAATTTACTTTCTCGATTACTCAATTAGTTATTATCGGTATAATAATAGTAGATTATAGTTTTCTTTGATCTCACCTCTTCACGATGATCCAATTTATATGTTTCTCTATACATTTATTACATTTATTATTCTATTTCCCCTATTAAGTAATACTACATATTTTCTTTTGTAATAGTACAAAATAGCTTTCTGGCTACATAGATTCCTAATATACTTCTTTAACCTAATTGAATACTACACTGTTTACTTGATGATAGTGAGTTTTTGTCTCGGTGAATGATTTGTGTCCTTTGAACAATCTCGATGTCTCAGCGTCTTCAATAATATGACATTCGCATATATATATATATATATATATATATATATATATATATATATATATATATATATATATATATGTAATATATCAGTTCCAATGCCCTATGGGAGAATGTATCTCCGACAACAATAAAAAACTAATTCTTACATAGGTTTCACTTCCACAACACTATCCCGAAGACTCACCCTACATCTCTCCGACACTAGCTCTATATGCCAACACCTAAAAAAACATAATTGTTCCCCCTCCCAATATAGAAACATCCTTGTTAACAATACAAAAATAATACACCACGATACCAATATCAAAAAATTAAAAATACTCGAAGCCCTCTACATAAAAACTAAACGTCCCACAATTAATAATGTCAATTATGAAACTAGTCGCAACATTTTAAAGTGTCTAGCATAATAATTAACATTACCAAATTCTTAGCCACTAGGTAGTTATGCGTTTGAATTGTATGCACTTTATTTAACGTCATCAATTTCTTAACGGTTTGAACAGTCAAACTTTTAAATCTCCCATATGTGTAGAACGCCATCACGCTCTCATCTACATTTCAACTTCACGACGCTTTTTCAAGTTATAATCTACTCGCCGTTATAATTCAAAAATGAGAACAACAGTAAAGTCATAATTTGTAAAAACACTAAAACTAATACCGCCTGAAGATGATTTGACGATTCAAATCGAAAGTACTTGCAAAAAAGAAAAAAGAATGGAACAAGAAACCCATGGATCATATTTATATCAATTTGACCGAAACATTAGATGGACAATTCGGAAAATTGAAAAAAAAAAAGTCGAATCAAACAAAACCACTCCGTGTTATTTAATAATGTTTGCCTATATATATATATATATATATATATATGTGTGTGTGTGTGTGTGTGTGTGTGTGTGTGTGTCTATGTCTACGTGTTTGTGGGTCTATATCTAACTAAATGTCTGTTTATTTTATACGTCTATATGTAATTCTGTGACAATATATCACTGTATCATCAAATATATATCATATCTTCTGTTTGTATTAAGTATATATTTGTGTATTATTTATAGTTAGCTTATACTTCTAAAACTAAATTATTCTTACTTTAATTTTGTATATAATATATTTCATTTTACCTACAATAGATTCTAACTTGTTTATGAACATATGTTTATGGGCAATTGTTTTTTAAAATTGGTATTTTCTGAAAGTAAATATTTGAAAATATGTTTTAATTCATGAATTTCATGAATTTTTCTTTTAAAATGTTTTAACATTATTTCGTTTTTTTATTATTTTATTATTTTATTTAATCTATTTTCATTAATATTATTACTATTAATTTATTTAAGTTTATTAATTTATAATTATCATTATATTTACTTATATTTAGATTGTAATTTTCCATTAATGTTTTTAATTTTTTCAATTTTTTTAAAGATCTGTATATAGATAAACCTTCTTATAATTATTCTTTTAAAAGAATATTTATTTCAATTGAATTAATTTCGAATGCATCAATTATTTCATTTTTCACCATAAATCTTCATATTTTTGTATATTTTATAAAAACTTCTTTAAATTGTAAAATTGTTTTCTAATCGTGTATACATTTTCTATTTCGGTATTTTAAATATTTATGTTTTCCTATTGTGTCCCTTTCTACTTTGTTTAATTACTTTGTGTACCTTTTAGAAGTAGATTGTAATTGTCATAGTTTTGCCTTCCTTCATCTTCTTAGAATTGCTGTATACTTAAGGGTGAACTACGCTGTAATTTTGGGATAAAACTTAGGTGTTTATACCCTCTGCCGATGGAAAGACTCGGTATCAGTAAATATTTATATCGTCCCAGAAACGATCGTACACGAAACAATTGTTTATGTTTAATTCTTCAAACAGATGTAAATGAGTATGTTATAAACTTGGTTATCGCTGACATATGATATATATATATATACATATAGTAAGCTATGAATATATATATATATATATATTGAATAAAAAGTTTAGTTTTAATAGTAATATTTATATATATATATATATATATAATTATTTATTGTTATATAGAATTAAAAGTTTAGTTCACTACCCTTAACTTTAGTTACATCAGCACAAATAGATAATAAAACACCAATTCTGTTATAAAATAAATGCTTAGAGTACAAATAAATACTACAGACCAAGTTAAGCTGAGTTTGTGCTTATAATTATTGAGCAATTTAATTATATATTGCCTGTATAGTATTGATTAGAACTATTGTGCTGATGAAATATTCAAATATTATCAATGTTATACTTTTTTGTGGATTATAAAAAATAGAAATTTCGGAAACATATGTACACAATGGCAAATATTATTGGTGGTGAATTATCAGTGCATATTATATATATATATATATATATATATATATATATATATATATATATATATATATATATATATAACTTCTTTTGTAATATAGGTAGGAAAAATCCTAGCAGAGGGCTCGATTTATTAAAAATTAAAATTAATATTAAGAGCGTAATATTTATTTATGATTTGGTACAGAAAAAATAGTACAATATTAGTACCGTCGGTTTCAACCTCCGAATGACTTAGCCATCCGGCTCACTTTAGCTTATGTGTTCATCTGTTTCGGAAATATGAAGTCACGCGTCACTCTTGTTTGAATGCGTTATTTGCTTACAGTGTTCTGTACCAGAAAATGAAATTATATATATATATATATTGTTAGGATCGAGGGTCGTGTTCCCCCGATTATAAACGTGCAAAGTTGAATCAAGTGTGTTGGTAGTTGTTATTCCGATGCCATGTAAAGAGAAAAGCGTGAGACGAAGCGCTAGTGTATTAGCGTCGTTCTGTCGAGGCCAATCGACCAGAAGAGAAAAGTGAAACGGAACGCTAGTGTCAGCGTACTTCTGTCGGTTTTTATAGTCAGAAGGGCAGATAACTCTGGTGTCGCTTTACAGTGCCACCTGTCGGTGAAAAAGCGACACCTACCGGCAAACCGGTGTAGTTATGTTTTGAAAGGAGGAGGTAACTGCTACAAGGACTCCCCCCAGATTGAAAAATATTGAAAATATTATTCAATATGTACAGTTGTAAATGAGAAGCATACTTTGTGGGTATGTCTGTTTTGCTGTTGAAGATTAGAAAAAGTAGTGTGCACGCTACTTATTTCTGTTTCTGCATCTGTATTGAATGATTGATCGCAAGTGCGTCTGCGGAATTGAGTGTTTGTAACGCATGTGGATCTGCGTGTTGTTTGGGTCTGCGTCAAGTTTGAGCGCAAGTGAGTTTGCGGTCGAAAAATGTTGAGTGCAAGTGAATTTGCACTTGTTGGTGGCGTTGTTCATGTTGATTAGTCTGCGTGATGCGGAGCTGATGAACGAACGTTGAATTGTCAGTGTTGTCCGGGAATGTTTGGTGCTTGGGTCTGCGCGGTTGTTGATGAGTGAGCACAAGTGGGTCTGTGCGGTGTTGATGAGCGAGCACAAGTGAATCTGTGCAGTGTTGATGAGTGAGCACAAGTGAGTCTGTGCAGTTGTTGATGAATGAGCACAAGTGAGTCTGTGCAGTTGTTGATGAATGAGCACAAGTGAGTCTGTGCAGTTGTTGATGAATGAGCACAAGTTAGTCTGTGCAGTTGTTGAGTTTGTTCATGTTAATTAGTCCGTGTTGTGGAACTGATGAACAAACATCTAGTTGTTGAGATCGGTGGTACACTATGGTCAAAATCAGATGCACAAATGTCGGCAAGTGAGTTAGCAGGTCCAGGTACAAGTGGGTCTGTACTGGTGTTGGTGCGCGTCGTTCGAGTTGATGTGTCCCCCAGTTGATCAACGAATGTCCAGTTGTTGAGTATTTAGTCGTGCTTGTGCAGTTGTACTCATTTTGAACTGGTGTGATTTCTTCCATAGTGTCGTCAGTGATGTCCGGAAATGTTTGGCGCTTAATAAATGTCCGGGAAGATGTGGTTGTTCAAGTTGATGTGTCCTCCTGTTTATCAACGAACGTCCAGTTGTTGAAGAGGGTTGGTAGCCCTTGAAGGGTGATGTTGGTGCTTGCTGAGCCTGACTTTTTACAACCCGTATTAAGTCTTGGGGCTTGGTGATGTTGTTCGTGTTTGGCTGAGTTTGTCATCGTGTGTTGTCTGTTTTGTAGTTTTCTTTTATATATATATTTCCAACACGTGGGTGGAAGGGAAAAAGAAAAGAAAAAAATGGAGTCGTAATTTGTTTCACACGAGGAATGACGTTTTTGTTTTCGTTTGTTTGAATGTTAGTTTCCACGTAGAGAAAGAATGGCGGCTTCTCTTCCTTTCCTTTTTTCTTTGTTGTTGAAAAGAAAGAAAAAAAATAAATTCGTATTTTCCTTTTTTTTTGTTTGTTTGAATTTTCATTTCCACGTGGTTAGGGAAAAAGATGGCAGCTTCCTTTTTTGCTTGTTGTTGAAACAGAAAATAAATTCGTATTTTCTTTTTTTTGTTTGAATTTTCATTTCCACGTGGTAAGAGAAAAATGGCGTTTTTTTTTTTTAAATTTTTTTTATCAACACGTGGTCATGGCAAGGGGTGGCGGCATTTTTTTTTTTTGAATACGTGGTCACGAAAAAGATGGGCAACGTGAGCATTTGTTTTCTTTTTATCTCCACGTGTTCAAAACAAAGGAAGTGGCGTCTTGTAAGGTCCTTTTGTTCATCGAAAAAGAAAAAAAAGGATTGGCAAAAGTTTGTCTTTTTCTTTGTATATAATTTTCCGACACGTGGGTAGAGAAAGAGAAGAAGAAAAAATGAAATTGTAATTTGTTTTATACTCGGAGAGAGCCGAGAAATGTTTTTGTTTTTCTTTGTTGTGGTATTTCCACGTGGCCAGGAAAACTGGCGGCCTCTTTTCTTTTGTTTGTATATTTCTACCACGTGGGTAGAAAAAAAAAGGAAAAAGATGGGTGCGTAATTCGTTTCACCACGAAAGAAAAAACGAGAAATGATATATATATTTTTTGTTTTTGTACGAAATTAATTACTCTGCCCCATACAACAAAGCTTGCACGTCGGGTCACCAATTGCTAAGGGACCGAGTGGCGTTCCCCCGATTATAAACGTGCAAAGTTGAATCAAGCAATGTTGCATGCAAAGACAGAGTAATAATTAATAAACAAAAATGAAGTAGTTCAAATAACGTTTATTGAACGTGTGTGTACGTGAATGATGAAGTGTGTGATGTATGCATGTGTGTCGATGGAAAACAGTTCTTAAAAAGGTATAAGAAGAAATGAATCCGGCGTGAGGAAAGTCTTTGAAAGCCGTACACAAAGAAAATGAGTTGAGAACTCTTACCGTTGTTTGACCACATGTTGACGGGAGAAACGTGTGTTGGTAGTTGTTATTCCGATGCCATGTAAAGAGAAAAGCGTGAGACGAAGCGCTAGTGTATTAGCGTCGTTCTGTCGAGGCCAATCGACCAGAAGAGAAAAGTGAAACGGAACGCTAGTGTCAGCGTACTTCTGTCGAGGCTGGTGAAAAAGAGATGGATTTTCCGTTTGCAACGGTTTTTATAGTCAGAAGGGCAGATAACTCTGGTGTCGCTTTACAGTGCCACCTGTCGGTGAAAAAGCGACACCTACCGGCAAACCGGTGTAGTTATGTTTTGAAAGGAGGAGGTAACTGCTACAATATATATTTAATTTAAATACGTATACATTTCATCCTTACAGTAATCGTCGGTGTAGATAAGAATTATTCACACCGGTCGACGGTCTCGAACCCGTGAACTTGAGTTATATTTCAAACTTACATTCCAACGTATTTGCCACTGCGGCAGTTGCCAACAACTCGGTAAACCAGCGAGAGATTAATCATACTTAAAGGCAGCTGACATAAATAGTTCAATTATATATAAAATTAAACATTTTAACATAACATAATTCTTCTGTTTGTATTTGATTGTACCTTTTTTATTTTTGCAATTTTTCTAATGATCATTTTTATTAGAAAATCAAAAGAATAATTAATGTTTTCTATGTATCACGAACGTTTTCGACTTTTCGTTGAATCATCTTCAGGTGACCAACACAAATGAACAAGAAGCTGTTGAAAAGAAGAGGATTTCAAAAATCAGCTGAGAACGCCCATCTGAAATCAGACGTCAAAAGAATAATTCAGAAGAAACGCTAACAATTTTAATTTCAGCAATACAGAATTAGCGTAACAGAATGAATTGTATTACGTTAGACATTTTAAATAATTGTTACTGGTTTCATACGTAATGCTATTCATTGTAGGTGGGTTTTCAAAAAGATAGCTTCGAGTATTGTTAATATTTGTAAATTGGTTTCACAAAGTATTATTTTTGTGTTATTAACTAAAGTTTGTCTTAAATCAGAGAGGACAGTTATGGTTTTGTAAATGCTGGTAAATTGAGTCAAAGATTAGAAGGTACATAGTGAGTTGGCGGGATACATCATCATCATCATCATCATCATCATCATCATCATCATCATCATCATCATCATCATCATCATCATCATCACCATCATCATCATCATCATCATCATCATCATCATCATCATCATCATCATCATCATCATCATCATTATTATTATTATTATTATTATTATTATTATTATTATTATTATTATTGTTGAAGTTGTATTCTTCCAATAGGTACTTCAACTGTTAAATAACATTGGTTCTTACTTATGTTTTATGAGTTTGGGAGGAATTATTTATATTACAAGATTTATGTCTTAACTTTCTCATGGTAAATAATGAGTTTAATTTTTTTATTATTCTTAATTGGGGATATATATATATATTGATGTACAATATTGCATAAAAGCAACCAAACTTCAGATTAGAAAAACAATCCATAAAAATATTGTACACCAATTGAAAATAATAATACAATTAGACTCATTATCCGCTATAAGAAATAGAAGATCTTCTAGTAAAAAACAACTCTCACGTATGCTAGTGACCAGCCCTTTTCCCAGCATTCTTCTTTCGATAATCGTTGCAAATCATTTTGCGTTACGGCAACATCCGTTCTCCATTGATTTCTTGCTGGAAATGACCATTGGTATTTTCCGAAATCTGAGAAGCAACAAACTTCTCCCAAGGTTCCAGTACTCTCCATACATTTCGACTTGTATTTTTATCTTTCTTGACTCTTTATGATCATTTTGTGTGATGCCTGTCACGGCTGGGGTTATCACATGTGTGTGCGTGCGTGTATTCTGAGTGTGGGTGTATTTTATTAGATTATGTTTCTGTTATTAGTAGTATTACCATGTGTATTGTTATTGTTTCTGTTATTATTATATAGAATAAAAGAGACTTATTTACATACATGTTTTTTCTGTACAAGCATAGTATGTTCATTAAATGTCAAAGCTGATACAATTACTATTTCTCTTAATGCTCACCGAAAAATGAAGACATATTAGAAAGTGGTAAAATTACCAAAGAGTGAGAGCGGAGAGAGGAATTCATAGATAGCTAAAAGAGAAATGTGGCGATTGTTAGTTGAAAATTAGGGTTTATTAGAACAATTAACACATAATTTGCTATTTAAAACGTAACTCAATCCCAGAACTAAAGTATATGTTAGTATGTGTTTTTTGTGATTTCGTCGTCTTCTTCTTCTTCTTCTTCTTCTTCTTCTTCTTCTTCTTCTTCTTCTTCTTCTTCTTCTTCTTCTTCTTCTTCTTCTTCTTCTTCTTCTTATAATTGTTACACCAGCAGTTCTTACAGAAGAGACACGACACCGGTTCTCACCATAAATAGTGCGAGTCACCAGAGTCACGAGTGAGAGACAAAGAACAGTTTTGTAACTGTCTAGCCAAGTGCTAGTCAGTGTCCTTACTTTGTTAATACAAACTTGACTTCCTTTATTTATTATTGAACAACTTCACAACAATCATTATCATTTTTATTGCTGTTGTTATTATTATTATCATTGTTATTGTTATTATTATTATTATATAGAAGTATTATACTTATATAGAATCAAAGAGAGTTATTATTTTACCATCATATTTACATACAGGTTTGTGGTTGGTACAGACATACGTATGTAAATTGAATGTCAAGGCTGCAAAAATCTCTCTTTGTCTATATGCTCACCAACAAATTAAGAAATATTAGAAAGTAGTTGCATTAACAAAGAATGAGAGAAGACAGAGAAACTGATAGATAACTACAAGCGACAGGAGTGACTGTTAAGTAAAAAATACGGCTTATCAGAACAATTGAACCATATTTTGCTTTTCAAACACAATTTAATATCTTTTTTTGTGGTATCTGTTGTGAAGTTGTCCAACAGTAAATAATAAATAAAGGAAGTCAAGTCGAGAGTTGGTTTAACAAGTGTATTAACAAAGTAAGAAAGTGACTAGCACTTGGCTAGACAGTTACAAGACTGTGCTTTGTCTTCCCTGTGTCTCTGGTGACTCGCACTATTTATAGTGACAACCGGTGTTGTTTCTCCTGTGTAAGAACGGCCGGTGTAACAGTATCAAAGTATATTGGAAAAGCTCGAGGGAAAGAAATGAGTTCACATTTTGTATAATAATACATCTGTTTTGTGTGATCTTCATTATCTGTGTTGGTTGATGCTTCTTATGTAGTTAAACTCCGACGCGTACAGTGGATTTATAAGATAACATTTAAACTTATCTTTTACTGGACATTTGTGAGTTATATAGTCTGGACAAGATTGTCCTAGTAATCTGTGTTTTTAGAAACGTTACAATACTAGGTGTGTTCTGTGGTGTGTGAGCTATAAACGAAAGAATGCTTGTAGTATAGAAGCGGCTGTGCGGATGTTCAATAGGCAGTCGTCAAATGTAGGACAACTCGCAGGTAACAACTTATTAATAATTCAAAAAGGCATGCATGATCAAATTATCTGTTTCTACTAATAAAGACTAAAACAGAAAAATGGCGACCCCGGCTTGGTTTACACATGGCAATCTACAGTGACTAGAAGATCTTACGGTATTTCAACCACTCATTTATTTCTTCGGTATGTTTTCAAGATCAACCTGATGTTGACTTACATTTCGATGACTGTCAATTGTTCAGTTCAAACGTATCGTAAAAAATAGCCACCAAATAAGTGCATCAATAAACGCAATTTCAAAACGGCATCTTTAGACGAACACGTAAGCAGAATGGTAAATGAAAATGAAAAATAACGTTACTTTTAAATGTTAAACATGAACTCAGTTTTGGGGATGATTGAAATAAATCATTTATGTTTTAACGGTATTAAAAGCAATATTTTCATAAATAACAACAAATGGAACGATATTTAAAGAAAGTAAATCAGTTTTAATGAAAGTTTGTTTTATTTAAATGTGTTTTTTCACATGGTTTCATTTTATTTTCATTAAGTAATTTTCACCGTTTTTATGCTATCAATACAAAAGTTAATTAAAAATACTTATACTTATATAATAGCTCCAAAATATCTACCCACGACGAGGGCTGTATGTGACACGAGGTTGGTTTAATTTTGGGAAACGCTAACTCTTCAAAATTGGAACTCTATAATTGGAATAACATAAATTTGTCTCGGCCTTAAAGATATAGGACAGGACAGATACTACACTTTAATCTTTGTTGGAAGCTCTATTTTGTATGAAATTAACTCTTGTATAGACTTTGAAAATTTACATTTTTTCTGGGATTCATCTCAACAAATATTTCTTAGATTCACAGAAAAGTGATATTTAAAATGGTAAAAGTTGGGCTTTATGCCTCAGCATAATATCACTTTAACTGTTTACTAGTCTAACGGAGTGGATATCTCATAATCAGTTACGTATGGTAAGTTGACTGGAACGTCGGTTGTCAGTAACGTAGGTTGGCAGTAACGTAGGCTGGTTGTAACGTAGGTTGACTGTAACGTCGGTTGTCAGTAACGTAGCTTGGCAGCAACGTAGGCTGGTTGTAAGGTATGTTGGCTGTAACGTAGGTTGCCAGTAACGTACGTTGGCATTAACGTAGGTTAGCAGTAACGTATGTTGTCAGTAACGTAGGTTTGCATTAACGTTAGTTGACTGTAACGTACGTTAGCTGTAACGTAGGTTGGCTGTAACGTAGGTAGGCTGTAACGTATGTTGGCTGTAACGTAGGTTGGCAGCAACGTATGTTGGCTGTAACCAAATTTGGCTGTAACGTAGGTTGGCAGTAAAGTATTTTGGCTATAACGTTTAGTCCTTTTAAGAAATATTTATTTCAACGAAATTTTCATCTGTATTCTAAGTACTATTGAAGATTAGTATTACTTCACAATAATTACCTCTATTCTTTTTGTTCTCTAACTTCTCCTTATCTCTCTCATGCTCTCTCACTCTCTCTCTCTCTCTCTCTCTCTCTGTTCATCTATCTGCCATCTTGTCGTTCTACTGCGTCCGTAATAACATTACACATTAGTCGGATATGCTTCTTCGAATAGCAAATTACTGCTGGGCGTCTACGCGTCATACCTTCAATATTTCAATTGAAAGTGCTCATTTTATTTCTCGAGCCTTGAGCTGGTGAAAACTCCAGCTACAATTGACCGTCGAAATGCCCTTTCTTATCGATAACTACAATTATATGCAGCCCAATGGAAAGCAAGTGGAAGAATGACATGCTATCGATAGACAACTGATGGAGCACAGCTGACAGCGAGCATAGGAGTAGATTACATATGGATACGTCAGAAGATGTACAGCTCTTTCGCAAGTAAACTGACATATATATATATATATATATATATATATATATATATATATATATATATATTTATATATATGCCCACAAACATTCGCAATGCAAATTATTCACCAACGAACGTTTTACATAATACTTATGGTTCATCGATAGTCGAACATCTTATAAATAACCGCACATGTGCCTCTAATTTCAGGGTTAAGTTTGAAAGAAATCTATTTAAAATGATCTGATTAGCTATGAGACTTGCTATAATCTCAACAATGTTTTTAAAATTGTATATTTTATATATAGATATTTAATCAGGGTCGCTGTTGTGTAATATATTGCATTGTTTTAGTGCGATGTTTTCTAGGTGCCTGCTTAGGTTATAAGATCCGAGCCTGAGATTGATTAAAAAATAAAAATTATTGAGATTATAGCAGGTCACATAGTTAATCAGATCATTTTAAATACATTTATTTCAAACTTAACCGTATCAAAGAATTTTTCTTACACGTATGTCATATCATCTTACACTTTAAGAAAAACACTGAGAATTACAGACCGACTTACCCAATTTTCTTATAATAATATATCATTTACATTGGTTTGACTGTAAAGTAGATTTTTCTAGACTGTCAATTTAAGATTTTTATTGCTTTATAAAACTTAATATGAGACAAATTTGCAGACTTGTCTCTGATATATTCCGATTAATTTGAGGTGGCTCGCGTTCGGTATATCAATTCCATACCCACTCCTATGTGTGATGTTTGGTTTGTGTTATTTATACTTATATAAATTTACATACATATTTGCATGCATGCTTATATATATATATATATATATATATATATATATATATATATATATTCAACTCTATGTGTGTTTATCCTGGCATGTTTCCCTGTCTTCTTCCCTCTTATCGCCTTTACCCCTTCCGCCTACCCTTATACTAGTGTGAAAGTGAAAAAGAAAATAAATAACAATATTTAAAAAATGTGTCACCCACATGTCAAACTATATTTCAATCTCACTAAAAGTCTTCTCATAAGATCCAATCGGAGCATCTTTTCCTTCTCCCATGTGTGTGCCTTAAAAATAAAATTATTTCGAAATCTTCACTTTTTCTGAAAACGTTCGGTAACTCGAACGAAACCGGTCAACTCTCTTGTTTTTGTTTTTCTACTGCATTTTAATCTGTTTTCTGTTGGCCATTTTTCACACATTTTGCCTACCACGGCATTTCATTTTCATGACTATCGTGTACCTTACTCCATATATATATATATATATATATATATATATATATATATATATATATATATATATATATATATATATATATATATATATATATATATATAACTATTCCATATTGTATTTACCGAAGCCTATGTAAAATAACGTATCTGACATCTTTATTTTCTTTCCATCATTCTATTCTTAGCTCACTCAAAATATCAGTAAAACACATGTTAGAAATAACAACACAACTAGAATGACTACACAATGACTACTCTATATTCTTTTTAACCATAATTAACTTCTACTTGTTTTCTGTCGAAATCATTTTCATTTTCATTCTAAGTACCTCTTTCTCCTTACAAATCGGAATTACGTAACAAAAAACTTCTTTAAACATATTTTCTCTCTGATCGTGTGACTCGCCCACTCTCACAATAATTTCACACATTAGTGAGTCTTGTATCCTCGAAGGCCAATTAACTTGCGGACGACTACCTAAACTCGTAAACAAATTATCAATATTTTTCTCCGTTGCTTTTTCATGAAGAATAACTCTACGCTGGGTCGTTCGGACATTATCAATCAACCAAACATAATCATAAAACTAATATGGAAATCGTTGCTTACATATTATCATCGTAGAAATAAAATAGAAACTGTTTATAAGAAGGTCTATGTCACGCTACACACACAGCATCTGGTAGAAGTAGGAATATCTACGTCAGTAAGGACAATAGTCCGAAGAAACTAGTGTAAATCTCTGTTTTTTATATTGTGTTTCTTTTCTGAAACAACTATATTTTCGATTTCGTTTAGGAATAGAAGCCGACTCTATGATTCGCTTTGTTTTGATTAAGCTAAATAATACCATTAACAATATAAATATAACGTCTTAATTTTGCATATTTCTGTGCAGGTATTTTAAAAACTTTTATTCACCACAAACAAGGCATATTGTCACTGAAGCTTAAGTGCCTACTGTGGTAGGAATCATATATAAGAAGCAACCTGAGTGGGGAGTTTGGAAGCAATATATTTGTTCATGTTATATTTACATTTTTACATGTTCGTTGTGTCGGACAAACAGGAAGGTTATTCGAAAGGTAATAAGTCCAAGGAAATAGATTAGGACATCTTCTGACATCTAGAGATCTCTACAATGAAGGGATGATATTTAACTGTAAGTCGGGTAAGTCGGGAGTATTTTCGTTTAGGGGGTAACAAGTGCAGTAAGTTTATCGGAGCACAATCTGTGGAAGTACTTATAAAACCAGCACAGGGATGCAGATGTTTATGAATTGAATTGCAGAGATAGTTTTGTAGGTACCATTTTTTTACCCGGTATGATTTACGGGATATGACCCTAAGGTCAGCTAGAAGGTATATGAAAAGTAGACTCTTGTTCGTAAGACACGTAAGAGAGATTTGAAAATTGAAACTAAATTACGTATGGCTTTGGGCTAATCGCGAAACGCCCGGAATCGTTGGAGGAGGAGCGGCGTTAGGGCTCCAACTAAGGAAGGACCAGACAGGAAGGTTAGTGTTCCGGAGGGGAAATGAAATCCCGGAGGTGTCTGAAAAACTGAGCAGGCGGGAACTCTTCTCGGTATGCGGAAGACTGGTGGGTCATTACCCGATTGCAGGATGGCTGCGGACTGCATGTAGTTACATCAAAAGGCGAGCTAGTGGAGTGAAGTGGAAGGATGGAGTTGATAAAGAGACTGTGGACGTTATGAGAGATTATTGTAGAGGTGAAGAGGGAGGATCCAGTGAGAGGTGTTTGGCAAGTACCCAACAGTGCAGAAGGTGTTGAGTGGTGTGATGCAAGCAGTATAGCAGTGGGGGTCACCTTGGAGATAGGTGGTGTCACTGCAGAAGATGCTGCTTGGTTGCGGAAGAAGGACGACGTGGCTCACATAAATGTGGCGGAACTGGATGCGGTTATGAAGGGCATCAACTTAGCCTTAAAATGGGGGCTACAGAATGTTGAGGTGAGGACCGATTCAGCAACTGTGTTCTCTTGGGTCCAGTCTGAAGCTACAGCAGAAAGGAGGGTGAAGACGAAAGGCACCGCTGAGATGCTCGTGAAGCGTCGATTGATGACGTTAAGGGAGCTGATTAGGGAATTTGATCTTCAACTCAGGATCAATATCGTTCCCTCAGCGAAGAACAGAGCAGATGTGATGACAAGGGTGAGGAAGACCTGGCTAAAGGCGCCGAATGAGTCGGCTGCTGCAATATGTGGCTTAGCTGAAGACACTCCGACGGATTTGCATGACATGCACAATTTCGGAGTGGATAGAACCTTGTTCTTGGCCGGGAAGGTTGACCACAGAATCACAAAGGAGGCCGCCAGGACAGTGGTTGAGAAATGCCACCGGTGTCAATCAGTCGACCCTGCGCCGAGTAGACACGAAGTTGGTGAGCTGCTACTACCCTAGTGTTTGAAAATATGTGTTATAAAGGTGTCCCTGAAATATTGTTGTGCACACCTTTGCTTGCAGATGAAAATAAAGAGATAAACCCGCTTTTTTATCAGTTGTGTGCCACCATACTTATAGATTTCGAGTAAATTCCGTCTTTTCCTTTTATCAAGATTAGCTTGATTGCATCTTTGATTTCTTTAAAAGTCGAAAGGTAGGCATTCTGGGAAATGTCTGGTCGCTGGGGAATTGAGGCTAGTACATCTTCACCTACTCAGTAGTTGGAGTTAAGAACGGATTTAATTTTCTCTCCAACGCGATAAGACATCCTTTTTGTCCGTTTAGAGTGATCTGCCATCAGCAGAGAAGACTGGCCAGTTTCTACTTTCCCTTGGACTATAAACATTCCTTAATCCCTCATAAAAGGTTTCCGTATCATTCTTGTCCGCTGCTTGTTGGAGTTTGGCGGTTCTAAATGACCACCAAGAATCGTTCATATTACGATGATCAGCTTGCACCTATTTTCGCACTTCTTGTATGCTTCATGTTTGACGAACAAGTGTTATCATTGATCCATGTTGTATGTATATCATGCATTTAATTGATCAATTCTTTAACCGTTTCATTGTTATTGTCAAACCAATCATGGTGTTTACGAACAGGAAGGTTGAATGATGAAACAATACTATGAAATGATTGAGAACGATTTTTGATTAATTCAGAAGACGACGGAAAAAACAAATTTAAATACAGGAATAAATCATCGACCATACAAGAGATTTTACCGAATTCGGATGAACGAATGTCTTCAGAAAAGAACATATTTTAGATTTATTCGAATAACGGTATACACATAAAAAATAACGCACAAAGCGATATTATTGGAAGTATTTGAAAAAAAAAAATAATAATAAAAAGCGTGCGGCAAGGATGTTAAAATAGGAAAAAGAAGGAGAAATAACTAAATGAAAGAAAAAATTAATTGATATATGGATGAAATGATATAAAAATGAAGAAAAATACTTTAAATGGAATCGCAGTTATTTAGGCAGTGGTGTGATATATTGCATTGTTTCAGTGCGGTTATTGCCAGATGTTTGCTTAATGAATAAGATCCGAGTCTAAGATTGATGCTGATGACAGTAGTATTATAGCGCTTTTGATGCACTTAAGACGTGGGGGAAAGGATTCGGTCTTGAGGAAGGTTGCAGATTTTTAGTCAAAATAGTGTGTAAAAGTGTTCATGTGTATGATTAGTGTGTTAGTTTGTTGTTGTGTTTGAGGTCCTATTTGTGTTCGTGAATGTAGGATTTTATATTTGTAACTATGTCATTAATACAAAACATCAGACATGCGGCACATTTTTTTTGTAAATCCCGGCAAGGGAAGAAGTGTCCTTAGGGGTTGGTGGGGAAGGTGTTTTGTGCTTAATAAATCCTTTGTTGTTTTAGAGAATGATGATACACTTCTTATGTCAGATTAGTATTGTTGTTGTAATGGAAATAGATATTAGATTATTAGGGAAACTTTATAAGGTTATTTTTCCCATACATTGACTTTATTCTCGTCTAGGAACATGCTATTTTCCAAATATATAACAATTTTCAGAATTATTATTCGAGCAGCAAACTAATAAAACATTTTGAAATGTCAACTTCCAAACGAAATCGGATTTTATAGTTCAATCTAAAAATGTTAGTTCGTTGTCATTTCTTCTTCAATAATGTAATAACGGCTTTTCTTGCTAGACACGACAAGAGACTTTACTCCAAATTTCACAATGCTGTTTTTATATGATTATATCATACGCTTACACAAGTTATATTTTGAAAGAAAAGGGTTATCCATATTAATGCCATTTTCACTACATATATACGTCACTAATGGGTGTCGAAGTTCTGTGTGTACAGCAAATCAATATATTAACAGGAATTATAACAAACTTTGATATAACTCGAATAAGTGTGATACAAGTGACTTTACTCTTACTGTCTGTCCAAGTGTCTGTCTCCCCATTCTCTGGCTGTATCTATCTATCATTTCGCCTACTCTCCCTCTCTCTCTCTCTCTCTCTATATATATATATATATATATATACATATATATATATATATATATATATATATATATATATATATATATATATATATATATATATATATATATCAGCTATCTTTTTCTCTACCGGATGGGTTTCCTAAAGTTTTTATCTTCATTTCCTTATCAGTTAAAAAAATAAATAAAACATTTGCTATTTAACTTTTTGTATTTATTTTTAATTAAGACCAGGAAATAACATGTGTTTTACATTTATAAAACTGTAATCATTTTACTTTAGTTCAGTAAAACACGTATGTCATTATTAGTTTAGTAAACATTACCATTTGCAGTCTCCTTAAAAGATACAGCTCGATGATTGTCAATTAGTGACAACAGAGCAAATATAAGTCAGGTTCATATTATATTCTAATAACCATGTTTTTATTTTATTATTTTATTTTTTCACATTTCCAAAAAACATACCATTTCTCTGAGATATATTTTTACGGTCAGTTACAAAGAGTGGATTTTTCTGATGATTTTGTAATGTTGCAGAGACGATATTGACGTACAAATCTTGTTTGGCACAAAACGAATGAAACAGATTGTAAAAATATATCGCACAGAAATGTTATGTTTTTGGAAATGTGAACAAATAAAAATACTAAAATAAAAACATGGTTATTGGAATATAATATGAACCTGACTTATATTTGCTATGTAGTCACTAATTTACAATCATCGAGCTGAATCTTTTAACTTGATTTATATATATATATATATATATATATATATATATATATATATATATAACTGGAGGGGCCCGTGCATGGATGTTACCCAGAAAATAAAAGTATAAAAGAAAACGTCATGCTCCTACCTTTGAATCCTATATAAATAAAAGGGTACGGTACATGTACAGTCGTCGCATGAGAAACATTAACATCAAGTTATAGTAGAAGGAACCGAATAAAGCATATATCCCGTCAGACCCGTATGCACTCACTCACGGATCACAGAAACTCATACGACAAGCAACAAACCCCTCTTCCACCCAAAATGAAGTAGTAATTCCTGGGAGCTATTGATATGTACAGTGTGCATTTAAATAAATAATCCATTGAATTAGTGAACATTTTCAATAGTTTATAGTTATGGACCAAGATAAAAATTGAAAATTGACAATCGGATTTCTTAACAACAAACTACTGTTGTGTAAGGTTAGTGACGTGACACTGGAGAGACAAATACTCTCACACAAGAAGGGGGTGTTTTTCACCTCGCCCTTCGAGTTAAGATATGTTTCAGAATGAATTTCTGTGAAAAAAATATTTATTGGAATGAGATAAAAAGAATGAAACAAATAAGGAAAATAAATTACGAATTTGAAAAATTCCAGCGAATATCGGTGAGCAATTGTTTTAATGACCTCAATGTCGGTTTAGTGTTTCTATAATTTGATTATCACAGTCGAACGTTGAAAAGTAAAGATATATAACAGCTAACAGATATACCCGGAATTGCTGTGTATAAAATATTATGATCCCATGTTTTAACATACTAAAGGGACTCCAAATAATTATACGGGTTTAATTTTTATCTAATAAGCCATATCTTAAAAGACACACCTTTAATTAAAAATGGAAGTATATTCGGACAGTCAGTATTGTATGAAATGTCTTTCTTAGACATATCTTGGTGGGAATTTTGGTTTATTTGACTTGTTGGACTGAAAATTATCGGTAGTACTATTAACTTGAGAGGATATTGATGAGAAATGGAAAAACGCATACGTATGTAATTAACACGATTTGATTTTCTATAAATTAAAGGCTGTAGTGTATTGTATGAAAATGAAATACGTTTTTGGTGACACAAGTCTCGTAACTTTATATATATATATATATATATATATATACATATATATGTGTATGTATATATATATATATATATTTATATATATATATATATATATATATATATATATATATAGATAGAAGAAAAAAGAGTGATAAATATGTGACGATTGTCCAAATTTATTTCAAATTTCAATTGTTCAATGCAAGGTTGTCAGTAATAAACCAGTGTTTATTTTCCTTTCCTTAAGCCAAAACTTTTCAAAGATCGAAATCTTATCATCAGAGGAGAAATACAGACGGATAAGTTGGCTTTCGAAAAAACCAAAGTTCAAATATTTGAAAAATATGAGAATTATTTTTTAAAAATTATTAAAATAATTTTTGTCAAAAAACGTACTGAATAAAAGAAAATTTCGTGAAAAAGAAATACAGTTGTCCGGGTGGTGAAATAAAAGTAGGACGGGTTGGCATGGGGATGCCAACCCGTCCTACTTTTATTTTTCCCCCAAATTCACAAAGCGACTTTTTAAACTACCCCGCACCTCCTAACCCCCCCACCCCATCCTGACCCCAAATCTGAAACTTTCATCAACTTTGGCTTTTTCTCATTCTGAGTTAATCCTTGTATGAGATCCTACCGTTTTTCTAGGCCCGGAAGAAAATCAAAAAATGGCCTGTTTTCCTCTTCAAAGCCTCTTTTAAGTACATCTGGACTTATCTACTTTTGAGCACCTTTTCCAACCTGCCCCCATGCAAAGTGTTTTTATTCACTTTCTACAATTTCACCGAACCTTTTCAACGGAAACTCACCACCCGGACAACTGTATTTCTTTTTCACGAAATTTTCTTTTATTCAGTACGTTTTTTGACAAAAATTATTTTAATAATTTTTAAAAAATAATTCTCATATTTTTCAAATATTTGAACTTTGGTTTTTTCGAAAGCCAACTTATCCATCTGTATTTCTCCTCTGATGATAAGATTTCGATCTTTGAAAAGCCTTGGCTTAAGGAAAGGAAAATAAACACTGGTTTATTACTGACAACCTTGCATTGAACAATTGAAATTTGAAATAAATTTGGACAATCGTCACATATTTATCACTCTTTTTTCTTCTATCTCTACTATTGCTCTATCTCGTATATTGAGCTTATCCTTTTCACAATAGGTTCCATCTACTAAAAGTTTTCACTTTGGTTTATTTTGATCCTATATATATATATATATATATATATATATATATATATATATATATATATATATATATATATATTATTAATGAAGATTTGGTATCTGTGTGTCTGAAGCTTAAAGTATTTTATATCGGAAGCTGAAACTGTACTATTACAATATTTTAATGCTAAATTCAATGTACTATACAATTTCAGATTTTGGAAGTGCGGTGTAGTATTTGTTCTATCGTCACGTAGTACCTTCTTATTTTTTCGATAACATATCTAGTATAGTCTAGTATATGTTCGATCATTGATCATATAGAAAAGCATTCATCATTTATCATATAGACTAGCAAAAAATGCGACCGGAAGAAGCAGAATTCTGAGATATTTGGAAAGTAAAGCTACTATTATATGAACTGATTTGTTGAGTATAACAGGAAATAAAGGTACAGACGAAATGAACTTGCTGCAAAATTCTTTCATTTTTCAAATCGTAAAACACGTGCCACAAAATCTCGTTGTGATTTTACTTTGTTTTGCCGTTATTCAATCAACTTAACATTCTAAAACTTATACGAACGAAACTGGTTACATTTCTCGTTTTTTTCATAGTTTATTTCTGTATTCAATTGGTTTTCCTTTCGTTTTTTTAATAGATCTCGCTTTCAAGGCATTTCATGCATATTGTGCATTTATATATATATATATATATATATATATATATATATATATATACATACATATATATATTTATATATATATATATATATATATATATATATATATATACATACATATATATATTTATATATATATATATATATATATACATACATATATATATTTATATATATATATATATATATATATATATATATATATATATAAATCATCCACTAATAATCAAGTAGGCCTCTTCTTATACACACCTCTATCTTAACACACTCTAAGTCACATGAGAATAACAACCCCTAACAACCAAATGCCATAATTAGCCTACTCTTACTGTCCCATAATTTATCTCATACCCTGAAATTATTTATTTATTTAACAACTTTCTCCTATTACCTACATCTAAATACATATAAGATTTATACAAATAATATATAAATATAGAAAAAATATATGAATATATAAATCAATTAATAAAAACTAAAAAAAACTAGGAGAGAAAACAAAGAATAAATAAATAAACAATAATACACATAAACACACCCACACACACACACACACACACATATATATATATATATATATATATATATATATATATATATATATATATAACTTAATACAGAGACTTCTACCAACTGAATCTATCAAATAATTCTTATTCAAGACACACATTTAGTAATACACTGTCTTACGATTAAAACCCGAATTAAACTAGCTTCAATTAAGCCTAAACTAAATATAAACCTATAATAAGTAACACATTACATTAATTCGATAATCCAATATGATTAACCCCAAAATTAATAATACTTTTTGAATATATGATAAACAATAAAATTGAATAAAATTTATACTAATAAAAAAAGAATTACTTTATGTTACAAACAAAACAAAAACTACGAAAATAAAACAACAACACGCAGAAACAAAAAAAATATTATCTAAACTAACAGTTAATTAATAACTATCATCGATCTAATATTACACACATATTTCTGAACACTACATTTATATACAATACATTATTTTTAAATCTATTAATTTCTATTCTCTGCAAGACAAGTTTGTCCCAGCCATACTCTCTGGCATCCATTTTAGTGAATTCTGTACACAGGCGTAATTTTCATTTGGTGTTTATTATTTTTGAAAAAGGGACATTTTTTCCGAAATATTAAATACATTATTTTTAATAATAATCGGGACAACACACGAGCAGCCTAAACCACACTTGCTGTGATGCAAAATTTTAATAAAACATAAATAGTAATGCCCACCACTTTGATTCATTATTATTGTTCCTTCCAGCTTACAAGCTACCCGGCACTCTGCATTGCCCTCAGCCGTCTTAAACAAACTATATATATATATATATATATATATATATATATATATATATAGAGAGAGAGAGAGAGAGAGAGAGATAGAAGAAAAAACGCAGTGAATGAAAAGAAAAATTCCGTGAAAAATATATGCAGATTGTCCGGGTGGTAAATTTCCGTTGAAAAGAAGTCAAATGAATTGTAGAATGTGAAGAAAACTCTTGGCGGGGGAGCAGTGTGGAGAAAGTGCTCAAAATATAGGTGAGTCCAGACGCACTTAAAGGGGATTTTTCACGGAATTTTTCTTTTCATTCACTGCGTTTTTTTTAACAAAAATTCCTTTAATAATAATTTTCATATTTTTCAAATATTTGAACTTTGGTTTTTTCGAAAGCCAACTTATCCATCTGTATTTCTCCTCTGATGATAAGATTTCGATCTTTGAAAAGCCTTGGCTTAAGGAAAGAATAATAAACACTACTTTATTACTGAATACACCTTGCATTGAACAATTAATATTTGAAATAAATTTGGACAATCGTCGCATATTTATCACTCTTTTTCTTCTATCTCTACAATTGCTCTATCTCGTATATTGAGCTAATCCTCTTCACAATAGGTTCCATCTACTAAAAGCTTTTACTTTGGTTTATATTTTAGCCTATATATATATATATATATCTATATATATATATATATATATATATATATATATATATATATATATATATATATATATATTGTGGGTAATATTATTAAGCCAACATTTCATTAGCTATGTTGATATCGGAGTATAATATTAAGCGGATTTTCACTGTAAAGCATTACATATATTTAATATATTATGCTCGCACAAACATAATTAAGACGTCTGTGTTTACTGTTCTAAAACGATATAACTATAACTCTCTCTCTCTCTCTCTATATATATATATATATATATATCATCAACACAATCCTGAACGAAATCACATTTTACTTATCTCTCCCCTGAAATTAAAATTATTTTCCTTCCTCTCAAGCCTACCGCCTCACTTCTTGCACATTTCTACACATTCTTTCAAACACATATATGCAGTCCCCCTCAATTCCTCGGTCTTCAAAAATGACACACCTCACCACAACAAACATCGCACCCCCCCCCTTTTCACATCTCTCACCCTTAGACTATTTCAATTAAATTCTAAACCCCCTACTCCATAAGTTGTTTTACCTTTTCCAATCTCTTTTTCGCCAACCATAATACTACCCACATTTTGAACACACATTCACCCCTCCTCTTTCGCTAGCCTTTCAAAATCCATGCCACACCTCACCACAACAACAATACTAGCCCTCGTTCACTTCTCCTACCCTAAGGCCATTTCAATTATATTCTTATCCCTCCCCATTTCTTAGTTGTCTCAATCTTCTCCACTAAATGTTTTTCATATTTATTTCATTCGTTCTCAGCAATTGACTCTCACATCCTGGACTTTGTGGGGTTCATAGTAGCTACGGCTGCTATATCCCTTCATATCACCACCATGTCAACCCCAAACTTCAATGTACTTGCATGACATTTTTTTCAAACTATCATCCTGAAGAAGTCTTACAATAAAGACGAAACGTTGATGAATACATACACAGCTATCTTTTGGGTTTTTTCATTTCATATATATATATATATATATATATATATATATATATATATATATATATATATATATATATATATATATATATATATATACATATATATAAAGTGAGTTGAGGACAACAAAATTTGAATATTGTTCGAAAAATTCAAAACCAACGATTCATAGTGCGTACTATCGTTGCCAAGACAATTTGGAAATATTTTATTCAGAGTTATTGTTCTGAAGACTCGATAACGTCACTTCGTCAGCACCCTTCATAACATCACATGCATAAGTATCTCAATAAAACATCAGGTTCCTATATATATGTATATATATATATGTATATATATATATATATATGTATATATATATATATATATATATATATATATATATATATATATATATATATATATATATATTCACGCCAAACTATATTATTAAATAGTTGGTTAGTTTTTATTTCTTTGTCTCGATGGGTAATAATGATGTAACACCTCGAGTGTTCCTCAATTGATAGCGATGTTTTATTAGATCTAGGTGTTTGATTATCCATCAAGGGAAACAGGCTTTGCACAACACCATATCGCCGTGTATTGAAACTATAGCAGAAGTTAGATTGTTAGTGTAGTTATTATCAATGGTGTTATATTTGATTGTCTTTCTCTAAGATCAATTTCTAGCTATTGATCTCACCTATAGCTGAGTGATAATTCCGCTAATAACTTTTAAACACAATTTGCCCAACTCACATTATTTGCCGGTAATAATTACGACATGAACGAGCGATGCACACGTCGTCTAATTGTTACCGATGTAGACTATGGACCTAAATCTTATCGTACAATAGGTATTGTATTCCGGAATTAAATAAGCAAAATGATCGATATGCCGTGAACAGACTAATAAACACTAGGGAGTTGGTTAGTTTGCGGATATATACAATCACGAATTGTGAACAAGATGATGCCAGGTTCAAATCATTGTGGGTATAATATAATCATTTATGTACGAATATTGTTGGAAAATGTATGGATCAATAGTTCTAATCAAACTATGTGTAAAATAGTAACTCTCTGATCTTATACACTGAAACATTTGCAATATGCATTGTTTTTTCGGTATTAAATAACTATGAAAAATACACCATCACATCACTTGTACATCGGCATGCATCCTTTATCGTTCGAGGTTCATGCTCGAGTATTGTCATCGCCTGATGTGCCTATAACGCATGAGAGAAGGGAATGCAACTTTTTAACTCTGCTCTTTATATTATTTTTTCTCTATTATTGACGAAACATGGTTTTAAGATGATCTAAAATTCCATCTCAATAGTTAACAGTTGTTTTGTATCTTAGGAGACATTTGGAAATTAAAATTACATTTAGTTGCTGCTAGAAATTCGCCCAGGTTGCGCGTCACATAATTTCTGGGGAAATAGGGGACGCCAGAAACTAAAGATAGTTTAGAAGACAATTCTAGTTACGGTTGAGGAGTTCTATTTAGTTAAGTAAATAAAATATTGTCCAAAGATGAAATCGTGATTTTGTCGTTAAAGTCAAGGAACATGCATATCTCCCGAAGAAAAGGTCAGAAAGACTTGAAGCTATTTTACATTAGGGTGAATACAGCTACAGAGCTAATCACATTATTTGAACAACGAATACACCTCAAACAGTAACACGTCCCATAACACGCTTTTCGGTCCATAGTTGGCGCTAAATGCAAATGGTTTTAGTGAGAGGTAAAGCCTAGTAGTACCACTCCCGATAACTTCTTAACAGTTTCGCGGTACACAATTTAACTCACAAATTTACTCATGGCACTGTGATACTATAGAGCGCCCTCCATCCCTCAAACCGGGACGCCATAAGCAATTAACCGGAGTGGGGGCTCAAGAGTGAGAATTTGAAAGGCATTATAGAGTGTCCAGTTCCTATTTCATTCGAAAGCGGAAATCGTATATTTATATAGGATCGTTCAACTTAAGAAACAGATCAAAGCAGACATTGCACAAGTTCCGTTGGTTGTGTCAGCCAGTCTCCGAAACATTAGGAAACTGCTTTGGCTTTTATGGAGAGCAGATAATGTGTTAATAAACTTCTGCTTTCATGTTGAAAAAAACTTTTTAGTTTCTATATAACAGTTGAATATTTCTCCATATTTAATTTATTAAAATACAATTATATTATTACTTATGGTTAACCGTGTATTACGGCACAATAAGACGTAAGCCCATCGACTGTTGTATATTTAAACTCGAAGAAGAAGGCGAATTAGCTACAATATCAACGTGTTGGAACAAAGCACATATTCACGTCAGTGAGTAAGTGCTGACAGCTGACTCTGCAACACGAGTCAAAAATTCTAAAAAGCCATTTATACAAGTAAATGCAATCTCTCCTCTCAAAATATGTCGTTATATAGGTACGAAGTCTTGTGTTTACGCAAACAAACACATCGACATTTAAATATAGTTAGCAGAATATTTCCATACGGTAAACATGTCTTCAGGTTTTCTTCTATATTTTTGAGAGAGGTAATATTTAATAGACAGTAACAGCGTTATTTCTTCATGTATAAGCAGGACATATAAATATATCAGGTCTTTGAATCAGAATGTCCTTCCCTGCGGCACGACTATCGTTTACAAAGCGATGGAAGATGCGAGCGTATTTTTCTCTTCACTTTATAGTGTCTACATATATATATATATATATATATATATATATATATATATATATATATATATATTAACATAGGAGAGTGTATATTCTTTTAAAACGCACTTTGAAAAATATAAAAATAATAAATGAGGCTAAAAACCGTTAGATGCAATAGTTATTAATAAAAATACAATCAGAACATATTTTCTTTCATTTAAATGTTGATCTTTTGACTGGAGGACAAAAAAAAATTAAAAATATGTTCTGGTTTTATTTTCATCAGTAAATATCGCATCTAAAAATGCTTTTAAGGCTTTTAGCCTCATTTATTATAATATATATATATATATATATATATATATATATATATATATATATATATATTGAAAAAAACATAACAACGGTGGTGTTAAATAAATAAAATTTATTTTAATCTTAGCGTTCGAGAATGTACTTCTCATTTTCAAAAAGTGTTTTTCTTTTCTTCCTTTTTTCAATCGTCCGATGGAAATGGACTTTTTGGTCAGAAAATCCCGTTATGTCTGTAGGCGAGGTGACGCCGGTTTGAATAAAAAAGGGAATTTAGACATATTTTTTAAACCATTGTTTCGTAATAGTATCATATTTTTTTGAAAAAAACCATAACAATGGTGGTGTAAAATAAATAAAATTTATTTTAATCTTAGCTTTCGAGAATATACTTCTCATTTTCAAAAAGTTTTTTTCGTTTCTTCCTTTTTTTCATCGTCCGATGGAAATGGACTTTTTGGTCAGAAAACCCCGTTAAATCTGTAGGCGAGGTGGCGCCGGTTTGAATAAAAAAGAAAATTTAGACATATTTTTTAAACCATTGTTTCGTAATAGTATTATATTTTTTTGAAAAAAAACCATAACAATATACTGGAGGTGATTTCGTTGTTTACCGATGAAGCCAAACGTTTTGCAAAGAACATTGCATTAAATTACACCGTTTGCAATCACGGCCGCCTACCTCTTGCAATTCATCCCATCTGACCTTAAATACTGAGCAGCATCCATATATTTGTCAGGAATGTTGGCAAACTCATCAATAATCTAGAAGCCAGCAAAGCAACTAGCCCTGACTTCATTCCAATCACAGTGCTTAAAGACGGCATCAACCGGAACTAGCTAATCGTTTCTTAAAATATCAAAGGCTTCCCAACATCTTGGAAAACCTCGTCCGTCTGCACAGTATTAAAAAAAATAATGGAGATCGGTCTTCTGCTTCTTAGTACATGCAGATCGGTTTTCTGTTTCACATGAGTAAGTTGCTTGAATCTATGATTAATCAAGAAGTTGTCAGACACCAGAGCGCAACAGCTGATTTAGTGACAAGCTATATGGATTTCGCCCTGCAAGATCAACAGCTGATGTGCTGACTGTAATATCACTCAGGGTCAGTGAATCTATTGTCGGGAGCTACGTTTCTAGAGCAAAATCAATCGATATATCAATTACCTTTAATAAGGTTTCGCTTAGAGGTCTATTTCACATGATTTCCAGTTATGGAAAATCTGAAAATGTAATCTCAACCAAAACATACTTTCTCTCTTATAATTTCATTAAAATTTGTCGTTGATAGGCAGACGTCTGAGGCTTTTAGTATCAACGCAGGCGTACTTAAGGAATCCATTTTCGACCCAACTTTCTATCTTATCTTTATCAATGATCACTAAAATCACATTCTAAGATCATTGGTCGACATTTATGCAGATATCACAAATGATTATATCTCTTCCGTTCTGGATCACGCCGTTTAATGGGGAAAACGATGGCTGACTACTTTTAATACGTCTAAAACCAAACTTCTCTCCGTTCACCACTCTGCCACAATTGTAATGAATTGCTCTCATTATGAGGAAGGCCCCTGGTGTGATAAGCCCTTCACTCCAAACCTGAAATAGAAGATTTACATCAAATCCGTTGACGGGTTCGGTGGAAAACTTGTTGGATCATTCTACCGCACCAAATAATATTCACCTTCTGACGCAATTTCTAACCTGTATAAAAGTCAACTACGTCCCAAGATGAAGTACTGTTGCCACATCTGAGATGGAGCCGTCTAGAGCACAATTTTTCGTCTTCACAGAGTGCAAAATCAACTTCGAAATCTTGTGAGCGATGTCCTATTCTCCAACCTCCAACATCATTCTCACAGTTTTGTCGCTACTCAATCGTTATTTTCATAGCAAGTGTACGACTATGCATATATGCCCCTTGTAAAACATTCACAACAAAAACTCGTCTAGCTGCAACCACTGTCAATACATTCATTTTCTCTCTCTGCGTGCCTAGAACTAAACGGAACTTTTATTTTCTTAGAACAGCAATTTTCAAGTCCAATATACACAAATTCGTGTTGAGATAATCCACCAGACTAGATTAATTATTGCTCTGAAATACGATAGGACCAATACACCATAATTAAGATATATAATTAGATAGTTAACTGGTCAATTGTGTAGTAGAAAATTAATGTTCTTATTTTTTAATAACTCAAAGAACTATAATAACATATTTGAATATCTATGTATCTTATATAGAGAACGAGTGTCAGCCTCAGGAAGGAGTACCTTCATTTTCTGAAGTAAAATGAGACAATATATATATATATATATATATATATATATATATTAAAGAGAGAAAAAAGCGGGAGGCCACGTTTGATATATATTTTAAGAATACTGCATTTAGAGATAATAACAGCTGGAATTGCTTGGTCAGTGTTTATCTCAAAGATCTACTGAGAGCACCTTGATGGCATCCAGGTACAAGCCACCCGTACTAGGTCCATCAGACATTACACTGACAAAACTACAGAATCGCCGATATGCCGATTGTGTAATGAAGAGGAAGAAACATTAGCGCATATTGTATCTGAATTCCCAATGCTAGCACAACATCAGTATAAAAAATGGAGACACGACACAGTCACTCAGGTACTACACTGGAATATATGCAAACTTTATTAATTGGACCACAATGAGAAGTGGTATGAGCATAAGCAGAAAGGAAGAACGACAATGTCAAACGCTTTTAGGACATACGCATACACACTGATAAGGTTCTTGAACATTCAAAAACTCGACTTAATCTTTCAAAACAAAAACACGAGTACTTGCTTAATAATTGATATAGACTATAAAAAAATACGAAAAAAAATATCAAGATCTAAAATGGGAATTAGTAAGACTATAGAAATGTAAAGAAGTACATGTGACCCCCGTTGTAATTGGAACGCTTGGAAATTTTCTTGGAAACGATAGTACGCACTTGGATCAAAGGAATCATTGGAACTGTACAAAGGACAGCAATGATCAAAACAGCTACAATCTTAAGAAAAATTATTGAATGCGGAAACTAACCCGCATAAGCTACGAAGGATCATACGGAATCTAACACAGGAAGAAAACAAAACTAATGAAAGAACACACCACAAACAAAGAAACAGAAAATGCAAGAAACATCACTTAATAAGCCCCCCTCCCCCAATAAATTACTACGGCCTCAACTGACACACCACAAAAATGGACCAATGAACAGAAATAGCAAGTAACACCATAAGCTCACCACCCCACCCCACAAAATAAATAAATAAATAAAAAATAATCAGCTCCCCTAAAAAAATAAACAAATAAAAAATAATCAGCTCCCCCCCAAAAAATGAATAAAAAATATTTAAAAAATAAAAATAAAAAAAATAAATAAAATAAAAAAATAAAATAAAAAATAAAAAATAAAAAATGATACTAATAAAAAATAAAAATAAAAATTAAAATATATATATATATATATATATATATATATATATATATATATATATATATATATATATATATATATATATATATAATAAAAATGAAAAAAAAAATGGTACCAGTCTAGGCTGACACCACACAAAATATCTGCATAGGGTCAAGGAGGATGAGAAGACTGAGGAGGGACAGCACAAACCAGACCTCCACTGGAACTGCAGAAACTGCTGGGACCTCGGAGAGGCTTACTGCCACCCAAACCCCAGAAAACACCAATGGTCCTTACCGGCGAGTAATCAATGGTAAACGGCTGTTGTGATACTGCAAATTTATTTGCGGTGGCTATCGAAAAGAGGTGGAGCATACTGGAAATCTGGGGAGACTTGTTGTCACTCAGATTCCAGGGAATACCACCGGTTGTCGGTGAGCAATCACTGATGACCTATGTGAGAACTCCTAGTGAGTAAATAATAATAATAATAATAATAATAATAATAATAATAATAATGGTAATAATAACATATAACTCAGAATAATTCACATAAACAAATTCTTATAAAAATAAAAAATAAAAAAGTGTATCTTACTGTCGTATCCGTCCAACGTTAGATCTCTGCTTAATTTCGAACGGGCTTTCCAGGGTCATAAAGACGTATCCTCCGAAGGCAGAGTATCCAGCCACCAGGCAAGTAAGTCCAATGTGCGACAAAAGAAAAGTAATAAATTTCCGACAACAATTAATGAACTTTTTTCTTCGACTCACTTTTGGAACTTTCGGGCCAGGTCGCTGCTTTTTCCGGCAGCAGCTGCAGCATCTTTTGCTCGGCGCTGTCACATCGTCATTATCATCATCCTCAACGTAGCCGTTGTGCGTATGCGACATTTTCTTACTCATACCGGAAGTTACCGACATTTTTAATTGTTTCTATAATTCTCATCACATAGAGTCAAAACTTTGGTGATGGTGTATCTAGCATGGTTTTTTCTCTGAATAACTTATTTCGACGATATAATAAAATAAGTATACCTTGAAGTGCATCGGATTATTTAATCCTGGTTGATTTATATCAATGAAGTTGTTTTATGGATTTTATTCAAAACTGAAAAATTGTTGTTATATTCTTTTATTATTTTCTTTTTCATGCAACAGTAATTCCTTAGCATATGTATTTTTTTTATTGATCTTTATATTTCGCGGATTGTTTTCAATATGGAAACCAAAGGATGTTGATTTGAACTTTATTGTTGGTTGATCATGAGTTACCTGTAATTAGATAGAAACATAGAATTCAACGTTTTTATAAATGAATATTAACATGAATAAAAAACATATAAACAAAACCCTGCCTTATAGATTGCATATCACATTTTTATAAGTAAACATGCTATTGATTCTTTTATTATTTTAATTAAAATAATAAAAGAATAAATAGACTATTACTATATGTGCGGGTGTCTTACATCGGATTCAGTTGTTCTTCCTCCTTTTTCTTGAATGTATTTTCGTAGAATTAATGAAATTTGTCACAATTACGGTAGAATTCAGTTTTGACAAAATTATGTACAGATGGATTCCTAGGGGGCTCTATGAGTGCCGATTTCATTTGTGTAGCTTTTTACGAAGCTAGTCTTTTATCTGATCCTAAAAGCTTTCGTTACATACCTTCTTTTAACTAATATATGGTCAATGTTGATAGACCTTGTTTCATTATTCGTATATTATCAGTCTGGAATTCAATAATACGATAGATTGTGGCATCGCATGAAGTTACGCAACATCAAAATATTTATTATATTGCTCTCCCCTTCTTTTGCCCATCTTTTATTTCCACCTCTATTTATCACCCATTCACCTCTTACCCTATTTCGTCTTCTTCCACTCTCTCCGCATTCTTCAGTCTCTTTCTCTTTTAAATTATTTAAGCAATTCGCCTGCTTCAACTACATAAACTCATATCTTTCACACTTTATTTACTTCATTTTCATTCTGTGACGTCATCCAGTGCACAAGATGCCTTTTCTGATGTCATCCGATGTGCACGGATACAAACAAGCAACCCTGCAAGATGGACAGAGATGTATAAATATACAAGACACTCTGTGACTTGTTGTATCGTTCAGTCTATCTATAAGGTATTTATTATACCCCGGTCCCTCTCTCTCTCTTTTCTCACTTTGTGGCGTTATCCACTGTGCACAACGTCTGTTGTTGCATTCAATATGCACGTTGACTAACAAAATGACGTTACAGTTTTGGTACATCATCAATTGTGCACGGATACAAACAAACAAGCAGGTAAGCAATCAAGAGCCACAGAGATTCAGTAGTATTATAGATTCCCAGGGGTCTAGACGGTTCGTCTAGTACACGACCCGTCTAAATAAAACCTTATAAAATATTTCCTCCTTTATCCTCTGGTTTGGTCGCTTCTCGTTTAATGGATGTCGTCACAAATTGATGACGTCATCGAATGTTCAGAGGAGGTTGAATCAAGATACAAAGCAAACGAAATAACAATATATATAGAGAGTTTTTAATATTATATAGAGATATATAGATATATGGACATTTGCTGGTTCACCTTGAGAACACAACGCAAAACAAGATAAGCAACAACTAAAAATAACTGAGATATATAACATAAGAAGAAGAGATAGTCTTCAAAACATTCGCTGGAAATTCATTTGTTTGTCTTCTATTTTTTATCGATTCAGCTAACTACTTAGTTACTACGATTTACAAATTCGTACTTCTATTTTGCACTATACATTGTGTATTGATAAATGCATCTGGAAGGTATGTCGAAGTACGTTATCAGTAATGTGTATTGCTTGTTTCGGTTTTTCAACATCATACCCACTCAACTAGTAGCCATGTTTACTTTCAACGGATGCAAGTGAATCCACATCGATAGTGACACGCTACAAAACTGAATAACATTTAGCCAATAAAAACAGCTATATAACAGTTTTAACTATGCTACACCAGTCAGTGAAACATTATTATGATTCCACAATCGTCTGTATAAAGAATTTGACGGATTACAACCAATGTGAGACAATTTACTGCATCCGCATTATAATTTCAGTCATTCAGCTTAATTATTGCAAATCTGTTATTTCTATCATTTATATAGGAAGGATAAGTGTAAAATAAAATAGTTTACAATTCACATACTTTACAAAAATAAGTACGTAAACATAACACGCCAACTCTAGTATTATCACATTCAGTAATGTAGCTATTCAGAGTTAAATTATCGAAATGTTATCTTATTTATATAATATATGTTATCATTTATGATTTATAACATTTTAAAAGGAATTTCCTCTCGCGCATGCGTGTGAATAAATCATATGAAACCAACGGAACTTGAGATCATTAATCTCTCCAGGTAAAATATAGAAATAAAATAAAAATAATTTACCCGATAAAAAAGGAGACTAATAAATATATCATAAAAATGTTACTATAATACGATTTTATGATCGTGCAATAAAAGTAACAGGATAGTGAATATCATCTATAATAAAAAAGATGAAATAAATAATAAACAAACAGATTAGAGATAAAAGAATGGATGCGTCCATTCATTCTACTCTGTCAAACTTGAGCGTGACAAAGCTACAGACATGATAGTTGAAATGTAGGTGTTACAAACCTATCAACAATTAACGTGATAGACCAACCAACGGACAGATTTTCTTATAAATATTCTTGAACACATCGAATATGACATGCGTCCATTCAATTTGCGCGTTTAGCGATGAAAATGCTATTTAAAACTTAGGCATGACAGACCAACGAAATGCTATTTAATACTTAAACATGACAGACCAAGGAAAATGCTATTTCTAACTTAAGCATGACAGACCAACGAAATGCTATTTCGAATTTAAGCGTGACATACCAAGAAAAATGCTATTTCTGACTTAAGCGTGACAAGAAAACGAAAATGCTTTTTCAAACCTAAGTGTGATAGACTGACCTACCGACATACAAACACTGCCACTGGCGCATCTATTCAATGTGAGTTGTTTCTTTTAGTTTTGCTTTTTCTAGAGATGTATGGAAACATTTCAAAGGAGTTTGGAATTTTAAAATAACTATAAACTAACAGAGAGACAAATCCTACCTTTTTTCAATTTTAGGGTTAATGAAATCAAACGCTTTCATCTATAAAGCAGACCGACCTGATGTTTACTAAACTGACATGGCAAACTGACATATTGTTATATGCAATGTAACATAAAGACAGTCGCTACAGAACGAATATTAAATGAGATCAAAGCAGATAATGGCGAACACACTTTCATGTCTATTCATGAAAATAATATGTTTTGCTTTTTTGCTTTTAATTTTCACACTTTTGAACTCACGAGAGACAAAGAAAGCGACGCGGGATTGGTGGAATTATAAGAACGTAAACTATGGAATTGGCTACGATCAGTTCAAATCCTATTGTATTTATTGTAGTTTATGAACAGTTTTACGAACTAATAACGATAGGTAAAGTACATCGCCATAACCAGTTAAACCATAGGTAAAATCACGACTTGTATTCAAAAAATCGTATACAATAAATTGTTTACAATAAGTTTTGTGTTTCAAGATTAAAACACTGAAATGAGGTTGATATGCCATAAAACAGACAACCAAACCCGAGCACTTTTAGATGTTTAATAACTTTTATCGTTGAACGTAAAGTTACAATTGTTGCTTACTTTATTTATTCAGCTGTTATCATTTGTTTCACTTCTACTTTTTAGAAATCAGATACTCACAGAAATGACCACGTGAAGGTTCATCAACAGCAACAAACCTTCATGTTGTCCCTCCTGTAAGTGCATGATTCTACAAATTGCCAACGATATAGTAAACAAATCTCGACACTTGCTGATCTTGACTCCCCAAGAGTGAAGTGTTAGGCACAAGGTCGGTTTTAATGGGGAAAATCCCTAGTTCTTAAAAAAGGGCACTCTAGATTGAATTCGGCCAATAATATTAATTACCTCAGTTTAGAAGGATTCCTCTTCCACTGACCGAGGTAGGACATATACTACACCTTGATCCCAGCCAGAAGTCATTATTACTGTTTTTCTCTTTGTTCATTCTGCCGCTGGCTTCGTATCGACATTCATTGTGTTTATTGTCTATTTCTATATCTCGCATTCACGTCACATATTCAAAGCTTTCCTTTTTTACCCTTTATGAATATAGCATAAAAATGAAGGAACCTTGTAAATTCTTTATTAATTAAACGATACCTCATATTCAAAGATTTATTAAAGCTCGCAAAAATGTCTACTTGATAAAAATGATATTGGTTGATTTGGTGTTTCATATGGCATATCGTCCCTTATTAATAGTAGTTAATGCAAAAACAATATTTATTTCAAACTATCCATTGTATTCGACTAGTACAAGTTTTGGGTGAATACTTTTCCAATTGTTTCAGTGTTTAAGCAAACACAATGGTTTGAAGACGATACAGCTGATTCAACAGTCTGCGACTGTATCTAATAAACAATACATTTATTGGTCTATTTCGGTAAGGGTTAGGGTTTCCATCGAATCCTGATTTTATTTACATGATCTTAAACTATAACTACAGTACATGTTGTCTGAAGGTGAAAAACACTTTAAAACTAAATATATATTTATAGTTAAAAGCCTTGCTAAAGATGTAAGTAGATCATTATTTGAAATTGAAAAGTTCGTTGTCATCTGCGATACGCAAGTTCAGCGCGTGCGTATAACACTGTAGACAGCAATGCCATTTCCCCCGCCTCCCGTGTAAGTGCATCTTAATTTGAATTACTGTCTGAGTCAATTTCCCGCAGCCGCGTTGTCCTGAGCGTTTGACCCGTGATTATAGCCTGAATCTACGAACAGCGTTCAAGCTTATGCGACCGCAACTCCTACACTGATGAAAGTAAGACAGCCCTACACTACGTCGTCTGTAGGTAAAAAGCACTTTAATATTTAATAAGTATATATATATATATATGTATAGATGAACATATACATATTTTATCGAATAAGAGAGAGAGGTATCATTGATTGAAAAGGTGTTAGATTTGCCTCTTCGAAGAATAATATTTTACTATTTTTGGCAGTAATTGTGTATACAGATTCCGAGTTTGTCTTTTCTGAAGCAGTTTGATTTTCAAAAATTGCATTTGGCCTTTTACAAAATTGTAGCTTAAAATTTGGCTTTCTTTTTTATAATTTTACACAGATATTTATTTGACAGCAATTATTAGAGAAAACGTTATAATTTTTTACTCACAATTATTTTTCATTGAAATAATTATTATACGAAATTGTGTTGTTTAAACTATGATGATGTATCCATAATCAATGATGCATTCCTTTTAATTTAACAAAATAAAATGAAAAGAAAATCCGGGCTAAACCTTTTGAGTTACTCTTTCTATATATATATATATATATTATATCCGCTGTATATATATATATATATATATATATATATATATATATATATATATATATATATATATTGGTACAGAAAAAATAGTACAACATTAGTACCGTCGGTTTACAGATCAAAAGGGATTAACCCTCCGGTTTTCTTCAGCTTACGGTGTCACCTATTTAGAAATGTTAACCCACGTATCATTCTCGCTTGGATACGTTGCTTGCTTTAGAGTGTCAAGTATATTTGTTCAAATTTTGTGTGCGGGTGTATAAAGTTTAATAAAGTTCGAAAAAAAGTGGGGTGTAACAGTTAAGATTGATAACTGGAAAAAATAATCTCAAAGCGAGTCTCGTGAATCAACCTTCTTTTCTTTTTTCTCTCGTTAGCACTTTCTAGACGACACCAAGTTAACGGCCTAATATACGCCCCCCCATACACATTGATTCAAAGAAATAAAACCGACGATACTAATGTGTACTAATGGCTATGTACCAAAAGAAAAACTAAATAGTAGGCTCTTAATTCCGATTCTCTATTAATCAGGCACTCTGCTGGGAGTTTTCCCAATATATTACAAGTTATATATATATATATATATATATATATATATATATATATATATATATGATACAGACATACACACAAAATAAAAACTTAAGAAAACAATTATATAAAAACTTTTATTCGTAAAAGTTTTTAACACCTATCAATATGTCAAATCAATATATTGACAGATGATACACCTATTCGAACCTGTAAATATTATCTATTGCCTCATAAAATTGTGGGAGATAGAACCTTAACTAAAGAAAAAAGGAATGACAAATTCTCACCATGCAAAATAATGCATTTTTATTTTGTTAAAGCAATGGAAAATTAACTGTTCATAAAGAATGAGACTTCCAATAATATGACAATGTTCTAGTGAAAGAAAGGTTTTTTGACTGTAATAGAAAATTGAGTACTGATGTTTGCTACGGCTAGCGCCGTGTGCGTTAGCGTGTTGGTAAATAGACTAAGCATGAAAATATGTGTGGGTATATCAGCGTGCCTGATTTGTTAGTGAGTGCGTGTATGCACGAACTGTATGTATACGTCTGGCGAGCAGCGTGTGTGTGTGCTTCGTTTGCTGTACAGAAGTTCGGGTGTGAGTCTCGTTGTTTGTCACGGACATCCACCCGCGATGTACGTAGATATTTTATTTGAGAAAACAAGTAAAAGAGAAAGGTAAACTGTTTTGGTGTTGTATAATGTATGCAAAATGTGTGGACTAAATATTTGTTGTGTTGTAACACATCACTCAATACGTTCTTGGTGTGATATATAGATAACGCTACTAATAAAGGATCCATATTATTTCTATAAAATACTAACCTTCAAATAACTCGTGTCAAAACTTGAATTCAATCAAGTTTTTTTTGTTTATAAATTACAGTTATTTTAGTAAATCTACTGTTGTAAGTTTTCAAAACAATGGAAAAATATAGAAAACTTTGTGTGTTGATAAATCACTGCTTCATCATCATCATCATCATCATCATCATCATCATCATCATCATCACTGGTTTTACGCCCGTTTTACATACTTGCACATATTTGAAGGCTTTTAGAAGTTGACTTCCAAACTAAACTATCGAACCTGATGGGAAAAGCTGTTAAAGTATATAACTTAAGTATATGGCTTAATAAGTCTTATTTGGACTATGTCAGAAACACACGTTAAGAGGTTTGGGTTAGGCTTAGGGTTAGGGTTGCTGACTTTTAACGCGGCTGTACAGACACGTATGATGCTGAATGCTCAGGTAGACCAAGTCTACGAACTCGTTTTGTCTGATCATAAATTGAAGTTGAATGAAATACCAAAGGAGTTGAAGATATCACAATTTGTCAATGAGAAAGTTGTGTTTACACTGGTGCCGCGTTCGCTCACAGTTGACCAAAAAACAACAGCACGTCGACAATTTAAAACGTTGTTTGAAACAAAAAGAGTTATTTCTGTGTCAAGATGTGAAAATCTATGAAACATTGTGCAACCACTCAGCAGGTAAAAGCCGAGCAAATATCAGCATGTAAAATCTTGGTATTTTGTTGATTGATGATCTTGAAAAAGGAAGGACCATCAATAGCGAACATTACATAGCAGTATTTGTACGTTCGAAAAAACGAATCAACAAAAAGTGGCCACAAATGAAGAGAAAAATGTGCTTTTTCACCAAGACAATGCATCGTGCTACAAGTCGATAGCAACAATTGCACAACTACATGAATTTCACTAACGTTCAATGATTACCAACTAGATGGCATTTTAATGACATGTGACCGCTTTAGTTAAATCTTAGATGTAACATATTCTTTTTTGTAGGTTAATGTCACTTGAACTAAAGGTTAGTCGTCAATATTAGGGTTGTTTTTTTATGGGGTAAGACTTTTGCAATCCGGACTTAGAGTTAGTGGTAGAAGTGATAGAGTTTTCTTACCCACTATCACAAACACACAATTTATATCTCTTCTAGTTATATATTCTTGACACGCTGACGAATAGACATGTGTATTCATTTTACATTCAATTTATATGCAAAACTGTTCCCCCTTTAAATTTTTAAATATGTGTTTTTCTTTCTCAAAACGCAATCGGTTAAACAAAAGAATCTCATTTTTCGTGTGTTTGAGGAATTGAAGGTGAAGGTACTGATCTACAAATTTATCAACAATTATTTAAATATAATAGTTTGAAATATTATTTGAAGTCATATGGCCCGATTAAATAAAAATAATATGTAAAGTGTAGAATGTGTTATTTTAGTTCATTACTGCAAGTTTATTTATCTTAATATCGTATTTTAGATTTCCCCCAAAAGCCAACAATTTCAATTGAATAGGGGACGTCTTTGTTTCATCCCCACCAAACTAATAAAAAGAAGACGCACGCATTTGGAAGTTAACATCTTCAATGTAGCTATTTTTTATATATAATTAATTTTCAATTTGCTTTTTTGTTTTTTATTGTTTTTTCTTTTAAAAGTGTTTTTTAGTTTTCAATTTAGCCAACTTAAAAGTTTGGCTTCACACATTTATTATAGTCGGGCAACTCTTCCCGCCCTGACGTTAATCAGTTGAACGTTAGAACAATTTGTCGTCTCTTCGTTTCGATTGCGCAACTTCAAGTCTGTGTCTAGACTTGTCTTTACTCCTATGCCCTTCATGCATCCACGTAAAATTGTAACCAGATGTGTGTTCTTTAAAACAAGTGACGTGAATGAGTTCAACGTTAGAATAATTTGTCGTCTCTTCGTTTCAGTTGCGCAACTTCAAGTTTGTGTCTAGACTTGTCTTTGCTCCTATGCACTTCATGCATCGACGTGAAATTGTAACAAGATGTTTGTTCTTTAAAACAAAAAAAACTTTCTTTGGCAAAAGTGTCCGATCTCATCAAGCGACACTGACCTTTGGGTCATACGACTATTTCTAAGTTCATGTCCCATCCGGTGTGTCAATCGAACAAAAAATATGAACATAATTTTCCTTCAACTGAATCGTTGATGTTCAGAGTGTATTTTTGAAAATATTTCAAACTTGATATCCATTATCTTATTCTCTTAGTAGTTACATAAATAGACAGGGTAGTTCTTCGGAGAAAAGTTTTATAGAATGCTATTCAACTTCAGAATCTAAAAGCACACTTCTCATGACGATTTTACTACACGCTGTCTGCGCGTTATTTTTCCAATGCTTAAAATCTAACACATATATACATCCACACTCGGTATAAATATTATCTTGTACACGTCCGACATGAGTACATAGATGACAAGAACAATCAGTACTGAAATGAATGTTCACAGATAGAAGATATACGATGAGCTAGGTTTCAATGTTGTTAGAACATCGTTAAGTGATTTTGTCATGATGGATATTTAGATGACATAAAGCCAACTTGGTATTCAAAACATGACAGGATTCTGGAGATAACATTATTTTCTATGTTTTGCTAAATCATGAACTTATTCTTGTTTGATAAACATACATACACACATACATACATACATACATACATACATACATACATACATACATTCATAGAAAGACATTTCAAATTAAAATTAAGTGCGAACCAATTGATTTTTTTAAAAATGTACCAAAAACAGAGTATTAATCAATTCTAAGAAAATGTTCTAGTACAAATTCTTTTTAAAATTGATGAGCCGTTGTTTTTTAAACCAGTAATACCAACCCGGTGTTATCCGGGACTGATTTTATTTGCAATTAGTTTTGTTTTTATTTGTAAACAATGCCATTTTCTTCATCAAATTATTATTTTTTGTTTCAAACAATGGGAAGTATCTCTACATTACCTCCATTTTTTTAAATGTCATCCATATGAAAATAATTCCGACACGGTCAAAATATTTTCGAGAAGGAATTAAATCGAATTACATTTTATTGTTCGAACAACATACTATGACGATATACTGAAAGAAGTGGCGAAGCAAAATAAAGTATTCATTTTGTAGGAAGAAAGCTACCGATGACAAAATTCGAGAAAGAGGCTGAATTTACCTTAGTTATTAAAACATGTCGAGGGATTTTGAGTACTTTCATCACATCATTCTAATTTTCTTGACGATATCCACGTCAATGAAATACTTTATATGTGATATAAAATCTACATAAAATCGTTTGATTTTCGAGAAAAATAAATCTCGAAAAAAGTATCAACAATATTTTAATTTAATTATGAAATTAAATAATTCCATTTCTTTGTAAACAAGTCTGTCATTTATCTTTTTTACAGTTGAAAATAGAATTAAATTCTTCGTGATTTTTTTAAATTTGAAAATATTTTTGAAGCAATTAAACTGTCGAATAAAAAGTCATTTCTGGTTTAAAAATGCTTAGTACATACTTATATATTAAACACTTTAATGTTTTGAAAGCATTTGGCATCCAATAATTTTATAAAACATCATTGGATTAAAGAATTAGTCATAGTTTTATAAGAAGTTGGTTCAATTACTGATTAAATGATAAAACAACAAGTCTGCAATACATAGATGTTGCTTTCAAAATATTATTAAAAACAATTTAATTATATAATAAAACTGTCGGGTAAGAAGAAGCGAAACCCAAATAAAAGTAAAAATACTTCCTGGTAAATCCAAGTACGTACAGGTAATTATTATTATGGGATAAAAGCATGTAGAAGTAATTAAGAAATGTTGAAGTAACCAATAAATGTTAAAGTAACCAATAAATGTTAAAGTAACCAATAAATGTTAAAGTAACCAAGAAATGTTGAAGTAACCAAGAAATGTTGAAGCAACCAAGAAATGTTGAAGCAACCAAGAAATGTTGAAGTAACCAATGAATGTTCAAGTAACCAGGAAATGTTCAAGTAACCAAGTAATGTTGAAGTAATCAAGAAATGTTGAAGTAACCAAGAAATGTTGAAGTAACCAATAAATGTTGAAGTAACTAATAAATGTTCAAGCAACCAAGAAATGTGGAAGTAACCAAGAAATGTTGAAGTAACCAAGAAATGTTCAAGCAACCAAGAAATGTGGAAGTAACCAAGAAATGTTGAAGTAACCAAGAAATGTTCAAGCAACCAAGAAATGTGGAAGTAACCAAGAAATGTGGAAGTAACCAAGAAATGTTGAAGTAACCAAGAAATGTTCAAGCAACCAAGAAATGTGGAAGTAACCAAGAAATGTTGAAGTAACCAAGAAATGTTCAAGTAACCGGGAAATGTTCAAGTAACCAAGTAATGTTGAAGTAATAAAGAAATATTCAAGTAACCAAGTAATGTTCAAGTAACCAAGTAATGTTCAAGTAACCAATAAATGTTTAACAAAAGCAAATTAACCTCCATATTCGAATTACAACCTGTCATTTTGAAAATGGGCTGCATTCGCATACAATAAATAGCCAAAATGTCGGTAAAATTATTCAGCAAGTCAGCCATTTTTACTCCCCTGTATGCTGCTGAAGCCTACGTAGTCACATTCTTGATGAAATATGTAGAAAAGGAAATACAATATGCTGTGGAAAACACATAAAGAAATATTTTGGGAATTTTGGGGAGTCTACCCGGACAAGTAGTATCTGCTTCAGTCCCATTTATGAGAAGAATGGAATATTTTCTGGATATGACATGAAACTGCGTCCAGTGGGGAAACCTCTATTTAGTAGCTTTGGGGAGTGCGGGTTCGTCATTATGCCCACGTCTGGTCTTGGATATGACCGTGAAATGAATCCAGTGATGAGACCCTCATGTTTACGCAGACAATCATAAATGATGTAAGGGGTAGTGGGGTAAAAGGTGAAGGAAAATGTTAATGCTTGTAAGATACTTGCAACAGAAGACAACGAGAAACGACACGATCAGGTTTGCTTGTATCTCCACTAGCGTATACGTAAAAATGTAGTTTTTCCAAGAAGGCATGAGGTGGTCCCACCAGAACCCTGATAAAATTGTTACGAGGTTGAAGGGGTCTTAATGAGTAAAAGGTAAAGATAAAGGTCGCATAGCCTGGACGCGCACGAGTCTCGTTGCCGACATCGCACACTGCCCATGGCCGTAGCGGCAGTGATTTGTTAATAATCACCGTGTCTAGGGCACAACATATGGAAGGCGGAGCCCATTCCTTCTCCTTCCGCTACCTTGAACCTTCCCTGAGTTTTAGTCAGGTACCCATTTACTGGACAGAGGGACTTTTCAGACCCGAAAATTCGCATGTCGTGAGTGGGATCGAACCCGGGTCGTCCAGCCCAAAGACAAGTGCTATAACCACTCGTCCACTCGTTAATGAGCACTATGCCATTAATTAGTTGTATAAATCAAGCTAAAATATCCCTCATTATTCTGAAGCAAAATAAGTAAAATAGATTCTCAACATACATACAATCAACGCAAATAAATAAATGTGCATTTTGGTGTTAAATGTATACTCTTTTTTAGAACGTGTTTAAATGTATTCTTGTAATGTGTGTTTGGATTAATCTGAGAAGTTCTGCGTCATGAAAACATTTCGTGTTATCATCGTCAATCGTTTGGGAGAACACATATTTCGTCTCTGTTTGTCAATGTCAGGTTACTATTAGTTTGGCGGAAATAAATAAAGCTTCCTTTACCATACTAGACAGGTGGAAAGGGGAAGTACCGACAAGCAAAAACTGAATATTTATTCATCCTCATCCCTACGGATATTGCAGTTTGAGTTTGAGCTTTATCTAACGGCATATCAACCTGTCAGCGCTACACACTCTTGGAAAACAAAACTGTGTGAATTGCTTATACATACTGATATAAGCATTGGGTACAGAACACCTGATATGATCATTGTTAACAAACAAAAAAGCAAGTGTCATAATATTGACATTGTAATTCCTGGTGGTCACAATGTGGAGATAAAGGCCTTCGAAAAAGGTGGCACTTATACTGAATTCAGAGAAAGGTTAACCAAACTTAAAGGCAAGAAGACACAAGTGATAACAGTTTCAATCGGAGCCGTGGGATCAATCCCCAAGAATCTTGATAGCTACTTCAAGTAAATTAGAATGTCACAAAAACTGAAATCATGTGAAAAATTCTCTCTGTCTGATATTGTAAAATTTTTATATAGTATGCAAAATCAAAAGTAAATGGTTGATTAATATCCGTATAAGTAAATAAATATATTAGAACAAGTTAAACTAATGTTAAACTCATGTTAATCAGCCCTAAGTTACCTTTTTTCATGTGGGAGATAATTTTTACTTAACTCTAAAACAATACAAAAGTTAATATATAAACGAAACCTTCAAGAAGTAAATAGACACCACAACAAACAATTCATATATGTTTAAGGTGTCCGCTTTATTCATCGATGGGCAAGCACTAAAAACATATAAAGCAGGGTTAAAAGTGTGATATATCGCTATTTTATACTGATTGATATTTACTTCGGTTTCAGGTATAAAAATATATTTCATATATTGACTGTAAAGTATGAAAAGGGACAGAATATGCATTATAATTATGTTTCAAAGGAGACATATTATTGGGTTAACTCAAAATTGACCTAATGTCAAATTTCTGCAAACCTCGAGATTTGACTTTCCCCTCATACCAAAGTGATTGCCCGATTTATCATAGACGGAAACATCACTATTATCTTGGCATGGTCGACTAGAACTCTTTCACAACAGTCTTCGTTATTATCATAATAATGGTGTCTATTTCATTTTTGTTGGTCTGTGTATATATATATACCGAGTTGTACTTCGTATTTTAAAATTAAAATTCGTCTACTCGCCTATTATGTAACATTATCTCGTAATATTAAAATTGCCATCGCTAGGGTCGTATGTTGTTTCTCAGCTATAATCCCTCTGGCATAGAGTCGAAGATATATTCTGTTTATTTTATTTCTCCCCACGTGTCACTGAGGAATGGCACCGGAGAAGATTAAAATGTTAACTGTATTTTATTTATATAGACTATATGGACAATAATTTTCTTTAATTAGGAGTCGCTTTGTTTGGATCATTCCCACAGATTATTATCAATCCTATCTAACACTACATCATATTACTACTTATATCTTCACTAAGATTATTCAACTTAAGATTCTTATTTTCTTCACCCGATAAAACTATATCCCAAATATAAGGAATAGCTAAAGTTAATACCAATCATATCCAACGATATTTGTATTTGACCACCTTTTATACACTTTATTCAAAAAGAATGTTGCCCTCCAAGTAATACGCCACAAGCAGAAAGATGATCATTTCAAAGGTTTTTGGTCAAGATTAGAAAATAATTTAAACCAAACTATGAAACTGCAGCGTATATTATTTGCGCTCGGGCTGTTCTAATTAAATGTTGTCATGACAAAAAAAGGAAAGCACTAATTGAAATGATTAACTTTATTCCATTTTTTTTGTTAGAATTAATTAAGACTCAGCCAATTAATATTTCATTTTTTAATCATTAAATAAATGGGACATAAAATTGAAGAAACGGATGAAATTCCTCTCATCGTTTTATGGCTGTGATCCCACTTGTCATTTTCGGAGTTATTGTTCTGGTGAACAAACAATGGCCGCATCAGATGTTGTTGGCAGTCGGCATTATCACGAAATGAAACTGTTCAGTTTTCTCTGAACGAGTTTCAAATGTTGATGTTACATTGCAAAACTTGCAAGCTGAGCGCGAATTGAGCATTTAGGCTAAAATAACATCTCTTAGATAACAGGTGAAATGACCTCTGATAAATAAATCAATTCTTAAGAGTTGATCTTTTATGAATTGACACATAACTACAGAGGAAACACAGATGTTTACCGTCTTGCGTTTTTCTTCTGTTATTTAATGAATGAATAATTAAATTACGCTTTGTGATGATGTCACCAACTCAAATAGTTTTTAAGTATCAACTCTCTGTTGGTTCTGCCAGTCTCAATTATCTCTACTTATATAAAGTAAGGTATTTCTCTATGTTTGTATATTTCTAAGTACAGGATTCACTCATAAACTAATTAAACCATCATTGTGAATTTTGGAACACATCTGCGAGGTATAAATGCCCTAATGTGAGTTATATTTAGTTTTTATGTTTCATACAAAGGTAGTAAAAAGAGGATTGAATCCCTTCGTTACATATAAGATAGCTTCAATTTTTGTGATATTTTAAAAGTATATATTAGACGTCAATTCAGAAATATCCTCCAAACTTCAGTTCAAGTGTTTTAGCGAAGCATATTATGGAACAACCAACAGATTTTCATTGAATTTGATCCAGAGTCAGTTGAGACTAATCCAGGTATATTTCCTGGAATTCAATTGCTTAAGACCTCTAAAGCTTACACCTTAAGCTTTAGCCAATTTCTAGAATCAAAATCATGTAATAGATTGTGATCAAAATTGGAACAGCGAGTTATGACGTCACGTTTACTATTATTCTAGTTTGGTTTTAATATTATAACATAATATGTTGATTTTAATTTTATATTTTGATTTTAATTTCATATTTCTTATTTTTCTTTAGATGAGGATTGATCATTTACACCGTTTTGATTATTCGGACTACATTTCTCATCTTGAGTGTTATCGGAATTTCGAACGGAAATAAGTAAAGGGTTCCGTTCGAAATTCCCTCTGGATTCCTGAGTTCGACAAAAAAATTCCAGAGTTCGAAGAGATACACCTGAAGAAGGCCGAAGATTACAGCGACCGAAATGTTTTATGATTACACTCAGGATGAGAAATGTATTCCGAGTAACCAAAATTATGCAAACTTGATTTTAATCTTCGCAACGTGAAAGAAGTTTAATCTGTCAGATGTGTGCGTCTATTTTCGTGCTTCCCTTTTATTCTATGCATGATAATTTAATGACGAAAATAATTGAATATTAAAAGCTAAATGATATTTTGACTGACAAATGTGTTTTGCGGCATCATTTAGTTAGTGGGTGTCGATCATTTATTTAACACATATTTTGTTATGTTTTTAAAAATCTTAATTGTGTTTTTATTTTGTTTCATACTAATGTACACACTTCGTAAAATAACGAAAAATTATGCATCGCCAGTGTTTGCACTGATATTCATATATAAGGTCGGTAATCTTATTTTTCATATATGAATGTATAACAATTATTTCTGATTAACTATAGAAAAAACAACTAACGTTGTTTTTTGTTTAGAGTGCACGATTTGATTTTGAATTTATTATTGTTATTTCTGATGACCTATAAAAGGAAAAAACTAACCTTGATTTTTGTATAGAGTTGAGGATTTGATTTTAATTCATTTCAGGCGGCGGGTATGTCTCACTTGCTATTTGCTTTGACAGTTCCCCTCACCACGTTTAATGGGTGCGTTCGAAAGCTAGAAAGGGCTCGTTAATATTAGCTAAAATATGTGTGACGGGACAGATTTATATTGATTTATATGAAAATAAACACACATTAGTCTTTATTATGGAGTAGAATATTTGTAAGTACAAATATTTTCTTTTTATTTAAACAATTTTTTTCCCAAAATCAGATTATATATCGATATTGAATGTCATATAAACAATTGCATAAAATAATAGGTTAAATACATCGTTTGTGTGACATTCTGATGTTCTTGAAACAATTACATAAAATAATAGGTTAAATACATCGTTTGTGTGACATTCTGATGTTCTTGAAACAATCGCATAAAATAATAGTTTAAATACATCGTTTGGGTGACATTTTGATGTTCTTGAAACAATCGCATAAAATAATAGTTTAAATACGTCGTTTGGGTGACATTTTGATGTTCTTGAAACAATCGCATCAAATAATAGTTTAAATACATCGTTTGGGTGACATTTTGATGTTCTTGAAACAATCGCATAAAATAATAGTTTAAATACGTCGTTTGGGTGACATTTTGATGTTCTTGAAACAATCGCATAAAATAATAGTTTAAATACATCGTTTGGGTGACATTTTGATGTTCTTGAAACAATCGCATAAAATAATAGTTTAAATACGTCATTTGGGTGACATTTTGATGTTCTTGTAACAATCGCATAAAATAATCCAAGACACCAGACCCCACAGGATGCTCGTGCCATAACAAGAACGACTGCCCTTTAGAGGGGAATTGTAAAGTCAGCTCCCTAATTTATGAGGCTAATGTTACAAGCCTCCCCAGCGGGTTAACAGAAAAATATATCGGAATGACACAACGGCCCTTTAAAAACAGACTATATGTACACAGGCATACATTCAAATACAGAGCCAGAGCCAACACCAGCCTTGCCACCCGAATATGGCAATTAAAAGACGACGGGACCCCATTTACCATTAAATGGAAGAACATCGAGAGAAGACCATATTTCTCCCCGGCTATCAACAAGTGCCCTTTGTGCGATGCGGAAAAATACCATATATTACGAGCCATTATGGACCCGCATATCACCTGCTTAAACTCAAGAGATGAGGTATTCCGGGGCTGCATCCACAGACGCCAAGCACTCCTCATAAACTGGACTGACCGACACAATAATGACTAAGACAAACCCATCTCGCATACCCTGCCTTGACCCACCACTCTATATCTCAACCCCATATGGCCCTTACCTCCTCACCTAACCCTAGATATAGACGCAATCCCCTATATTATATATTTTTGATATATTTTGTTATATATATTTTTATATTTTTTATATTTTTTATATTTTTTATATTTTTTTATATTTTTAATTTTTTATATATTTCTTATTAAGTTATCCACCCAACCCAAGCAACCCCAATTATTCGAATCAGACACCTACCATCATCGATTAATTATCTTCCCCGGCCCCCTCGACGGCGAAGAACTACCTGTTTTGTAAACATCACCTCTTTGTAAACACCGGCTTTAGATAATGCCATATATAGCCGTTAGACAGACATCCAATTTCCATTAGACTTCTCCCGTGCCGGACCCCTTAAATATTTGATCTTTTTAATACACCCTTAGAGCCAGATCCACTATCAACCGTCAATAGCCGAACCTGTTGATAGTGAATTGGTCAGTTAAATCCGAGGCTCATTTATCGTTCTATAATTTGTCTATAGTATTTCCATATCCTCTACTTTCCATAACCTCCAATTTAAGTCCTCTAACCTTTAAATGTTCAATCTCCTCAAATTCATTCCCTTATACCTCTCCACACTCCACTCAGAATGACATTTTAGGACCCGCTTTACACCCGGAAACCGTTGCACTAAATAACCAGTGCTATTTTAATAACACGCTTAAGCCTACAGTATTTTTCCCTGCCACGCGGGTTTTTTATTTTTATTCTTCTTATTATTTTTATTTTTTTATTTTTACTTTTATTTTTATCTTTTAAATTCGCCGGGCCATCATTATTATTATTATGACTATTATTATTAATAGTAGTATTATTCCCTTCTTTGCCACTCTTACACTTTATGCTACGATATGGGGTCGAAAAGTTAGCCTGCGGTGCCGAGCCTTAAAGCCAACGGCTACAATGTTTACTACGCCGCACCTAGATCCTTCCTTTCACCCCTCCACTCGGCGTCCCACTTGACACCGGCATCTCGCCTTCGTCTTTCCCCTATTAATCCTGGCCCCCAAACCCCGACCTCTACCCTACAGAAATTCTTACATTTTTTTAATATATATTACAAAAAAAACCTTTTCTTCCGCTTTATTTTAATTAATAACCATTTTATATACATTAAAAATTTAAATATTAGAATCTAAATTTAACCCCTCACGCACACATATGTAACCTCACCTCCTCCTTTTCACAAATCACGTCCTACGTGATCTCAGACGTGACCGAATAAGTTCCACCATTCCTGAATATGTTTATCAGCTGACGATAATCGGGATCAACCTCCCGCTTTGAAACCGACGGTACTGATGTTACATTGAAATTTGTATTTTATAAATATATATATATATATATATATATATATATATATATATATATATATATATATATATAATATTAATCCGAGTAAAACATCCACAGGATAGTAATCCAAAGAATTTCAACCGGGTTTATAAAAAGTGCTCAATATCAAATAGAGCTTTTATATCTGATTATTTTTATTTACACAGACATGCACAAAATCTGCGACACCGGCATGTTTATGTTATCGATCAACAGTTATTATAAACTGAGATCTCATCAGGGAGAGTTAAAATCCGATCTTAACCTTAGATTATATTTGAAAAGAATGAAATGGAGAAAAAGAAAATAAATTTAAAATTTTAATTTGGAAAATCACGCGGCTTGGACCGCTAAGAATCAAAATCAAAAAATAATATATATATATATATATATATATATATATATATATATATTGACATTAAGTTAAGTGCATGTATATGTTTATAAATTTGTATGTACAGTATCAACTCTTAAATTAATCAACTGATTATTTTTTAACACAATTGTTGGGCGTAATAGGTCGCAAAGTGTGTTATATTTAGTTCAAATATGTTTTATGCAAACGTCGCAAGTAGGAGTGCGAGTAAGAGTGAGAATTCAGATGATTTCGATTTCTGTGTAATTTTATCAATATTTGTCAAATTGTAGTTTTTTTTGAGTATTTTAAAGGGTTTAATGGTTATAGGGAACAGAATATAGAATACAACTTCCAATTTAAAAAAATTCAAATATATCAGATTGTCATTGCATTTGATCCATAGCCACTGATTTAGTAAGATTCCCTGAATTTCAATTTCTACTGAAGGTTTTACTTACAATTTTAAACATTTTCTAAAATCAAATTAATATAATGGATTAGATTGTGTTGAAACACAATCTAAATAAACGTCCTTGATAGACGGTTTAATATCATTACATCTTAAGTGTACTCGTCGTAAGATTGCTGCAAAACTGTTATGAGAATTTATTTTACCTGTCCTGTGACAGGTATTCTTCTAGTAGTATCATACTTTGCATCAATTAGTTTAGTAGTATCATACTTTGCATCAATTATCAATTCGTCTTCAAAATAATAAAAGTCGTTTACACAATCTCAAACAAATACTCGTATTATGTTGTGTTCTCTCTCAACATCCTCATGGGAGAAAAAAGTAAAATCATTATAGATTCTTTGCAGGAAGTTATAAATACAAATTGAATCTTCTTTCACTATTTCCATCCCGTAAGTAATATATCATTCAGCGGAGACAAGCAAGTGCGTGCAATGTCAGATGACCAGTATTCAACCGTTGAAGGAATATTTCTAAGCCGACATCTTGTGTCAATACCGATTATGTTTGATATAACTTTCAATGGAAAGAGATAGTTTTAAGAGATTGTTCAAGATTGTTTTGATCGTAGTGAAATGTAGGGTTTGCTTCACATTTAGTCGACAATTTTGTTATAGATTTCCGTTCACTTGTTCGGGTTTGAAATACTTACGGCTGACATCATTTTTAAACGCATCAATACGATTTCAATATGCTTACGCCGTTATCACATTAAAAAGATAAGCATCGTTGACACAGATCAATACTAAGATGAGTGACCATTTTGGAATAACATATGTAAGTGACATTAATAAGTGAAAGTTGCTGCAAAGTAAACTTACATAACACGTTTGGGTAATGTAGGAATACACATGTTTTCTAAGCCGAGTAAACTAGATTCTGAAGTCTTGGTAGAGAAACCAGACTGGAAATATGAAAATGAAGAAAAATAAAACGATATTGCGCACGGTAGTCTTGCATTTTGCAGTTACTGGACTGAAGTAATCTGGGTTCCCAAAGAAGTGCAATTGGATTTGGGCAACTCTTGGTTGCTTCTCATCATGCAGACCCCATTTCAGAGTGCATTTCAGAGTGCATGCATTGTCTCGCATGACAGAAGAAGGTTAGTAAAGTTAGTAAATATCTAATTTATATAATATGCATTGATTAAATGTAGCAGTACTGTCTTGTGGGTAGATAGAAAACGTACTATTTTGTCGGTTACATCAAATAAGGTCGTAAATGAAATGTAATACTGAGGTTTTATGTCATCTAGAATTTAAGGATTGTCTGATTTGGCAGATCTATAATAATCAAATTTGGTAAATAGATAAAAAATGAACATTAAATTTGTTTTTAAGTAAGGAATTTAAAAATAAAAACAATTATTCTATAAATACGACCAGCTATCGGAAAACAGTGGAAAGTGACTTTTGATTTCGCCAAGTAAGGATGACGCGTCCTTTGCTCGTATCACTACGAAGGATTCTTCGCTCGAGTGCCCAGTCAAGATGCGTGGGAGAGTAAGATGATATTGACATTAATAAAAGTAATAAAAATTACTGAAAAAAATGATTCCCTAAATTTTTATTGTTTAAATTATTTATTTTGTGATTACACTTTATATTAAAAGAAATTTAAAATAAAACTTTTATTTGAATTTACTTAATATTAAAAAATAACTCGGGTGTAAAACAGTAGAAACGATGATTCTTATATGTTTGTGTGTATATGCATTCAGTTTGATCTATCTTAAATCTCTACACAGAATCATAGTATTAGCTATATACACAAGGTAAATGATATTGTAATTCTATAATCCGATCAGAAATCAGAAAGCAGTGTTGATTAGTTAAATATTTAAAATTAAAATTCATTTTAAAGTTTACTAAGTGGAACACATGATCAAGAAGTAAGATATATTGTAGCAGTTAGCTACATGCGGCATATATTGTTTAAATATAAATGAGGCTTCACTGTCCGCTGATTGGTTCAGGCAATCTACTCCATTTTTGGTTTGAGCGATCAGCGGCCTTCTCTTAGGCGAATCTCTGATGGCTAGCATAGCCATATTAACACTTAAGCGCAATACGCTCTCTCTCTCTTTATTATTTTGGCACTGCCAACCAGACGTCCCCCACTTTGGGGATGCAACAGACAGCTTCCCGGGTCTTTGCCCATTGGTTCCACTTCGACAAGAAGCCAAAATGGCTACTGTCGCATACATATGGAATTAACATCAACTCTCTCTTTTTCTTGCCTCTCTCTACATGTACACGACTACTACACCTGGGCGGGCTCCTTAGCCCTGACCAATTCGACACGAAGTACCGGGAAGCCAAAATGGCTACTGCCTCATACACGTAAACTTAATATAACACACATACACACACACACACACGCACACACACACATAACTGCTTACATGTGAACTGACTTTCGCACCGGTGTACAAACACACATATATAGATACACATATGGACGTTTCCTGACATCATAGCCGGCGTACAAAAATATTATATTATGAACTGTTCTCTCTTCCCTTCAAATGGTAAATTATAGTAATGGACTTCCTTTACTTTTGTCTTCATCTATACTTATGGACTTACTAACCTCCTTTCTTTTTTGTTCACGTACTAACGAGGAAGACTCAATAAAGTTGTTTTATGTATTAAAAATGGACTTCGTCGCATTCTCTATGATATAAATCTTTCAATATCAAACAATTTAAATGAATTCAATTCAAAAACACAACATATGAATAAATGTATTATTTTCCTAAAATCAACAAAATACATATATCTTCATGAATTTAATAAATCACCCTGTAAATGAATTTAATAACATTCAGAAATTTAATTAGACATTCCTCCTTCTATTTAATTAGCAAAAGAAAATGATTAAATCTCAATAATTACAAACAGGGTTGATTGCGTATGAAACGAAATATTTTGACATCAATAAGTACAAAAGCAAATAATTGATTCTTCTTCAAATTATAAGTTCTTCTAAGTTGTATATATACCTCGAAGTATATTTAGATACAATATAATTTTGAAGCAATTTATTTTTATTAGAATTAAAACTAGTTGTAATTATTTCTTATTCGATAAACTTCACAGGTTCTTATCTACATGATTTTCATCACATGAATCAAATTCTATCAACTTAAAGGTTCCCTATATATATATATATATATATATATATATATATATATATATATATATATATATGTATGTATATTTCTATATATATATTGTGTGTATTTAGACAGCAGTCTTTCATTTAAGCTAACATTGTAAAATATAAAATAATTCATCACCTTAATTATACCTGTTTTATTCTTTTCAATGATATTATTTCTGTTTACATTAAAAAAATAATATATATTCTATAGGTATCATGGGCGTTTTCAATACTTTGTCGAATCATCTTCAGGTGACAAACACGAATGAACAAAAAGTGGGAGAAAAGAGAATAATTTCAAAGTCAGCTTATAACCCCTACGTTAAATCAGTTAGACGACAAAAGAACGGATTCGAACATTTCCAAGATAGATGTTAACAATTTAAATTCCGCGACGCCAGAATTAGCGTCACATCATAAAATTACGTAATGCAATTTTAAAACCTCACACAAACACCGTAACCTTCTGAACAAAAATACTATCACACTGTCATACACAACTGTACCTAATTTGAATAAATGTATAATATCTGGTTAGAACATCATAAACTCCAAACAATGATCATAATACCCGACCATGACAAGTAAATCTCTGCAATTGCATTGCTAAAATAAATGCTTCTTAGATAATAACTTTATAAATAAGGATGTGTATCATTCTCTAGATCAAGACCCAAGCTAAAATTGACTTGTCAGGGTTAAGTTTAGCGTTAGGGTAATTGCTAGGGTTAATGTCAGTTTAAGATTAGGGTCATGCTTACAGTAATGGTTAGTTTGTATCGTAATCTAGAGAAGTGCCAGGATGTGATTAATAAATGCATAGTCAGACCAGATATAATTCTAGTGATTCAACCAAAGATGATAATGATAGGTGGTGGTGGTGGTCGTGATGATCATGATGATAATGATGATGATGATTATTATTATTATGGTGGTGGTGGTGGTGGTAGTGGTGGTGGTGTAAGAGGAAAATATTACCTGACCAGTAATAAAAATTCACATGATGAAGCAACTTATATTAATTACATTTCTTCTTATCTTGGATCCACGTTAATTATAGAACGTATTTGAAGACATAAATGCTCTTTCCTTAACTGAAGAAATAAAGGCATTACTTCACTTTCTGGAAATTGATAAAATAAAAACTCACGTTAACTGGAATGTTCAGTTGTTAAAAAGATTGCATCATATAGACCTGGTTCAAGTTCTTGTCCTCTCTGTGAAACAGAAAACGTAGTAATTGTTAATTACGATTCCACTCTTTTAAATTGTCGTTCTGAAACTTTCCTTCATGTCGATACAAAGAAAAATTTGTATTTGATAACAAAAATTAAACATCTCTAGTATTATCCGCCATGCTTTTAGTCTCTGTCTAATTCTAACTCTTTAATTTATAAGTACAATAATGTTAGGATCTCGTGTTCTATATGTATCTACTTTTATTTACCTTGAATTTATACTTTTGATCGAGATTTATACATAGTTTGCTTAACCCATTATCTCCTGCTGTGCCTACCCTCATATTTGACTAATTCTAATAATCAATGAACCGTTTTTAGTTTGCTTTTAAAATAAAAAAGAGAAACGTGTATTGTGATTAGATTAAAAACCGGAGATTTCTTCAATAAAATAAATTAATATAAATAAATTATTATTAGTTCTATTAAATATTTCGATACCACATGTCTTCCTCAGTGTTTACATTGACTTTTTATTTCTTCTTTTTCATTGTCGCGATCCCTGATCGGAAAGGCACACATGATATCACGAACATATTTTTATCTGATTATATTTTTAACTTGTCGCTGCTTTTTAAGTGGCCCCTAACGGATTTAGATAATTGTAAATTTAAACAACGATAATTATCCTACATTTCATAATTGTTTTAATCTTCTTACATATGCAATTAATTCGTCTAATAATTCTATACTATTTTGTCCTTGTATCATTTGGGTTCATTAACTGTTCTTACATATGCAATTAATTCATTTAATAATTCTATACTATTTTACCCTTGTATCATTTGGGTTCATTACATTTTATTTCTATACAGTTATTTTCGCACTAATTGTTGTCTACACTGCGCATTAATATTAAAGGTATGTATATGCATACTTATAATGGGTGTATGATATATATATATATATATATATATATATATATATATATATATATATATATATATATGTATGTTTCGATAGTTGCACTTTTTTGCCTTCGTGTATCTAGATTTATATGTTTTTATACCTATGTGGGTGTGCACGTATATGCATTTATACACATGTGTATATAAGTGTATGTATATGCACACATATGTGTAGGTTCTGTATGTGCATATGTGTACGCTACCATATATATATTCGTACATGCGTGTGTGTGCATATATAATTATGTATAGGCGTCTGTATGTCTGCATATAATTCATAATATTATTGATTGTAGAAACGAATGGGTGTATATCTGTGTGTGTATATCCATATGTTTGTACCTACCGATTATGTGTCTATGTACGTAGTCATGTATGCGTGCATGCATGCACCCCTTTATTATTAATATGCGTGTATTTATATTTAAAAGCTTGTAGGTATATATATATATATATATATATATTACATCTGTGCATATCTGTGTGGGTTGAAGCTGTGCATATGTGTGTGGGCGTGTAAATATATAGTTATATGTTTACGTATCTATATATGTATGTGTGTATGAACCCTTACATATGTATGCGAATCAATATGTTTGCATGCGTGTATATATATTTATTAATATAAGCATATATGTATATATATATATACATATATATATTGTGTTCAAATATATGTATGTATGCTTATGTATATATGGTTATGGGTGCATGTATTTGTATGAATGTATATGTGCATTGACTCTATATGTATATGATTATATATTTTGAGATTCCTATAAAAATCCATGTTATTGCTGAAAGGTATGAAGTTGAGTTTATGTGTGTATGAATAATATTCGCACATGTGTTTGTGTATATCTGTATATAAATGCATGTGTGTATATATGTAAATACGTGTATATATATTTTGGTATATTTATATATGTGTGTATTAGTATATGTGTATATATCTGGGTATGCATATATGAGTAATATGTATCCGAACAGTTATGTAAATGTATACATTAAACTATTCTATTTAATAAAGAATGCTTTTTTAACAGTACATTTTCTTAACTGGAATTTCCATCTAAATAATAATAATTACGTTTAACTTGAAATTCATATAAATTCAATGTATTCTGCTTTTATTTTATTTTTTTTATTCCAATCTTTGTAAATAAACGCCTTGAAATACTTTAGATTTTTATTCTATAACTTATTCTATATCTTCGCATCGTTTCCTCCTTTCGTTGTCATTCATGTAGTTATTGAATTATCTACGAATAGGTTTTCAAAATTTTATTTTTAAATCTACCAAGAATGGCATAAAGCATCGGTTGTGCATGTCGGATGTAAGAATTTCTTTTTGATATTATCTCAATTATTTTAGATGAGTTTGCTCTAAATTTGTAGGAATTTATTGATTGGGCTTTTTCATGTGCAACTGATATATATATATATATATATATATATATATATATATATATATATATATATATATTTATTAACATAGTTCACCCCAAACAAGCCAGGCACCCACTGTATACGTAAGGGGATACTGAGAATAAAGAAAAGAGAAAAGGTTGGACGGAGGTCAACCTAAATTGGGATTTTCGCAGCGAGATGTCTGTTTACATTAGTTTAACATTTCTGCATGTCAGTACTGTCGGGGAAACAGGGGGCAGGGAGGGAGTTCCAGAGGCCAGCAGCACGAGGACAGAAGCTATTTGAGTAGAAGGCTCTCCGACATCTGGGGACCTCCACAGTGAATGAATAAGATTTAGTTGATTGCCGAGTTGGTCTAGTTAACTTACGTCGAGGGGGCACCAGAGTAGATTATTCATCAAAGCATAATCCATTGAAGTATTTGTAAAACAAGCACAAGGATGCTGCATTGCGGCGATGGGACAGGGACTGGAGCTTGGTTGACAGTGAGAGACCTATTAGGTTTGCGACTCTTTTTTGGATCTTGTTAAGGATGGAGAGACGAGTAGATGATGCACCAGCCCAGATGTGGCAACAATACTCTCTGCATGGGCGGATGGTGGCTTTATACAGGATAATGTCAGGTGTGAGGAGTTTAATAGCACGGTAGAGGGAACCAACCTTCTTTGCGGTAGTCTTGGCAATGTCTTCAATCTATTTGTTCCAATTTATGTTACCTGTGAAGGTTAACCCGAGGAGTTTGAATGATGAACTCTCAGGTAGGGTGTTATTTGCCATGACAATCGGTGGTTAGAGAGGTTTCTTGTAGTTATGTAAGGAAAAGGGCTTTGTCTTTGCGGCATTAAAAGTTACAAACCATTTATGACCCCAATCTACTACAGCCTCGAAGGCATTTACTAAGAATTCAGCGATTGCTTCGGATATAATCGCGTCTGTTTTGCCAACATGGCGAGAGTAAAGCGTGATGTCGTCAGCAAATAAACCAATCTCAGACTCTATGTCATCAGGAAGATCGTTTATATAGATCAGGAACACCAAAGGTCCAAGGATAGATCCCTGGGGTACACCAGCATTTATGTCATGTTGCTTAGAAGAACGGCCATCGAGGACAACCTGGCTCTTTCTTTTTTTTAGGAACGATCTAATTATAATAAGTAATTGCCCAGTAATACCGTATAAGCGTATATTCAGGAGAAAGGCCTTGGATATATCAAGCGCTACGGCCCTAGCTTCTCCTGCCTTGTCGAGTGTATGATACATGCGTTCAGAGATGACCGTTAGGATGTCTGCAGTAGATCGTGCTTGTCTAAATCAATACTGGCGGTTATCAATAAATTTAGCATTAACTAAGTGCCGTACTATCGCTAGTTTGATTAAGGATTCAAAGATTTTAGCAAAGAACAGAGGTAGACTGATTGGGCGGTAGTACTGAGGATCGGTTCTATTCCCAGAACTCTTGTAGACTAGTACCACAGAGGCAATTTTCCAGCTATCGGGGAAGCAAGATTCAGCTAGCCATTTATTGTAGTGTTTGGAGAGGACAGGGGCCAGTTAAGCAGAGCATTTCTTTATTACTATTACAGGTATAAGATCAGGCCCACAAGCTTTGGAGTTTTTTTCTGATGTCTCTGACCTGGGATGGGGTGATGACCAGGTTATCAAGTGTGGCTTCGGTCCGCAAAGGGAATTTTGTGAGGTGGTGGTTATCTGAGTCCAAAGTGGAGTTAGAAGCGAAACGCTGGGCAAGTAGTTCAGCCTTATTAGTGGCCGTGCAAACGGCATCATTGTGGTCTGATAGTGGGGTACTCGTTGATTGACCATTATTCAGTACAGTATTGTAGATTTTCGAGAAATCACGAGTACCTAGTTTCTGTGACTGAATGCGTTTTTTTTGTTAACACATTATACCTTCTCTTTGCTTCGCCTATCACTGCTTGCAATTATTTCTTGACTCTACTAATTTATGTCTATTAGTAGCTGACTTATGGCGGGCGAATTTACGGAATGCCTGTTGCCTCTCAGAAATGACAGCTGCACATTCCGAGTTGAACCATTGAGGAGAGTGGGGCTTGCTAAATAATTTTCGAATTGGGACATAGGCTTCAATGTCTGCTTTGACCTATTCAGTTAATTTATTTGCACACTGGTCGGCAGGTAGTGAGAAGGTTTTCATCCATGGGGTGTCACTGATGTGATCACTGATTTACTCAACATCAATCTGCTCGTAGTATCTCATTGTTTTGAGCAACAGTTCATCAGCTTTTGGACGACTTTTTAGGGGGATATGTATCATTAGCACAATGTGATCAGCATTCCCGAGTGGGCTATGAGCTTTCGTCACACAAGCCTCGGGCAGTCAGGTCAAGAAAAGGTCTAGAAGTGAGGCTTGTTGGTCTACTCGATCGGGGATGCGGGTCGGAAAATCGACAGTCTGAGAGAGGGAGTGAGCTAAGGAGAAATTAAACCTAGAGTTGCCGACTGCGTCAGTAAGGCTGGAGAATCCCAACCAGTCGCGGTGGTGCGCATTAACATCTCCAAATACATGTATTTGGGCATTCGAGTCAATTAAGAGTGCTCTATCTATGCTTTCAGAGACAGAGTTTAGCAGAGTACAGTCCTGGGTCGACGGGGAATGGTATAAGAAATATAAGTAACTGACGCTGTGATGTAAAGTCAATCTAAAGCACATGAAGTCTTGGCCATCTGATTCTAACCTATGTTCTCTAATCAGGGGGTGTTCCCAACATAAACTCCTAGCCCGTGCATATGTTTGTCAGAGTCTTTACGGCAGAGTGGGAGGTAGTCAGTCATGTCAAAGTGGTGAGAAGAGATTGAGTATTGAAGGTTAGTTTCACTTAGAGCTGGGATATCCGAGGAGTTTGTCAGGAGAAAGGTTTCTACGTCGTTGATGTTGGTTCTAAGTCCCCGGATATTTGTGAATGCGAGCCTCAAGGGCGGACCCGAAAGTGTTTTTTGTTGGATGTCTGGTTTAGGTTTGCTTTTATTCTTTTGTAATGACATATTTCTTTTGATTATAGAGTGGGCTGGCCAAGGTGGGTCCTTGTTTTGTTTCAATAAGCTCACACAACCAGTCCATTAGTCGTGACCTGGCCCATAGGGGTTGTGGCCTCGGGAAAGCCCACCGGAGATAATTGCAGGCTCCCTTTCCATGCGCGACATTGCACACACAACTACCCACGGAGAGGTAACACAAGGATCCTACCCTTCCCTGACGTATTTTTGATGGAACGTGCGGGTCTGCAAATGCAAGGAAGTGCGCCCTATATAGCCAGCATCACATTGGCATTTAAATTGGTATACAATATTACTATAATTAGTATAGGGCACACTATCCTTACGAAAGGAAGGAAAAGCAGGTCTAGTAGCATAAAATAATCGTAAGGAAATAGAGTAGACACAATTACTAATGCTATCAACAATATGTTTACCTAGTTTAATACTATTACCCCCTACCCAAGGTAATTTCAAATAAATGAAGCATTTTACAGGCCCAAATATTTGGGGGATTTAAAGTCAGCAACCTTTTTATTTATGCGTCAGGGAAGGGTAGGATCCTTGTGTTACCCCTCCTCTAATTCTTTGGACTCTGCTATTGGCCAGCATTTGGTTGAAAACCCAAGCTGTGCCAGTAGCTATAAAATAGACCGTTTTGAGGTCTTGCATAGAGCAGATTCCAAGAACCATTTGAAAATATTGGAATCTGTCTCTATCGCTATTCGCAAACCTTCCTTGTGCCGGCAGAAGGAATTTGTCAGATCGCTAAATCTCTTTAGGGAACTTTGAACCCACTCACTTCTATTTTTCCCTAACGTAGTGCCTTTTAATCGGTTTTTTAACGAAATCATTAAATTCACTTCTTTAAATTTTATTGATTAAAAGAACTATCGATTTTCTCCTGACGAAGTGATAGTCGAGAGGGCCTTTGAGAGATTTCCACGCATCTTTTTTAAATGCATTTATAAATTTTGTACCTCAAAACATGTATATATATATATATATATATATATATATATATAGAGAGAGAGAGAGAGAGAGAGAGAGAGGGAGAGAGACAGAAAGACAGGGACAGACTGATATATATATATATATATATATATATATATCTTATTACAAATGAGGTTATGCATGTATCTCTAACGAGAACTACCTGCTCACTTGCGTCAAAATTATTGTAAAAAGTTACATAACTCTTATTTTAGATGCTGTTTTTAATACATAAATTACATTTTACAATGAAATACAGGAATGCATGGAATAGTTGCGTCGATTCCCAAACCACGAAAATAATATCAATGATATCGAAGTAGCAGTAGTTGTAAACAAACATTGAGACACATTATCACACGTGGAATTGTTGGCGAGATATTATTGCTCTATGCGATATCCGCTCTTTCTCTCTAGTTTTACTTCCCCATCTCTTTGTGTTTATTCTTTTTTTGACTTTTTTTTTATTTTCAATCTTTTCTCTCCGCTTTCCCACTTTATAGTTCCGTTTTCTCTGTTTATTTTTAAAATCTGTGATCTACTTACTTCTCAATCTTTCTTCCACTCATCTATTTTTTATTCTATTCTCTCTTTCTCTTTTCTTTGATTATAAAATACTGTTTTATACTAATGAGTCCCCACTTATCAAGGACCAAAAGCCGCTCGAGGATAAAGATTAATGATATTGTCAGGCAGACTGTGAGACAACACCTTGAGGATGGGAGAAGATGGTTGGAACTAGACAACATTTGATTATTTAAGAAGACGCGTAGACCAACAAATTAACATTGGACTTCAACTTGAAACTGAACATGTCGAGGCCAGCTGAAAAGCAACCTCGTGGTTTTAAGTTCCACTGACAGGTACTTTTAGGAAATAAACGTTACTCATAAAAAAGTTCCGTATAATTTCAGATACACAGAGGTCGAAGGGAAAATAATTTACAGTGGTTGTAGAGAGACGAGTTTTTGCTTTGAATGTTTTACATGGGAAACCAGCAAATGAAACTAACGATACAGTAAAGGAAGACTAGCGACATCTCCATTCTCTTTTCATTTTTGTGAGACAGGGGATGTAGAGAAGTGATTGCGAAGTCGATTTTGTACTCTGTCAAGGCAGGAAAGAGTGCTCTACGCGGCACCTCTAACGATTTGGCAGCAGTATTCCGTCTTAAGATGTATCTGACTTTTATAAAAGTAGAAGATTGGCTTTTTCTGGAGCGATAGAATGATCCAACCATTTTTTCAGCGACCTTAGCAACACATTTAATGTAAGTATTCCATTTCAGGTCTGGAGTAAAAGTCAGTCCTAGAAGCTTATCAAATCAGGAGGCTTCCGCGTCGACAGAGCCATCGATTTCAACTGAGGCAAAGTGAGGATCCGTGCGTTGGTAGTGAAAAAAGAGAAGCTTGTCTTTAGATTTATTGAAATTTAAATTTAATGTTGTTTGAATTACACAAAGGTAAAATAGAAATTATCCTAAATTGAAAATTAATTGAAACAATATTTAAATTTAAATTTAATGTTGTTTGAATTACACAAAGGTAAAATAAGAAATTATCCTAAACTGAACTTATTAATTGAAATAATATTGAAATTTAAATTCAATATTGTTTTAATTACACAAAGGTAAAATAAGAAATTATCCTCAACTAAACTTATTAATTGAAACAATATTGAAATTTAAATTTAATGTTGTTTGAATTACACAAAGGTAAAATAAGAAATTATCCTAAACTGAACTTATTAATTGAAATAATATTGAAATTTAAATTCAATATTGTTTTAATTACACAAAGGTAAAAAAGAAATTATCCTAAATTGAAAATTAATTGAAACAATATTGAAATTTAAATTTAATGTTGTTTGAATTACACAAAGGTAAAATAAGACATTATCCTAAACTAAACTTATTAATTGAAACAATATTTAAATTTAAATTCAATATTGTTTTAATTACACAAAGTTAAAATAAGAAATTATTCTCAACTAAACTTATTAATTGAAATAATATTGAAATTTAAATTCAATATTGTTTTAATTAACCAAAGGTAAAATAAGACATTATCCTAAACTAAACTTATTAATTGAAACAATATTTAAATTTAAATTCAATATTGTTTTAATTACACAAAGTTAAAATAAGAAATTATTCTCAACTAAACTTATTAATTCAAACAATATTGAAATTTAAATGCAATGTGTTTTAATTACACAAAAGTAAAAAAGAAATTATCCTAAATTGAAAATTAATTCAAACAATATTGAAATTTAAATTAAATATTGTTTTAATTACACAAAGGTAAAATAAGAAATTATCCTCAACTAAACTTATTAATTGAAATAATATTGAAATTTAAATTCAATATTGTTTTAATTACACAAAGGTAAAATAAGAAATTATCCTCAACTAAACTTATTAATTGAAATAATATTGAAATTTAAATTCAATATTGTTTTAATTACACAAAGGTAAAATAAAAAATTATCCTCAACTAAATTTATTAATTGAAACAATATTGAAATTTAAATTCAATATTGTTTTAATTACACAAAGGTAAAATAAGAAATTATCCTCAACTAAACTTATTAATTGAAATAATATTGAAATTTAAATTCAATATTGTTTTAATTACACAAAGGTAAAATAAGAAATTATCCTCAACTAAACTTATTGATTGAAAGAATATTGAAATTTAAATTCAATATTGTTTTAATTACACAAAGGTAAAATAAGAAATTATCCTCAACTAAACTTATTAATTGAAACAATATTGAAATTTAAATTCAATGTTGTTTGAATTACACAAAGTAAAATAAGACATTATCCTAAACTGAACTTATTAATTGAAATAATATTGAAATTTTTTATTCAATGTTGTTTTAATTACACAAAGGTAAAATAAGACATTATCCTAAACTGAACTTATTAATCGAAATAATATTGAAATTTAAATTTAATGTTGTTTGAATTACACAAAGGTAAAATAAGAAATTATCCTCAACTAAACTTATTAATTGAAACAATATTGAAATTTAAATTCAATGTTGTTTTAATTACACAAAGGTAAAAGGTAAAATAAGAAATTATCCTTAATTGTACTTATTAATTGAAACAATATCGAATAAACACAATTTTATAATTTATTCACCGATTTAAATCTTAATATCTGTGCAGTCTCTATTTAGTTTTTAACGTGATTTAAATTTATGATTTTATCATTAAAAATCATAGAATATTCCATTCTTCAGAGATTTTGAATACTTATTTTCTCAATGTAATATATAATCATTATTCAATAGGAATTGAACTAATTAAATAACAATTGATTTAGCATTTAATGTATTTAGTAAGTTGATTGATTTAAAAATATAATTCCTTAGAGTTTAGTTCATTTAAAATATCGCGTAAATAATAAAAATAATTATTTTTTCAAAAACTAACTTTTTATTCGTTTAATTATTTATTTTCTATTTATTTTTGTTCTTTTAATCATGTTCTATTGCGTAACATTTATGGAAAACTAAAGAAATAACTGTCGAAAGGCGAGTAAAATGAATTCCCGGAATTGAATAGTTTTGCTCCAAATTTATATCCACTTACGACGATGAAAATAAAAAAAATAGTAAGAACTCAGGAAATCTTTAAATTTTGATCAAAATCAATTACATGATGTTGATTCTAGAAAATATCGTAAATTAGCTTAAGTGGTCTTTAGAAGAAATTGCAACTAAGGGAATCTGGCTTAGTTAGTGTCTAATGACTAACTACATCCAAAATATTTGAATCTTTAAATGTGACGTAGTGGAACTAAAAATCTTTTAAAATATTCAAAAGAAACTTAATTTTGGGAATGTTTGTTCAATTGAATTCAATTATTTTGATGTATAATTCCTATTGATAGACTTTAACAATAATCGGAGGTCTCTGAATGTTTATGAACATCTCCTATCACCCCCTTTGCATGAAACTAAATAAAACTAAATATTGACAATGTTCTGACCCCTTACACATATATAATGTTCAGTAAATTAATTTGAAAATAAGTCATGTACATGCAAATATATAAACATATACAGCCACAACACTTCATATAAATAAAGATGGTAATTAAAGATGATTGTAGGTTATCGCTACGTTCTTTCGTTATGGACTTAATTACCCGAATATTGGAGATTTGGTGCATGTCAATGTCGGTATATCCTACACAATACTACTAAATTGTTCACATGTGAGTTTCATTTTGAAATGATGAAAAATTTGCATGTTTTATAATTAATTTTTGTATTTATTAATGTAATTAAACTGTATACTTTTATATTATATTAAAACATAAAATATACAATTCTAGTATGTCATCCGGTCCGTGCTAGATGAACCGAAATAATCATTTCTGATGTTGGATTTATCCACATTAGTTGTAGATTTTTGGACTTGTTTTTTTTCTTTAACTATTTAATGCTTTGTTTTTGTATTTTTAATCTGTATTAAAGGTGCAACAATAACTTACTTTAACATTATTTTGTTAACAAATTGTGGAGTCAGGTTGCTACTACATTCAGCTGCTCGTTATAAAAAGCTCTATGCTAAATTGTTATTATTATTATGAATACTAGTAGTATTAGTTTTAGTAATATTAATAACATCCAATTTATTTCATTAACCATTTTGTAATCAATTATTCGATATCTTTCATTTGTACTTATCTAACTAGCAAATCTACGCCCATAAAAGATAATTGTTATTTTTCGATGT
>OY744515.1:266803111-266860611 GCA_963556195.1 Sepiola atlantica
TAACACTCATCATACTCCGTTTCCACCACTTCCCTCATTACTTACCTCCTATATTAAATAATCACACACCCAAACAATCAAATAGGCCGCTCCCCATATGAACTTCCATCCTAACACGCATTCAACCACAAACCAAAAACCATATTCAACATGCTCCTCTAACCCACCAAAATAATTCACCCCATAACCTAGCAGTGTTAATTAATTAATCAAAACACATATACAATGTATACAAATAACATGCAAATATTAAATAAATAAATAATAAAATAAATAATAATAAAAAAATAATAATTAATGAATAAATATATAAATAAACAAATAATGAATAAATAAATAAATTAAATATTAATATAAAAATATAAAAGAAAAAAAATAATAATACAAAAATATGTAAACAAGATGAAAATGAATATATAAATAAACAATTAAACAAACAATAATACATACATATATGCACATATATATGTGTGTATACGTATGTATACATATATATGTATATATATATATGTATATATGCATGTATGTTTACATATGTGTTATATATATATACTATTATTGTTATACAGATTTCCACCTAATGAATCCATAAAATAAATTAATTCGCATAAAAAGTTATTTACCTTTATCTTATAGTAAATATATCAAGTTAATTCGATAAACTAATTTGACGAATCTCACAATTAATAACACTTAGAGATGATAATCAATACATTTTATAAATCTAGAATATTTAAAATGAGAGATTAATAACTTTACTTTACATCAAAATTCTTAAAATGCGAAAGAAAGATGATAAATAAAAAATATGAAGATAAAACACACGTAAGTAAATAATAAAATATAAACTTAATAAAAAATAATTATAAAAATATATATATATATATATATATATATATATATATATATATATATATTATTAAAACTAACAGTTTATCGAGCACCATACACCTAACCAACATTACACAAATATTTTTGAACACCAAATCATATATGTAACATAACCTTAAAATAAAATTTGATTTACATTCCATGCGAGACTGTTTTCGCTCCGGTTCTACATCTGGCAGCCATTTTGTTTTGTAAGATTCTGTGCACAGTCGGAGAATTTTTTCTTCTGGTTTAATTATTTTTGACAAAGGGAAGTCTCTTTTCCCGAAATATTAAATAATTATTTTTAATCACCCGGACATCACACAAACAGCTAAAAACACGCTTGCTGTTATGTAAGATTTTAGGAAAAAGTCATATTTCGTATTCGATTTATTGTTTTTGTTCCTTACAACTTGCATCTTACCCGGAATTTGCATTGCCCACAGCATTTCAAAAACTTACTACTACTATACTCAGCAATGCTTCAAGCAAACTACCATTCTCTACTATATATATATATATATATATATATATATATATATATATATATATATATATATATATATATATATATACATTGTGTGTATTAAGGGGCCATTTTAAGCAAATATTGTCAAACATAGCAGAATTCATCCGTTTATTATAACTTGTTTATCTTTTCGATTCTCATGATAATCATTATTGTGTCAAAATTAAAAAAAAATTATATATGTTCTATAGGTATCACGAACGTTTTCGATTAGACGTCTAATGATCTTCAGGAACCAAGAACAAATGAACAAAAGCTTTTGAAAAGATAATAATTTTAAAAAGCAGCCACGAACACACATGTGTAGTCCGTTAGACCTGAAAAGAACGAACCAGTGCAATTCATCAATTTAAATGTTCCCTATAAAATGGTTTCAGAATCTACATAAAAGTATGTTTATTATTAAGTAAACATTTTGAGGGAAGACAATGAAAATGGTCCCGAATTAACCCTAAGAGAGCTATACGGACAAAACTTCATGTAGATCCTATATTTTAATTTTGAATTTTAAAACGACACATATATACTATTTTTATGAAATTTAAATCATATCTATAACATTTTCCAGGTAAGATAATCTAAGCGCCTTTTTAAGGGAGGTATTAAAATTTAAATCATATGTATGAAATTCTCCGGGTTGCTTACTGTCTGAGGCGCCACTACCGGGGAATGCGGACGGGGCTGCCCAGGCAATTTTTAATGGTCAGAGTGCTCACCTTCTCGAGCGCTGGCTTTTCAAACCCCACTTTCCCGACCCGACCTTGGGTCACATCTTACTTGTGGGAGTAAGATAAAACTGGTCTTGTGCCTAACCTCTGGAGAGGAGTAAATAAATATTCATGAATTGGAGCCAAATTTAATTTAATCGAAAACATTTACAAAGTAAGGTTTTGTCGTCGAAATATTACCTCCACTAGAAATATTGTATATAAAGAAGTTTTGTAAATGTTTCATGTATTGTTCATTTAAAAAAAATAAATATACAAGTCCAAATCTTATCATATTTTATTCAAACATGTTAGGAACAAGATAATTAGTATTAAACACATCATTTCGTGTAATTTACACGGGTCCCGCTAGTTGTTGTTGTTATTATTATTATTATTATTATTATTATTATTATTATTATTATTGTTAATATTATTATTATTATTATTATTATTATTATTATTATTATTATTATTATTATTATTATTATTATTATTATTATTATTATTATTATTATTATTATTATTATCATTATTATTATTATCATCATTATTTACCCATTCTATAATATTTAATTTCGTAGTTTCAACCCATTATATTTTTTTAGATTATTATTATTATTATTATTATTATTATTATTATTATTATTATTATTATTATTATTATTATTATTATTATTATTATTATTATTATTATAATTATTATTATTATTATTATTATCATCATTATTATTATTGTTAGTAGTAGTAGTAGTATTAGTAGTGGTAGTATAATTGTATGTACTTGTATTCTTTTTACCTGTAATAATTTGATTTTAAAAAGAATAAAATATTCCTGTTTATTTTGCTTGTCTTCTTTTTGTGATATTTTGTAAAAAGCACATAAAAAGAAAAATATTGGAATTTAAAACCAAAAAAATAAGATAATAAAAAATCGTAATCGTCTAAGAAACGATCGTACGCCTAATTATTGTTGATATTGAATTCTTAGAACTGAAGAAAATAATGTTATAAATGTACTTTACTATATATAAGTCTGTGTATTTGCTCATTATCATCAGCTAGCGTAAGAATATCGCTGGCATAGCGTATGTTAATAAAGCGTTTTAAATGTTGTGTATCCGGGGTTGACATATAGAATTCGCTATGAATCGGGCTGAGAACCGAACCCATTAAAATTCCGTGTTTTCCTTGAATTCATAAAAAGGTAATTCGGTGTTGCAAATCAATAGTTACTTTTTTGTAAATGTTGGTAAATTGAGCTAAAGTTTACAAGATGCATGGTGAGCCAGCGGGATAGAGTAGTGCTTGTTACACCAATGTAGCTATTAGGTTTGTAATTATTATTATTATTATAGAAGTTACAATCTCCCAAAGGGCATTTAAACTTATAAATAAGATTGGCTCTTTCCAGTGTTTTTTGGGTTTTGAAGGAATTGTTTTTTACTACAAGATTTTGGGTTTTAAATTTCTTATAGTAAATAATGAGTCTAATTTTATTTTTACTGCCAATTGGAGATATGTATCTGTGTATAATATTTTTCATGGCTTTTTCTTATAATCTAAAGTTTGGTTGCATTTGATTACAATACAATGTAGTATATGTTAATATTATTTGAGTTGTGATGTTGAATATTATGATTATTTGTACTGGTGTTTTTTAAAGTTTCGAATCATTAATTGTATTTGTTCATCAACGATATAATTAGAGAATTTATTTCAATAATTACTTGATTTATATATTTCTATTCAATGAATAGTATTTTGTCAGATGAGGAGATTAATTTGGTACGGTTTAATAGATTTTTAACAATAGCTATTTTGTAGCGATAGGGGCACTCGCTCTTGAAATTTAAAATACTAGAATTTAAGTTGGTTGTTTTTAATATATATATATATATATATATATATATATATATATATATATATATATATATATATATATATATATATATATATATATATAATATGATTTAATGGATCAGAACATTCCAATTGTTCAAGGAATTAGAACAACAAGTTTAGTATGGCGTACGGTCGTTTCCAAAACATTCTGGAAATACTTTAATTTTTATTTTTTTAATTTTTCAATTTAAAAACTTTTTTTACAAAGCCTCTCCAAAACGTCTCTTCATCAGCACCTTTAGCAGCACATCTTACAGAAAATTAAAGGAAGAAAATAACAAGTTTGTCTTAGAAGAACATCTATTGACAGGAGGAGATGCAGAGACAAATATTAGAAAAAGGAATAATTTACAAATATAAAATAAGAATATAAAGATAAACCGATAATATATATATAAATATATATATATATATATATATATATATATATATATATATATATATATATATATATATATATATATATATATATATATTGTCTGCGTGTATTTAAGCAGCATTTTATCATTCGTCTGCCTAATTATACCTTTTTTTAGTGTTTACAATTTTTCTAATCGTCTTTTTATAGTGAGAAAAATGTTCAGCAGGTATGATGAAAGTTTTCAATTCTTTGTCGAATCATCCCCAGTTATCAAAAGCAAATGAAAAAAAAGCTAAAGAATGAAGAACATTTCTTAAAAGACAGCGGAGGGACACACACGTAAAACACGTTTTCGCATTGTTCCAGGAAGTCAGCAACGATGTATGACATCACTGTATAAAATCGTATTACGTTAAGAATGTTAAAATGTTGCTACTTGTTTTATACCTGATTATAAATTTTGTTTTTATGTAGATATATATTTTTTTAAATTGGTTTCGGAATGTATTATTTTTGTTTATTAACTAGAATTTGTCTTTAATTAGAAGGTGGACAGTTATGTCTTTGTAAATGTTGGTAAATAGAGACAGAATTTACAAAATGCATGGTAAGGCGCGGGATAGGGTAGCGCTTGTAAAACCAATTTAGCTGTTAGCTTTATTTTTATTTTTATGGGAATACATTCTCCCAAAGGGCATTTAAACTTATAAATAACATTGGTTCTTTTTAGTGGGCTTGGGATTCTGGACTATTTTTGTTACTACAATATTTTGTGTTTTATATTTCTTATAGTAAACAATGTGTCTAATTTTATTATTATTGTAAATTGGGATATGTTTTTATGTACAATGTTTTCTTATGATGTTTTCTGCAGTTGCATTTAATTACACCAGTATATTTTAATATTGTTTGTGTTGTGATGCTAGATATTATGAATTGGTCCGGGTCTTATTGTAGAAGAAAGCATCCGCATGTCTGACAAACCTGTGTACAGAGAGACTGAAGACACTCGACGATGGTGTCTTGTAGGTCATTCAAATTGTCTGCGCATGTGTAACTAAACAATTTGTTGAAATAAAAGTCCATACTAAATAAATATATAGCTCTACCAATCAGTCACACTATTATATAAACACAGTATTTTTGTAGGGAAGCCGCTTCAAACCAAGCATGAAGCCACTTGACGTTAGGAGCTAAATAAATACTACTTCAAAGTCAAAACCTCATCAATAATAAGTGCTAGATGGATAGATTCCGACCCAGAAAACACCAATGCTTCTCCTTCCAATGATCAATCGTGTTCACTTCTGCAAAACCTCAGTGAAATTATAATTATATATATATATATATAAATATATATATATATATATATATATATATATATATATATATATATATATATATATATATATATATAAGTGTTTCATCAATACATAAAATGAACTATTTAGAAAAATGCAAACAATTAATAATTCCAACCTTCATTGTTTGGGCTTTGTTTATCGTACCCCTTTTTTACCCTCGCAGAAATGTAACTTGTACATCAATTCAAATTGTTGAGAATGAGTAACAACTAAATAGACTTTTCATAGAATGCCATCATTCACTAAAACACTTGAAACATTAGCAACAGCTGCCACATGCATCGTGCACTCTATATCGGCCTCTCTGTCATTCCCACATTGTTGTCCCTTTTCATGAAACGAAGTATGTTAAGAGTACCGTGAGAAAATGGTTAAACACTCAGTCTAAACATTTATATGCTGAACGAATAAAAAAAAGTTTTAAAACGGTTCTTACTTACAAGCGATAAAATAACGCAAAACAATAGTAAGGCTACACCAATATTAAAATAAAAATCATTTTTATTCCGAATAATATTTTGATAGTTTGCAAGCGAAACGGACCGAGAAAATGAAACGAGTCAAACGAGATCAGTTTGGAGAAATGGTATCCCTTTATTCATTTATCGCGAATGATATCCATTTAATTTAACGGTAATTGATTGTTATCAATGTTCTGATATTCTTTTCTATTAATTGTATTTCTTCTTCGATAAATATTTATACAAATCAATAAATATTTGCTTTTGTAAACATCGATATGATAGATGACTTAGAAAAATCGATAAGTTTTAATAACAAATTTTAATCATTTAAATTGAACTATATATATATATATATATATATATATATATATATATATATATATATATATATATATATGTAAATAGACAGGATGGGTCAGACGCAACCGGACAGTCAAAACATTCAAATAATTATGCCTTATATTTGAAATCGTCTCACTTAATGTCCTGTTACTTCTTACTCACTCTGTATATATATATATATATATATATATATATATATATATATATATATATGTATATATATATATATATATATATATTTGAAACAAGCAAGCATCGTTAAATTCATTTAATGAATCTCGCCGATGAATACTTGTATCGGCACCCATTATAAACGCTGAAGTAATTAAACAATGTAATGGATTTTACAATTTATCTCTTTTAATAAGCAAAATTATACTAAACGAACAAAACTGAAATTTAGATCCAGACTAGCAATATTTATGGCACATTTTCCAACCAACACCGATATTAAAAACAAACGAAATCATGCATTCCACTTCACAGACGCACTACATATTTACAATTTTAACGTTTATGCGGTTCTTGAAAGAAAAGGAATAAAAAAAACGTTGGTAATACATACCGTTTGATCATACTGAATACCTGCATTAGTGAGACGTTCGTTAAAAAGAAACAACTGTTTTGACTATTTCTTACCATGCAGTATCATATGCTTTTTTTCAATATCAAAGAAAATATAAAAAAGACAGAAGCATCATATAAGTAATCCTTGTTTATATAAAAAAGATAGAAGCATCATATAAGTAATCCTTGTTCATATAAAAAAGACAGAAGCATCATGTAAGTAATCCTTGTTCATATAAAAAAGACAGAAGCATCATGTAAGTAATCCTTGTTCATATAAAAAAGATAGAAGCATCATATAAGTAATCCTTGTTCATATAAAAAAGATAGAAGCATTATGTAAGTAATCCTTGTTCATATAAAAAAGATAGAAGCATCATGTAAGTAATCCTTGTTCATATAAAAAAGACAGAAGCATCATATAAGTAATCCTTGTTCATATAAAAAAGATAGAAGCATCATATAAGTAATCCTTGTTCATATAAAAAAGACAGAAGCATCATATAAGTAATCCTTGTTCATATAAAAAAGACAGAAGCATCATGTAAGTAATCCTTGTTTATATAAAAAAGATAGAAGCATCATATAAGTAATCCTTGTTCATATAAAAAAGACAGAAGCATCATGTAAGTAATCCTTGTTCATATAAAAAAGACAGAAGCATCATATAAGTAATCCTTGTTCATATAAAATAGATAGAAGCATCATGTAAGTAATCCTTGTTCATATAAAAAAGACAGAAGCATCATATAAGTAATCCTTGTTCATATAAAAAAGATAGAAGCATCATGTAAGTAATCCTTGTTCATATAAAATAGATAGAAGCATCATATAAGTAATCCTTGTTCATATAAAAAAGACAGAAGCATCATATAAGTAATCCTTGTTCATATAAAAAAGATAGAAGCATCATATAAGTAATCCTTGTTCATATAAAAAAGACAGAAGCATCATATAAGTAATCCTTGTTCATATAAAAAAGACAGAAGCATCATGTAAGTAATCCTTGTTTATATAAAAAAGATAGAAGCATCATGTAAGTAATCCTTGTTCATATAAAAAAGACAGAAGCATCATATAAGTAATCCTTGTTCATATAAAAAGATAGAAGCATCATGTAAGTAATCCTTGTTCATATAAAAAAGATAGAAGCATCATATAAGTAATCCTTGTTCATATAAAAAAGATAGAATCATCATATAAGTAATCCTTGTTCATATAAAAGAGATAGAATCATCATATAAGTAATCTTTGTTCATATAAAAAAGATAGAAGCATCATGTGAGTAATCTTTGTTCATATAAAAAAGGTAATCTTGTCATAACTTTCTCTCTGAACGTTAATTATTTTCTTGTATGCTTTCGAGCAAAACAGAGCTCAGATTGCAAATGTGGTTTAATATACTTGGCAATTGGACTGAAATTAATCGTTTCAAATGTTACCAAATGACGACGAAGTGTATGCATTTTAGCAAATTACACAAACTTATATTGTTTTAAAGGTGAATGGAAAAGCAAATCAAATAACACATCAATATAAGTGGTTAGATTTGCATTTGATCAGCAGTTGATTTTCATTGCTCATGTTATGTATTTCTAATCAAAATGTAACAAGATAATCAATCTACACCGTGTAATTGACCACACTACATGCGAAGGTGAAAGGTAGTGTTATATTATGATACCAAACAATTTTATGATAAATCAACTTTAATATGATAGGTTCAACTATGCTGCTACAATCCCCATACCTAAAAGAATAAAATAATGCACCTTCATGGAGTAAGATTCCCACTAGGGATATTTCGAACGTCACCGGTGGATGAACTCTACATGAATGCAAATGAAGAACACACAAACACTACGACTCCAATATTTTACCAAATTATCATCATGCTAATTCATTCGAGTCAACGGCGGTGTATTTTGTATACAGACAGAAAACATTATGACAAAAGAATACACGCTATTTAGCCATATAGTCTCGATATAAGAGATCTTATTAGTCGGATGTAAATAGACTCTCGTCATATATATATCAATTAAATATATAAAAACACTCTATCATTGTAATTGAAACAACCATATTTTATACTTGATTCGTTACAATTCTGAAAGATGAAAAACAGATCCGATTACATTCCAAGATTACGTTCAGAACTTAAAAGATGGACTGCGAATACATATACATATATTATATATGGATTGATACGCAGTAGAAATCTGGTCAACTGTGGCAGCAAAAATACACGCACAGACTCAATTAACACTGCACTGGCCTCATAAAATACAATACGTAAAGCAAATGTACAGTCCTAAACTTTTCACTTGAGGCACTGAACAATAAAATGTGTACAATCCACCAATTAGTTTACTTTAAAACAGAATCAATAATCTCAGCAATACGAAAACAATCATCTTCTGTTTGATTGCACCGACATATGCGTATTCGTGGAAACGACAAAATTGGATAAATCTTCAAGGAAATCTTTACACAGTATCAAAACTGACACAAGACTACCAGTAACGGATCTAAAATGGACAATTTAAAAATTCATAACACATAAATTGTAAACCATTTTGAATTACTGCACGAGCAATAAACTAAATACAGATTCAACCAAACTCAAAGAGAAACATGAAAATTATACACATGTGAGTAAGAAATAAATAAAATTTGCCTAACACTACGTAGGCCAGACATTCGTAACGCACTCATATCTGCTTTTATGAGAAGATCATTTTTTTTAGCTGATGTTTTTTTATTTACAGTGGAACATATATTGGTGAAATTTATAGATTTCTATTTAATTCGTTCTAGACATTACCAGAAGGGTGAGCTGTAAGACCTTTGAAAAAAAAAGTCAATCCAAACGACAAGTAAAAAGGTGCAGGAACATAATACCCGTTTGTATTATGCCTCTCAAAGTCATGCAAACATTGGGCTTTTAATATCAATGCTAGTGCGACAAATAACTTAACTTTATATGTATAGAAAAAGATGGGATCAGGATCCTCTGTAACTAAATAAAGTTTTATTTAGAAAATAATTTTTTATAGGGAAAATAACAAACGACACATATGGGTTGCATTTATTTGTTATTAATGTGTAATTACATTTTTTTGTTCACCCAAAAGAATAAGGGGCTACTATGAATTAAGGGCCAGATGTATAGTGGGCAAACTACATGTAGAATTGCGCAACAATATTTTTGCCTAGGCTAATCACGTACCTCGGTAAATTATGTAATTCTTATCCGCAAAGTGTTTAAATATAAGAACACTTTAACTACTATTAAAAGAAAATGGAGAGAATCAAGTCGAGAAGAATTATGCAAATGAACTAGAGTGTTGAAGAGAACATTGTTTATGTATCCACCTCATAGATACAATGATAATTAAGTGCACTAGGATTAGATTTATCAACCTCATAGATACTATTATTATTAACTGCACTAAGATGAGATTTATCAACCTCATATATACCATGATAATTAGGTGCACTAGACTTAGCTTAATAAATAAGTAACTAATTACTTTTTCAGATTGTTTTCTTATTATTAAATAGTAAATATGTATGTGATAAGATTAGAGACCCCTGTGTTAAAATAATTTTGAGAATGGTAGTTTTCAAACCGAGGCTAGAGTAAGCATAAGGTTAGAGCAGTGGAAACTTCCATTAGAAGTTAAAAGGCAATATTATCGTTACGTCACAGGATAGGACGTGATGGTAGGAAGTACGTGGTAGGAAAGCTATATGAATTCTTCTTTCTCTTTGATTAATGAGCAGACGTCTTTTTGAATGTCTACGACCTCTACGGCTGTGGGCGGCAAACAACAATTCATCTGGATGTACATTGCAATCAGTAAAACATATATTACAACTAATTTTAGCAAAGCAATAAACGTCGCCTATGTAGACAACGAGATGTAAAAGAATATCACATCATAAGTGAACAAAGATAACAGCTTCAAAGGAAACATAAGAATAAGCATGACTGTGCAGGAGAGATAGATCACTAAGAACTTTGCACACAACTGCATTTTGAACATGAAGACAAATTGCACAGGGGCAAACTGGAGACAACATCGGTGAATAAAATGCATTCAATTATCTAGAATATAGAAATAAAAACGAACAAAGTCATCCAAGCAAGAAGACTGGACGTAATAATAGTCAACAAAAATGAATACACTTGCAGTATAGCATCCATACGGTGAAAAGCAAGGAAGATAATACTGATCAATATATGAGGGTTGCGAGAGAACTGGATGGAATATGGAATATAAAGAAGATCAATAATTCTAGAAGCACAAAGCACAGTAAATAAATAGTGGAAACAAATCTAAACGAAATTGGAATCAGAGGGAGGATTGTCATCATACAAATCATATCACTGAAGAAAACAGTCGAATTATTAAGACACAGAGTAGGGAATCAAACCAAGTGACGCTGTCCAAGCAAAGGTAAGTTAAAATAAAGTTGCACTTCGTAAATACAATTCGTGAACACATTAAAGGAAATTGCATGCACTTTCCAACCATTTGCTTTCACGATTCGATTCATTACTTGAAAGATTCCTCTGAGATGTCTCTGAACACCATCTATACAATCCTGCTGATGACCTTTGAAATGAGAGTAGGTAATGATCACCTTGAGATATGAAAAAGAAAAAATGTCTCTCTCTGTATATATTTATATTCATACGACATTTTAAAGGATAAAAAAGACTTCAGTCAACCTTGCCATTGTTCTTCGCGTGAAATGTAATATTACATATTAATGTACTTAGTATGTATGAATTCCACTATTCTGGGGTGACGTTGTCATTTTAATAATTTGCATAATAATATTCTTACACTTTCATTTGTACGCATGTCAGCATCTCCCACGTCCGTTTCTAAAAATGAGATCGTTGGATCGCCAAGGATAACATAATAAAAGGTAATTCCTGGTTATCTGATGGCGTTGGCCCCCACACATTATGATTTTACCCATGTCAAAATAAATTGTTCCAAAATAGAATAAAAGGTCATGAATATAATTATGTATTCCTCGCAACGTAAAAATAAAATTCGTTTTATTTAATTAGAGGATATTTTGCTGACAATTATTTTACGCAAAGAAATATACTATTTATTGTAAAAGATATTTAGATTGTTACGATGAATAAATAAAACGTCCGTGTCATTCGTGTGAACATTCATGTAGCGACGAATATTTTTACGGTAAGATGAAATAGAAGACGGGATGAAACAACCGTGGAATTTCCACGATCGTTTTGCTTGTTTATTAATAACAGGATTATTCTGTGTTCATTTGTTTGGTAAAAGGGAAACTAATGCATACAGCAAACGAACATTTCTATTAACATAATATGAACCTAGCTGAAGGAATTTTCTCCCAGTACTCATATAGAATGCCTCCAGCGTTCTATAAGAGTGATGCTGCCATCACTACACGTATCACACACTCTTTCTCAGTCAATTAATAATATTGTCGACACAAATACAAAAAGATAAAAGTAGCAACAATTATTCGATCGTCGTTATTTTGCCACCAATAGAAATGGAAGTGTGATGTCTGCTCAGTTCCGACCAGTTAACTATCGATCCATCGATCATTTGTGAAGAAGCTACTTCGTTTAGGCTTGGCGTAGAATTTGATTGGTTACGCCAAAATCGAGCGGGAACAAATGCATATATCTTCTCCGTAATGGCCGAATCTGTGTCAACTCCGACAGCACCTTTGAGTTCTATTCTTGATTGGTTAAGCCAAAAACAACAAAAAACAATCAGATTGTCAGGTAGATGCACACTCATAAATAAAACAGCCGAGATAAGCATGTAACAAAATTAGAGATTAGCCGGCGGACATCACCTTCGTGTGTGAACGACTTTTTGTCGTTTGCTTTTACGTTGTCGGACATTTTCTATTTTTAAATATTATGTTTTTCTCGTTTTGTTCGTCTCTGTTTTAAAAACCAAACATGGTCTTTTTCACTGTTTCTTTAGATTAATTTGTGATACACAGTTTCAACATTTTGTTATTCTATCGTCCCCTCTTCCCTTTTCCTTATCTATATTTGTCTTCGTTCTGTATTTCAGACGTATTCAATTCATTTAATTTATTTGCTAAACACTACCTTTTAAGACTTATTTTGCCTCTGTCTATGTATCTCTATCTATACCCAATTTTATGCTTTCTTTTGATAATGTTCCTTCTTTCTCTAGCTTATTCTATATCTCTGAGATATTGTCTATTTGTCCTTGTGTCATACAGAATGAATTATTTGGGGTTCAAATCGTGTGACCGGCAGGTATTGCCTCCTCCCATACTGACGATTGCAGGTTTTGCATGAAACACATATGTATATGGGTTTATTTGAACATATTATTTATAAATAATGATTCAAAGCTGTCGCTACATTCTTCACTGTAAATAAGTTGACAACATGCTATTGTTTATAGCGTAATGTAATACTCTAAGAACCGCCTGCTAATATGGCCGCTGAATTTGCCATTTAAACGTTCATTTTCTCTCCCATTTCTAAGGCAATGCGTGGTAACCATATCTCTACGCGCTCCACCTACTAATCAAATACGAATTTCGTATTGGCATTCGAATCGTGTGACCGGCAGGGATTGTCTCCTCCCATACTTATGATTAGGTTTGGCATGAAACACATTTTTACATGGGTTAATTATGAAATATTATGCATAAATAATTACACAGTTGAGCCATCATTAATACAATTCTTATAAATAAATGCTTTCATATATTAGTATATCTGAGTAAATATATAAGCATATATGTATATGAAATCGGATAGAGACCAGATTAAACGATGCAAGATTATTTTAATAAATTAAACATTTATTTGTTTTTTTTTTAAATATAATATATTTCGGAAGTAAATGCCTTCCTCAGTATTGAACAACCATGTTTCTCCTTTTTTACTTATTGTAGAAGTCTATCGGCGAAGCCGTCGTAGATTCCCGAGTCCTCCCGATTGTAATGGAAGGATAGTCCGAGTAGGTATAGTGATCACGACGACATCTGTGTATTTATTGGAAAAAGTCGGGCCACATCTATAAGCATCGGTGAGTTTAAAATATGAAATCGGATAGAGATCATATTAAATCTGGTCTCTATCCAATTTCATATTTTTAACTGACCAATACTCATAACTGTAGCCGGATTATATATATATATATATATATATATATATATATATATATATATATATATATATATATATATATATATATATATATATATATATATATTAGTAGAAGGGTGACATGAACTAGAAAAGCGAAAAGCAGATCTTTTTTCAATTCAGTTGCTCAATGCAAGGTATATTCCGCTAAAAGTTAGCTTTTTGTGGTCTACTTATATATATATATATATATATATATATATATATATATATATATATATATATATATATATATATATATATATATGATAGTTTTATTTACACAGACATGTACAAAATCTGCGACACTGGCATGTCGATGTTATCGATCAATTTTTTAACGGCTTTAATTTTTGAAATGTTAAATTTCTTTCCTTCTTCTTCTCTGTCTCTACCCCTCCACTACATTCTCTCCAAATATGATCTGAGGTTAAGATCGGATTCTAACTCTGCCTGATGAGATCTCAGTTTATAGTAACTGTTGATCGATAACATCGACATGCCAGTGTCGCAGATTTTGTACATGTCTGTGTAAATAAAACTATCATATATAAAGCTCTATTTTGATATTGAGCACTTTTTATAAACCCGGTTAAAATTCTCTGGATTACCACCCTGTGGATATTTCTCACCTGGATTATTACCATTATTATATATATATATATATATATATATATATATATATATATATATATATATATATATATATCATGTTGGTGCAAAAACAATGGCGTTTTCTCACATGTGTTTTATTTATATATGTTTTCTTAATTAATTGATTAATAAATATAGCGTTGTTATACGTCATTTTAAAGTGCGTTTTTCGCTCTATCGACTCCTGTTATTCGTCTCCATTTTTAATCTATTCATTTATCGTTTGCGACAGCATGGGCAACATTGAAATCCGCACGATATTCGTGTACCAGTTACAAACTAGGCCGAAAAGCTGCCGAGGAAGCTGGTGACATCAATGATGCGTTTGGCCCAAGAACCACTAACGAACCTACGGCACAAAGGTGGTTCAAGGAACGTCGCAATGGTGACGAGAGCCTCGAAGATGAAGACGGTCAAGGCTGGCCGACTGCGGTTGATAACGAACATCTGAAAGCCTTAATTGAAGCCGATCCTCGCAAAACCACACGAGATGTTGCTGATGAACTCGAGGTCGACTACTCAACAGTATTCGCCATTTGAAGCAAATATGGAAGTAAAAAAGCTGGATAAATGGGTGCCGCACGAATTGAACGATAATAAAAAAATCATCGTTTTGAGGTGTATTCTACGCTCTTGCTGCGCAACAGAAACTGCCCATTTCTCAAGCGAATTGTGACGTGTGATGAGAAGTGGATCATCTATGACAATCGGCGACGTTCGGCACAGTGGTTGGATGCCGGCGAAGCTCCAAAACACTACCCGAAGCCGAAATTGCAAAAGGAGTGGCTTTTAGGACTTAATGTGATCAACTTGTGACCCTCCTCCCCATATTTTCTTCTCCTAAACTTGTCACTAGTTTTCATTTAATTTTAAAAAGTTTTTAGTCGTATTTAATTACTTCCACGTTAATACTTTGATGAGTGTGGACGAAAGCCGGCTTAGTACATTCATGAATTTAAAAAAATTATTTCCTCTAGTTTTATACTTGTTCAATTTCATTCTACCCCCCCAAAATGTCCCAAACGTCCGTATTTCTCGCCATTATTAAATTTTGTACCACGAAAAATTTATTTAAATATATATATATATATATATATATATAGTCTAAAGAAGCTTTGAGTCATTAAAACAAAAAAAATGTAAAATGCAGTTTAAATTCTCAGACAAACTAACTAAATCCAAGATATTGCAGACTTAACATTCGTTGGAAAATTAATAAATTAAAAAATATAAGTAAAAAAAAAAAGGGGGGGGGGGTTAATTATCTAAGAGTGAAACAAAAACAGACCTTAAGCGTCTAATATTAACACGGGGATCATCAGCTGTTTACCATGTAACTGATATATACATATCGACATTTGTAATATGTGCAGATATCTTGCTGGTCAGAAATTGTTTGTTAAAAGTATCTGAGAATTTGCACGTGAAGTCATCAAAAGAACGAACAAAATTAAATTCCTATTCCTTACTTGAAATTACTGAAACGAAACGAACCCATGAAAAAAAGACAAAACTTTATTTTTTTCAGATTAAACTGATTTATAACACAAGAAATTAATCGATAAGAAAAGAAACACAAAACTATTTATCTCTTTTATTTTTATCAGTTTTAATAATAAAAATAAAGGAATATTTTTATTTATTATTAAGCCTCTCTTTCTTTGCCAACAGAATTAAATTTGCAAATTGATTATTTAAGCTAGCCGAACACACGCACGTTTACTTTTATTATATAGATTTTAACAATATATTTCAGCAACCATATGGAAGTCATAAACTAGTCTTGCGAAAATGGGACGGCATATATTATGAAATAATCTTTCGAAATTAAATAAAGTTTGAGAGGTCGCGCAATACACGACATTGGATGAAAAGCAAGTGTATACGGTTCACTATTTTCTATCATGTCTGATGTTTTCTTTTACATCGTGATCAGAAAGGTTGGCAACAATGCTAACATACGACATTGACGATTGGACAGACGCACCAGAATGATTCTATGTATACGGATGCGATCGAACTGCACATAATTCTGCTAGATAATCATATTGGAGAATGCGAGGGGCAACAGTAAGCAACAGAAGTTTGCTTAGGATTTTCCCCAAAGACCGGATCTACTTACAACGAACAACGACACGGTCAGATTAAAATAAGTGACATTTCCCCCTTTGATTTCATGACAGTTTGGGTTGATCGTCCTTTGTGGCAGTCAAGTTACGGTATGATCTATAAGCGATCGGGAGAAGCTGATGTTTGCTATTTGTATATCGAACAATATTCACGCGAGGTTTTTGTCCATCAGAATCAAGTAGAATTAATACTTCAGTAAGTTCTTTTTCGGTGATTTATCTCCCCTGTTTTGTGTTTACAAAGCTGATTTCTGTAAAATGACATAATTCTTGGGCATGGAATAAACTTAATAGGTTCAAGCTCAGGCAGTGTGATAACAGAAACATGTTTATCAATGTGACATTTATGAGAATACTAACATTACCCTACACACATGATTATTTGTTTGCTTGGAAAGATAAACATTTTTTAAATAAAGTAATTTGAATAATCGCATGAAATAGTCATTTCGTGGAATCAGTTTTTCAAAATGGTGATACTACATTACCTCATAAAGGAGGCACTTATTCCTGTGAACCTGGTGTCATGGCACCAGAACTGATACTCTACCTCCCAAACTAGAGGTAACAACTTGGAGGATGGAATAATCACACTGCCCCCATATATATATATATATATATATATATATATATATATATATATATATATATATATATATATATATATATATACACTCATCTTTACAATTTTTGCTTTGAAAGTAAAGTTAAAAATAATGTTTGGAATATGAGGTTAATAAATAAAAAACCGGTCAGCGCCGGCTCAAATTCGATTTTCAAAACACTCAATACAATTATTCGATTTGTACTTTTAAAAATATATTCACAAATATTAAATTCAATATTTATTCTGTTTCACATGAATCTATTTCTTTAAAATATCTACAACGGAGTTTTAAAAGTGAGACTATCGCCATTTCTAATACTAAAGTTAACAAAACAAAGAAGTTATTTTTAAAAATCGATATTAAATTACATTTTTATGGATACTTTTATTTTTTTACTATCTTTTAAATAGCAATTTTAAAACTACAAATCTAATAAATGTAAGTAATAAACGTTGTTTTAAAATCGAATTTGGGACGCGAAAAAAAGTAAAAGATGTACTTGTTGATGCTGGATTTCACTAACATCGCAAATGACTGAATCGAATTCCTTATTATTTAATTATTTTAATTCTTAAAAATACTAATAAAAATAATTATCAAAATGTTTACATATTTTTTTGAATATATTTTTTATTCTTGTTTGTTTGCTTTAGCATTTTTTAAATGGATTTAATTTCTTTACATTGTTATTTTATGGACCTAACCGATATTTGTACTCGTGATCTCATATAGAAGAGAATGAAATTTCAATGCTGTGTTTAGGTTATTTGAAAAATACTACACCATCATATTCAATTACAACCTAATTTAATTATGTAACTAAATTAAATATTTATTCAAAAAGAAACAATGCCTTTAATTAATTATATTTACCATTTTTGTTAAGATTATTATCGAGGAAAATAGTTTAAATACATCTAGAAATCTGACAATAACAATAATGAGTGCATATTTGCGAATATTAATTTACTACAAAATTAAAGACACATTAATTATGTAAATTTAAAAGACGGGTGATATTTAGAAATGAATGGGTATATAGGAGCTGATAAGTAGATATAAAAAGAGAGCGATCAGATCTAATGATATAGTTTCGGCTTCAAGTGGATATAAAAAGAGAGAGATCAAAACTAATAATATAGTTTCGGCTTTAGACAGACATACATACAGACAAACATACATACACACATACAGACAGACAGACAGACAGACAGACAGACAGACAGACAGATACATAATCTATATTATGATTAGATTTACAAAGAAAGCGTACCGGCTCACACACACTTTTATCCATAAAACTTAAGTAATTTAAGGAACTTTATTAGGAAAAGTTATATACAAAACTAAATTTATTGGACAAAGTTATATAAAAAAAAACTAAAAGTGTTAATTTTTCATTTCATGAAGTTATAAAATATGTAAGGATGCGTGATTGGCTCTATCGGTACCGTCACGTTTAAACCATGTTAAATATATTGAGTACAAATACACATGCTTACCGTTGGGAAAGGCAGACATCTACATATTTTGCCAAAATTATCGATAAGATAACAACTAGTGTTCAACTTATCGGAGACCACAGATCGTTTACACTAAATATAGTATTCACACATTAAATGCCCCCCCCCCCGAAAGATAGTTGTGTCGTAAAACAGCAACCATAAACTAGCTGAAATAAAGGGATGTCATATCTACTAGTATTAATATACTCTCTCGCCTGGTGTAGATAAGTCCTTCGGGTAGTACAAGATGAAAGACAAATGTTTATTATACGTTCGCACAAGTGTCGGGAATTGCGGAAATAGTTGCTGTGAATTCTAAAGTATTCACACCAATCAGAGAAAGAAGCAAAATAAGTGAACACATTAAAAGAATATCGAAAAAAGGAAAGAAGAATCCACATTTGCTGTTTTCGTTTTCTTTTTTAAACGAGAAGAAAATGAACAAAATGACAAACACAAAAGAAAATCTTTGATATATGGGTAGGTCAGCTCGTCCAAGAATAACAGCAAATGCTCTTTTAAACGTACGCAAAAATGCTGAGTCTATTGCCAGAAAATGTGTGAAATTGTTAAAACATTCTAAGTGAACAGTGGAGGAGAACAATAAATTGTTTTAAAAAAGGTAAAACATAAAAAAGAAAAGAAAGAAAACTATGGATGGCGAAGAAAATGGAGGAATAGAAACAAAGTGAAAAAAAACAAAAAACAAAAACACAAGGAAAAAACTTACAAAAATAACAAGAAAATAGTGAACCAATTTTTGCTGTTTTCTTCTTCGTAGCGACGTGTTCGTCCTTTTCCTTCTGCATCGTTTGTTGCGTGCTCGTCTCAGTCGAAAGTTTGATCGTCTTGGTTTTACGTGCGCTCGAAGCGGCTGAGAATCGCAAAGAATCGCAGACCCGTTACAATCAAGACAAAATGGGGTGAAAAGATAGTGGCCACGTTTTCTTCTCAGTTTATCTATTTTTGTTTTTGTTTTTGCTTTTATTATTTGGACAACGTCGACTTGAAATTGGCCATTGTCCCTCAAAATGGGGGAATGTTCTGAGGGAATACAGCTGCAGACGGGTTGCCGCCAATTTACCACATCGATCCACTCCTCACACACGCAAAAAACAAACAAAGACAAGTTTAATCAAAACATATAAAATTGTAGCAGGGATAAAAAAGTTGGAAAACAAAAAATAAAATAAAGATGAAGAAAGAAAATAAAGCAACCAATAATATATTTGTAGTGACTCTTTCTTTCTATCCGAGGAGACAATTGAAAACAAAACCCTATACCAGGATCAAACACAACTTCGCTCGAGTAAAATATTACGAGGACTCTACTGATGGTATTAAGTTAGTTTGTTAGTATATCGTGGGTTATATGTGCCTGTCGAATATCTATTAACAGCAAAGACGAAGTTTTATTTTATTAAAATAAAAAAATTAGATTACACATTACAAATTGAAAAAATAAGCAACTACATATAATGTTTTCAGACTATTTCGATTACTTTGAATGGATACCGTAAATGACTCCTGGATCTATTATACTGAATTCAAATCGTATCGGCTTAAATGTGACAATACTAGAAAGTTATGGACATACAAACGTATTGACACGTAATTACAAAGCTTCTGTCCATTAAACATTACAAGAAATGTTCTCAACATTACCGCTTGCCACGTCTAATAACACTCGGTCTAAGACTTCATCATTCAAACCCTCATCCTTACATTCACAGGCGACATGGGTTGGAAAAAATACATAGACGACATTGCAAAGGCTGCTGCAAAGAAAGTGCACCTTCTACCGCGCTAGAAAACTGCTCATACCTGCTAGTATCTTATATCACTATAAAGCCACTATTCGCTCATGCATGAAATATTGGTGCCACATCTGGGCTGGTGCATCTACCATCAGTCTCTCTCTCTATTAGACAGCATCCAAAAAGAGTCTCCAATCTAATAGATCCCTCCCTGTCAACTACGCTCCAACACCTGTTCCATCATCGCGTGCTTGTTTTACTTTAATGGAATATGCTCTGACGAACTCGAGACATTTGTGTCTCCTCGACATAAATACCACCCACTAACTCGAGAAGCAACAAAATCGTACCCCTTAACTTATCAAACTGCTAGACGTTAGAATTCAATCACGGGTTCTTGCTTCACTGACTGTACTATCATACATAAATTAAAATATGATGCGAAAAGACATCTCGCTGCTCAATTCCCTATCTAGAGTGCCCCTGTAGGCATGATCCGTAATAGTAGCCATTTACGTTCAAGTGGCAATGTGCCTTGTTTTGTGCTGAAGGGGTGAACAAGAGTAAAAAAAGGCAAAATAGCAACGTTTGTTCAATTGAATCAAACATTTAGTTCTGGAATGTAATAGGATTTTTGGAAAAATAAAATGTATCAAATGATGAAGCTGATTTCGTGGTCTAATTTTGTTAAAGAATTATTAAACTAAATATTTAGGAAGAAAGAATATATTAAAAATTAAAATATTGTATTCATTGTGTATTTTCTCTTTCCGGCCGCATATTTTTGCTAGTATATATAATGTAAGTGACGAGTTTGATACTTAACACCAATTGTGAAGTTTCCCGTTGACGTACGCAAAGAAGGAGGTAATGCCTGTGACAACATACCAGATACGACACGACCCTTTCTGAATTGAGCATGGAAAAATAGTACAATGATGCAATACTAGAAGTATGAGTATACATTCGGTTGCTGAGAGATACCACATTTTTATTAGTAGTAGATTGTAATTTTGAGAAATATTTGAGTGTTTCAAAATGTTATCATTAAAAACGACATTATTGATTTTAACTGAAATCCACGCATCTCGTTAAGAGGTTTGTCACGCTTGAAAACGTGTATCTAATTATGGTATATATCAAGGTTGTCGATTAAAAAAAAACAACACATTACGTCATTTACAAATATGACTGTCATTAGTAGCTCTTTTGCAAGATAATGCAAGTGACACTATGTAAAATATCTGTAGTAATTTCGTAATTGTACGTTTTCAATTTCATGACCGGTAACGTGATTGATAAGGAAGCAAAAGACTACATGTGCACGACACTGAATTCGGCCTCTGGATTTTCGGGTTCTGGTGTTGTCTGCCTTCAGATCCACATTTCCTTATTTTATCCACAAGAACGCGGGGCCATTTCGTGATATGTTGCCTTTCTTTATAATCAGCAGTGCTTGCATCTATTCATCAGGGCCAAACTTTTCAGTAACCTTAGCTGTGATAGAAAGAGAGCACGTGACTTAGAAATCAACGCACGCCGCACTCTAGACGTGACGTAAAATGGAGGACGTGAGGAAAGGAGAAGTGTAACGGAGAGCGGCCGATTGAAGTAGATGCAGACACTTGTCGGCGCCTTTCAAAGAGGCAGCGTCTGATATGCTGTATGTGTGGGGCGAACCCGAAAACCCTCGTTGCCGACATAAAAAGAAAGATGGGTTTGGAGGAGAGAGGTGTCAGAAAGTGAAATAAGATTTTAATTATTTTATTTGTTCATGCAAATTAGGTTGTTTGCATGCGTGGGATTTTCGTTATAATAAGAGTCAGTTAGTTTTGTCGTGGATATCGTTCTGAACGCGTATTGGAAAGCGAGCAAAAGAAAAGAGTGCTGGATTTACTTTCATGTTGTTGTTTTTTCATATACAGTTGAGAGAGACGGTTTTTTTTCCTGCCATTTGGACTTGATCTTGGCGACATCTCTATTTAAAGATTACTTCGTTATTCTTTTTTTTTCTTACAAGAAGACTAGTCAGTGTTTTTTAGGTAGATTAAGCAGACATGTTTGTGGGGTACTTTACCCCTCTGTGACGCACGTGGCCGTGTTGGAAGAAGACTCTTAATGTGTAATACTCTCCAGGGAAATTGAAAAAACAATAACACAAAGACAAATATTAAACCGAATGGAATAGTGTATTGTTGCTATTATATATTCGCTATCAACACGGATGGCGATACTGAAATACATTAGTGACTACTACGACAAACATGAAACGTCACATAATTGAGGAACGACACTGGTCGACGCGTAACTGCTCATACCTTTGTATATGTTTTTATATTTTCAAATATTTGCTAATTTATTCTTCTGATTTTCCTCTGATGGTCAGAGCTTATTTTTGAAAATTCATGGATTAAGAAAAATGGAAACAGTTTTTTATATATTCTTTTTTTATTAATTGATAAATAATAAATAATGCATTTTATCCAATTTTTATTTTCATCGTTTATTTTATTATATTACTGATGTACCTAGTATATAAGGCATTGTCTTATGACGATATGATATAATATAATATAAATATATAATATTTATTTTCCACTTGCACCCCCACACACACAATATAGGCGGTAGGTTGACCAGATTTAGCACTGATGTGCATTTAAATCGAAAAACAACCTATTTTATGGATAAAATGATATTTAATTGTTAATTTATATATACATATATATATATATATATATATATATATAATGTGTCAAGTTATATTGAAAATAAATCAATAGAGTGCTCGATCGCAGAAGAGTGAGAGCTAAATACAAATAATTTAGTTAAAAATGATACGTTGCATATTTGAAAATCGTACCGTGGTTTCATCCAGATGTGCTGACTTTTTGACTTCTTCAAAGGTCTATACACAAAGAAGAATCGTCAGCGTAGTGATTTGAGATCAGAAACATAGGTTTTCATTGTTTTAGATCTCATTTAATTACGCTCACGATGCCCCTTGAGGTATAGATCATTTAAACATTTAAAAAGTCACTCCATCTTGATGAAACCGCGATACGATTCTGAATTATCTAATAAATTATTTGTATATATATATATATATATATATATATATATATATATATATATATATATATATATATATATTTCGGCAGCAAGTCATGTATTATACATGCGTCGTTGAAGACCACGGAGTTTTCTTTCTTCGCTATCCTTCTGGTTAATTTCTGATTAATTTGTGGAGTATGGCACCTAACGTTGTACCGTGGGCCATATATATATATATATATATATATATATATATATATATTTATTCTAGATGAATACTCATCCCAGGACGAGCAAATGAATTACCAAAACATGACAGTTTTGCACAACTTGTTTATCCGATTATGAAGATTAAAAAAAGATATCATTATATTAAACCTTATGTTTAGAATCTTCATTCCATTTTAGACCAAAATCCATTAAATGATTTTTAATCTAGAAAATGCGTACATTTTAAGGCTTAAGAGATTGTGATAGTCGGGGCTGATTCGGATGTCGGATTTTTCAGAAATCAAATAAGTTTATGAAAAACAGAAGCTTCTAATAGTGATTAATATAACAAGATTCATATTTTAACATATTTTGATTGGAAGAACGTCAGAAAACATCATGAACTCATTGAATGGTCGGGTGATTCTTTTTTTAAAAATAGTTAGTAACAACTAACACCACAGAGAATATATCACACATAACAACCAACCTCGTACACAAATTTCCTTTCTATACTCATAATCGACAAAAAATATTGTGCAGAGATAAAGAGAGAAAAATCATGCAATACACAATTGTGAAAGATCACATAGGCTTATCATAATTTCGTAGCGTTTCAGTTTATTATTCATTTTATTTTTTAATGTAAATATATATGTTGCTTTCTCATCACATTCCATGCAAGTTGTTTTCTTTTATGGAAATCCTCTGTAACAAGTAAACTCCCCAGGAGTTGGTATATCTTCCCATTTGGTGTTGTGTATGTGACAGGTGGTGGTTTGTAGTACACTAAACAGTCAAGTGCAGACCAGCGTCATGCAGATCTTGTCGTTTATGGGATAGCACAATTTTCATGGTTGGCGGGAGGACGCATTCTTCTCTTTTTGGTGATGTTTATATTTAAGTCATGAAACTGGGGGATTGTTGTATAGTTAATATCATTTATGATTGCGCGGAAATCGCAAACAATAAACAAAAGAAATGTACTTTCTCAACGTGCTGAAACAACGGCTAATGAGAAAACGCGTATTGACATGATTGTACTTTTCCTCGTTTCGCTTGACACTATCATTAATCCATATGTATTAACACACATTATTACAACAGTTAATGTTATAATTACAGCATTGCTATATATTTTCAAAAAAATATTCATGTAAATTGATATTTCGTATAATAAGTAGTTGTAAATCATCAGCAAAAAATATCTCTTATATTTTCATACAGCTATCTCAATCTATTTAATTTCAATACAGTATTTGAATTGTATAAATATACAGCAAAATAATGGTATCCCAATTAACATATTCGTTATTTCAACCTCATTTAGTTAGTAATGATTTCGAATACTTAACTTATACATACACCCACAACCATATATATATATATATATATATATATATATATATATATATATATATATATATATATATATATATATATATATATATATATATATATGTACATATATATGTGTGTATGTATATATATATAGATAGATAGATAAATAGATAGATAGATAAATAGATAGATAGATAAGCAGATAGATACTATAAATAATTTCGTTGGAATAAAATCACTGACGCAAAACGTAAACTAAATCAAGTAGATACTAATCCATTATAAAAGTATGAATCTATTTGAGAAGATGATGGTGAGGAACATCCGGTGTTCAGTCAAATTAGTTAATTTCTAAAAACATCTACGGCAACATATGTACACATTTCCGTAAACCTCTAAAAATTTCGTTTATAACCACATAAGTGACGAAAATCATGACGTTCGCATTTTGACTGTAATTTTAGTTTTCCCGAAAATACGAAGGCTTAAACATAACCCTAGAACGTCAGAGTTTACGACGTAAATATGATCCATGTTCGAACGAAACCCTAAATACTACATAACAACCCAGTAAGATTTACTCATTTTAGAGTTTCGTTGTATATCCGTCGGCACGTTCGATATTTAACTGAAGCATAATACTTGATTATTTGCATTTGATTATTGCCACAAGTTACCTTACACAACTGTAACCGACAGTTTAAATCACTAGAAAATGCAACATATTGTTAAGCATTTGATTTTATTACCGTCTGTATAAATATTGTTAACCATTTTTTTTTATTACCCTCTGTATAAATAAATGTATCAGGCAATATCTCGTGTGTCTGTGTGTTTCTCGCATATACGTTATTTTGATGAATCCACATAGATTATATGTTCATTTATATTAATGAAATATTTATTAAAATAAAAAATCAATTGAGAGAAAACTGAACGAATTTTAATAAATCGTAATTAACAAATTGTAAATATGATTATATTTGGAATTATTGTTTTTTCAAAATAACTCAATCGGACAGTATGTGTGCACTTTGGCAACTCCTTAACTTCCTGCTAGTTTTATACAACTGTTTCGTATACTAAACATACATACAACACACAGACACACACACAAACACAAACACACACTCACACACACACACACACACACACACACACACACATATATATATATATATATATATATATATATATATATATGTATATATATATATATATATATATATATATATATATGTATATATATATATATATATATATATATATATATATATACATAACGTGCGTATGTCAATTTATTGAAACACATTATAAATGATGTGTTTAAGCTGACATAATACGCTTTGTATTAATGCTGGTCTACTATACTTTCGGGTTATTACAAATGTCACGTAGTTTAAAAGATATTTATATGATGCTTTTGATAGCATGTCAATTTCTTTGAAGCTATACAACACATATCTAGTTTAAAAACACCCTTTAGATTTACGTGCGATGCATTTGCATCGTAAAAACTACTTCATTTGTAATATGTGCTCTACTTATTCATTTTTTTGTGAAGCTATCAGATGTTTCACAAATACCATACGATTTTAAACTATACATATAAAATAAACTTGTTTTACCCCTTCTAATTGAGTTATAGTAGGCACGAAAACCAATGCATTATATACATCGAAAAACAATACTACATATACACCCTTACTTCGACCGTGTGTCAAGAAACTAACACAGATGTTTAACAACTGCAATTAATTGCTGTTATTTATTCTATACAAATAACTCTTCTAAACACATGCTCCAAAGAGAGAGAGAGAGTAAGACAATCCTTTCTCTCAATGAATTAATAAGTCTTACAATCCCCAAACACCGTTTGGCAATTCTATCACAGAAAAGCTTACATAGACATTACCCATCAAATGGTTCGCCAAAAGACAACGTCACATTTTAAACAAATATAAACCTCCTTAAAACCAGATACGTGCTGTATTTCTGTTCACATTATACTCACATCGACAAATAAAACATAAACTTATTAAGTTTACTTATAATATTTTTCACATTATACTAACATTGATAAATAAAACATCAACTTATTAAGTTTATTTATACTTCTTTTAACATTATACTCACATTGATAAATTAAACATCAAATTATTTAGTTTTTTCATATTTCTTTTCACATTATACTCACATGTATGAATTAAACATCAACTTATTTAGTTTTCTTATATTTCATGAGGCATTATACTCACATTTATAAATTAAACATCAAATTATTAAGTTTACTCATATTTTTCTCACATGATACTCACATTGATAAATTAAACATCAACTAATTTATTTTACTTATATTTATTTTCAGATTATACTCACATTTATAAATTAAACATCAACTCATTTAGTTTACTTATATTTCTTTTCACATCATACCCACATTTATAAATTCAACATCAAGTTATTTTTTTATATTTTCTTTCACATGATACTCACATTTATAAAGTAAACATCAACTTATTTAGTTTACTTATATTTCTTTCATATTATACTCACATTTATAAGTTAAACATCAAATTATTTAGTTTACGTATATTTATTTTCACATGATACTCGCATTGGTAAATTAAACTTCGACTTATTTAGTTTACTTATATTTTATTTCACATTATACTCACATGTATGAATTGAACATCAACTTATTTAGTTTTCTTATATTTCATGAGACATTATACTCACATTTATAAATTAAACATCAACTTATATAGTTTACTTATATTTCTCTTCACATTATAATCACATTTATAAATTTAACATCGACTTATTTAGTTTACTTATATTTAATTTCACATTATACTCACATTAATAAATAAAACATCAACTTATTTAGTTTACTTATATTTCTTTTCACATCATACTCACATTTATAAATTAAACATTAACTCATTTAGTTTACTTATATTTCTTTTCACATCATACCCACATTTATAAATTAAACATCAACTCATTTAGTTTACTTATATTTCTTTTCACATCATACCCACATTTATAAATTAAACATCAACTCATTTAGTTTACTTATATTTCTTTTCACATCATACCCACATTTATAAATTAAACATCAACTCATTTAGTTTACTTATATTTCTTTTCACATCATACCTACATTTATAAATTAAACATCAACTCATTTAGTTTACTTATATTTCTTTTCACATCATACCTACATTTATAAATTAAACATCAACTCATTTAGTTTACTTATATTTCTTTTCACATCATACCTACATTTATAAATTAAACATCAACTCATTTAGTTTACTTATATTTCTTTTCACATCATACCCACATTTATAAATTAAACATCAACTTATTTAGTTTACTTATATTTCTTTTTACATCATACCCACATTTATAAATTAAACATCAACTCATTTAGTTTACTTATATTTCTTTTCACATCATACCCACATTTATAAATTAAACATCAACTCATTTAGTTTACTTATATTTCTTTTCACATCATACCTACATTTATAAATTAAACATCAACTCATTTAGTTTACTTATATTTCTTTTCACATCATACCTACATTTATAAATTAAACATCAACTTATTTAGTTTACTTATATTTCTTTTTACATCATACCCACATTTATAAATTAAACATCAACTTATTTAGTTTACTTATATTTCTTTTTACATCATACCCACATTTATAAATTAAACATCAACTCATTTAGTTTACTTATATTTCTTTTCACATCATACCCACATTTATAAATTAAACATCAACTCATTTAGTTTACTTATATTTCTTTTCACATCATACCTACATTTATAAATTAAACATCAACTCATTTAGTTTACTTATATTTCTTTTCACATCATACCTACATTTATAAATTAAACATCAACTCATTTAGTTTACTTATATTTCTTTTCACATCATACCCACATTTATAAATTAAACATCAACTTATTTAGTTTACTTATATTTCTTTTTACATCATACCCACATTTATAAATTAAACATCAACTCATTTAGTTTACTTATATTTCTTTTCACATCATACCCACATTTATAAATTAAACATCAACTCATTTAGTTTACTTATATTTCTTTTCACATCATACCCACATTTATAAATTAAACATCAACTTATTTAGTTTACTTATATTTCTTTTTACATCATACCCACATTTATAAATTAAACATCAACTCATTTAGTTTACTTATATTTCTTTTCACATCATACCCACATTTATAAATTAAACATCAACTCATTTAGTTTACTTATATTTCTTTTCACATCATACCCACATTTATAAATTAAACATCAAATAATTTAGTTTACTTATATTTCTTTTCACATCATACCCACATTTATAAATTAAACATCAACTCATTTAGTTTACTTATATTTCTTTTCACATCATACCCACATTTATAAATTAAACATCAAATAATTTAGTTTACTTATATTTCTTTTCACATCATACCCACATTTATAAATTAAACATCAACTCATTTAGTTTACTTATATTTCTTTTCACATCATACCCACATTTATAAATTAAACATCAACTTATTTAGTTTACTTATATTTCTTTTTACATCATACCCACATTTATAAATTAAACATCAACTCATTTAGTTTACTTATATTTCTTTTCACATCATACCCACATTTATAAATTAAACATCAACTCATTTAGTTTACTTATATTTCTTTTCACATCATACCCACATTTATAAATTAAACATCAACTCATTTAGTTTACTTATATTTCTTTTCACATCATACCCACATTTATAAATTAAACATCAACTCATTTAGTTTACTTATATTTCTTTTCACATCATACCCACATTGATAAATTAAACATCAAATAATTTAGTTTACTTATATTTCTTTTCACATCATACCCACATTTATAAATTAAACATCAACTCATTTAGTTTACTTATATTTCTTTTCACATCATACCCACATTTATAAATTAAACATCAACTCATTTAGTTTACTTATATTTCTTTTCACATCATACCCACATTTATAAATTAAACATCAACTTATTTAGTTTACTTATATTTCTTTTTACATCATACCCACATTTATAAATTAAACATCAACTCATTTAGTTTACTTATATTTCTTTTCACATCATACCTACATTTATAAAATAAACATCAACTCATTTAGTTTACTTATATTTCTTTTCACATCATACCCACATTAATAAATTAAACATCAACTCATTTAGTTTAATTATATTTCTTTTCACATCATACCCACATTTATAAATTAAACATCAACTAATTTAGTTTACTTATATTTCTTTTCACATCATACCCACATTTATAAATTAAACATCAACTCATTTAGTTTACTTATATTTCTTTTCACATCATACCCACAGTTATAAATTAAACATCAACTCATTTAGTTTACTTATATTTCTTTTCACATCATACCCACATTTATATATTAAACATCAACTCATTTAGTTTACTTATATTTCTTTTCACATCATACACACATTTATAAATTAAACATCAACTCATTTAGTTTAATTATATTTCTTTTCACATCATACCCACATTTATATATTAAACATCAACTTATTTAGTTTACTTATATTTCTTTTTACATCATACCCACATTTATAAATTAAACATCAACTCATTTAGTTTACTTATATTTCTTTTCACATCATACCCACATTTATAAATTAAACATCAAATAATTTAGTTTACTTATATTTCTTTTCACATCATACCCACATTTATAAATTAAACATCAACTCATTTAGTTTACTTATATTTCTTTTCACATCATACCCACATTTATAAATTAAACATCAACTCATTTAGTTTACTTATATTTCTTTTTACATCATACCCACATTTATAAATTAAACATCAACTCATTTAGTTTACTTATATTTCTTTTCACATCATACCCACATTTATAAATTAAACATCAACTCATTTAGTTTACTTATATTTCTTTTCACATCATACCCACATTAATAAATTAAACATCAACTCATTTAGTTTAATTATATTTCTTTTCACATCATACCCACATTTATAAATTAAACATCAACTAATTTAGTTTACTTATATTTCTTTTCACATCATACCCACATTTATAAATTAAACATCAACTCATTTAGTTTACTTATATTTCTTTTCACATCATACCCACAGTTATAAATTAAACATCAACTCATTTAGTTTACTTATATTTCTTTTCACATCATACCCACATTTATATATTAAACATCAACTCATTTAGTTTACTTATATTTCTTTTCACATCATACACACATTTATAAATTAAACATCAACTCATTTAGTTTAATTATATTTCTTTTCACATCATACCCACATTTATATATTAAACATCAACTTATTTAGTTTACTTATATTTCTTTTTACATCATACCCACATTTATAAATTAAACATCAACTCATTTAGTTTACTTATATTTCTTTTCACATCATACCCACATTTATAAATTAAACATCAAATAATTTAGTTTACTTATATTTCTTTTCACATCATACCCACATTTATAAATTAAACATCAACTCATTTAGTTTACTTATATTTCTTTTCACATCATACCCACATTTATAAATTAAACATCAACTCATTTAGTTTACTTATATTTCTTTTCACATCATACCCACATTTATAAATTAAACATCAACTCATTTAGTTTACTTATATTTCTTTTTACATCATACCCACATTTATAAATTAAACATCAACTCATTTAGTTTACTTATATTTCTTTTCACATCATACCCACATTTATAAATTAAACATCAACTCATTTAGTTTACTTATATTTCTTTTCACATCATACCCACATTTATAAATTAAACATCAAATAATTTAGTTTACTTATATTTCTTTTCACATCATACCCACATTTATAAATTAAACATCAACTCATTTAGTTTACTTATATTTCTTTTCACATCATACCCACATTTATAAATTAAACATCAACTCATTTAGTTTACTTATATTTCTTTTCACATCATACCCACATTTATAAATTAAACATCAACTCATTTAGTTTACTTATATTTCTTTTTACATCATACCCACATTTATAAATTAAACATCAACTCATTTAGTTTACTTATATTTCTTTTCACATCATACCTACATTTATAAAATAAACATCAACTCATTTAGTTTACTTATATTTCTTTTCACATCATACCCACATTAATAAATTAAACATCAACTCATTTAGTTTAATTATATTTCTTTTCACATCATACCCACATTTATAAATTAAACATCAACTAATTTAGTTTACTTATATTTCTTTTCACATCATACCCACATTTATAAATTAAACATCAACTCATTTAGTTTACTTATATTTCTTTTCACATCATACCCACAGTTATAAATTAAACATCAACTCATTTAGTTTACTTATATTTCTTTTCACATCATACCCACATTTATATATTAAACATCAACTCATTTAGTTTACTTATATTTCTTTTCACATCATACCCACATTTATAAATTAAACATCAACTCATTTAGTTTACTTATATTTCTTTTCACATCATACCTACATTTATAAATTAAACATCAACTCATTTAGTTTACTTATATTTCTTTTCACATCATACCCACATTTATAAATTAAACATCAACTCATTTAGTTTACTTATATTTCTTTTCACATCATACCCACATTTATATATTAAACATCAACTCATTTAGTTTACTTATATTTCTTTTCACATCATACCCACATTTATAAATTAAACATCAACTAATTTAGTTTACTTATATTTCTTTTCACATCATACCCACATTTATAAATTAAACATCAACTCATTTAGTTTACTTATATTTCTTTTCACATCATACCCACAGTTATAAATTAAACATCAACTCATTTAGTTTACTTATATTTCTTTTCACATCATACCCACATTTATATATTAAACATCAACTCATTTAGTTTACTTATATTTCTTTTCACATCATACCCACATTTATAAATTAAACATCAACTCATTTAGTTTACTTATATTTCTTTTCACATCATACCCACATTTATAAATTAAACATCAACTCATTTAGTTTACTTATATTTCTTTTCACATCATACCTACATTTATAAATTAAACATCAACTCATTTAGTTTACTTATATTTATTTTAACATCATACCCACATTTATAAATTAAACATCAACTCATTTAGTTTACTTATATTTCTTTTCACATCATACCCACATTTATAAATTCAACATCAACTTATTTTTTAATATTTTCTTTCACATGATACTCACATTTATAAAGTAAACATCAACTTATTTAGTTTACTTATATTTCTTTCATATTATACTCACATTTATAAGTTAAACATCAAATTATCTAGTTTACGTATATTTATTTTCACATGATACTCGCATTGGTAAATTAAACTTCGACTTATTTAGTTTACTTATATTTTATTTCATATTATACTCAAATGTATGAATTGAACATCAACTTATTTAGTTTTCTTATATTTCATGAGACATTATACTCACATTTATAAATTAAACATCAACTTATATAGTTTACTTGTATTTCTTTTCACATTATAATCACATTTATAAATTTAACATCGACTTATTTAGTTTACTTATATTTAATTTCACATTATACTCACATTAATAAATAAAACATCAACTTATTTAGTTTACTTATATTTCTTTTCACATCATACTCACATTTATAAATTAAACATCAACTCATTTAGTTTACTTATATTTCTTTTCACATCATACCCACATTTATAAATTAAACATCAACTAATTTAGTTTACTTATATTTCTTTTCATATCATACTCAAATTTATAAATAAAACATCAACTTATTTAGTTTACTTATATTTCTTTTCATATCATACTCAAATTTATAAATAAAACATCAACTCATTTAGTTTACTTATATTTCTTTTCACATCATACTCACATTTATAAATTAAACATCAACTCATTTAGTTTACTTATATTTCTTTTCACATCATACCCACATTTATAAATTAAACATCAACTCATTTAGTTTACTTATATTTCTTTTCACATCATACCCACATTTATAAATAAAACATCAACTAATTTAGTTTACTTATATTTCTTTTCATATCATACCCACATTTATAAATTAAACATCAACTAATTTAGTTTACTTATATTTCTTTTCATATCATACTCAAATTTATAAATAAAACATCAACTTATTTAGTTTACTTATATTTCTTTTCAGATTATACTCACATTTATAAATTAAACATCACTTTACTTTGTTTACTTATATGTTTTTAACGTTATGCTTACTTATTGAGTTTAGATTATACACACATTGATATATCAACATCAACTTATTGACTTTACTTATATTTATTTCACATGATACTCGCATTAATAAATTAAACATCAACTTATTTATTTTACGTATATTTATTTCCACGTTATACTCACATTTATAAATTAAACATCATTTTTTTAGTGTTCTTATATTTCCTTTCACGCCATGTTCACATCAATAAATTAAACATCAATTTATTTAGTTTACTTTTTTCCATATAAATAATCCAATAAATTAAACCCCAATTTCGTTCGGTTTTGCCTTATTTTGCGGGAATTTCTAACAACAACGAAAATTACTTAACTTGTTATTTGCGCCGAACAAAAACAGCGAAATAGGCGAGATATTCCTACGGTCACTCTAATAAATTTCAACCAAACTTATACTTCGTTTACATAAATAATATAATCATAACAGTAACTCTAAATTGATTTATATCAGTTAGATTCTGGGAAATGAATAAAATTCAAAATTTAACTAAGTTGTCTTCAGAAAAATGTGACATTTCGGGAATTGTTAATTGGTGTCTAATTACTATGGAGTCAAATCGGAGACATTTCAAAATTCAAATCTAGTTGGTGATTATATTATTCACCCTAAACCCCTTCCACTCATACATATAAGATACTGCAGTCTGTCACGTTTAATTCTGGTCTGTCATGCGTAAGTCTTAAACACGCATAGCAATTTGGCGGATCTTAAAAATAATCGTTCCTTTTCACTAATTAAAGTTGACATATTTTGTTTGATGATGCATCAGTTTATGAACAGTCACATTTCATTCCTGTCTGTGATACAGTTCATCAAGGGCAATTATATTTGTAGAAAAGAACAAAATAATCAAGTGTTCTTTGACAGTATAACAATTTCAAGGCGAGAATTGGAACAAGATTGCACAAGACAACTTATTTCTTGTTTGTTCTACGATTGTACAAGCTTTTATACTCAACTATAATTTGATCAAATTATGTTTGTTTTATCATGAGATAAATGAATAGTATTGTCTTTTTTAAATTCTTATATATGTGGGTTTATAATGTGTACATTTATTTATTGGAATATAAGCACAATACGAATGTTTAGAAACATGCATAGAAGTTGAGTAAAGTTCTTATAATTCATTTTCCATAAAATGGACTGACGACTTTCCTAACGAACAGATAGTGTTTGAGTGAATAGTTTATGGCTGATCGACGTTATTTCATTATGTAAGTTAGTTGATGCACTCGAGAATTTCTCTTAATATTTCAGCTGTCAACATTCTCTTGGATTAAAATTACCTGTCTCTCTTTTCATCGGTTTGTCAAACAATTTATACTGCTCCTATTATTGTTGGTATTACAGTGATCTCTTTCATATTCCATTCACTGCTTCACAACACTTCACAAAAAATCACGAATCTATTATTTGGTATGTTTATATCATACGTATTTACAATTATAACATCCGGTCATCTAGCTCGAATTAATTATTTATTTGCATTTTAATGTCACACAGTATTTTATATCTTTCAATTTCCAATAACGCACCGGTTTATCGTTGTACTATTTGTATGCATGTAAAAATGCATTAATATTCATACTTCCCAACATAGTAATGTCAATGTTTTTTTCTTTTTGCGCTTGTTTGCTGCACTCATTTGTGATGTGGTTTATGGTTTCGTCTCTTTGTTCACATATTTTATATTTACTGTTTTTTCGGTTTCTGTCAATCTCGTTTTTCATGCTTTGTTCTGATAATGTTGCTTAGTGCTGATGTCAATAATTATGCCATTTATCTTTTCCTGTCCTTTTCGTAGCAATTGTCTTTTCGTACGCCATTTTTTATGTCAGCCTTTCTAAGTCATCTATGGAGCTGCTTCTTTTCAAATCCTCCTTTTCTCGTCTTTCTGTTTCCTGTTTCGTTGCATTTCGTATTCTTTATCTTCACGATTCTTTTGGCGTCGTTATTAGATCTCTCTGTATTTTAGCGTAGCCATTTTTTAGTCATTTAGTTACACAGTTCATGTAATCTGCAATACATACAAACTCTTTTCCCTATTTCCTTCTTACATGAAGTCGGTCCATATCAATTCTTGGATCAATTACATTTCTTGTTATCTGATACACTAACCTGATCTCTTCTTATGTCCAATTCATGAAGTATTTTACTAGAGATATTGCCAAAATATGTATTCCTTTAATTAATTTCTGCTGTACAATTTTGTTTACAGGAGATTTATTATTATTATTATTATTATTATTATTATTATTATCATCATCATCATCATCATCATCATCATCATCATCATCATCATCATCATCATCATCATCATCATCATCATCATCATCATCATCATCATCATCATCATCATCATCATCATCATCATCATCATCATCATCATCATCATCATCATCATCATCATCATCATCATCATCATCATCATCATCATCATCATCATCATCATCATCATCATCATCATCATCATCATCATCATCATCATCATCATCATCATCATCATCATCATCATCATCATCATCATCATCATCATCATCATCATCATCATCATCATCATCATCATCATCATCATCATCATCATCATCATCATCATCATCATCATCATCATCATCATCATCATCATCATCATCATCATCATCATCATCATCATCATCATCATCATCATCATCATCATCATCATCATCATCATCATCATCATCATCATCATCATCATCATCATCATCATCATCATCATCATCATCATCATCATCATCATCATCATCATCATCATCATCATCATCATCATCATCATCATCATCATCATCATCATCATCATCATCATCATTATTATTATTATGATTATTATCATGAGTATTATCATGAGTATTATTATTATTATTATGATAATGATTATTATTATTATATCATTATTATTATTATATTTATTATTATTATTATTTTTATTATTATTATTATTGTTATTATTAAATTAACTGATTTACAATTACTCGAGGGATAATTATTAGATATTTCATTTAAATAATTTAATAACTACCATTTCGGATTTTATCTCTGCTTTACAGGTATTTATTTATGAACATCACTCTTTTCTTAAGTTTGGAAAATTCCTGAAGTAGAATAGTTTCTCCAGCTCTTCTAAACACTAGCCCCATTTTATAATACAACACCTGCAATGGCAATACATATATTTACACCCTCAAGTCTTTTTCGTTTTGCTTTCATTTTCCTTCCAATGCTGAATTATTCTCACAATTATCGAACAGACGGACGACTCTCTTAGTATCGTTTATTTAAATCTACTGCTTTTATGACTTAGTATTATAATATTAGTCCAAATGCTTTTATTACATGCTTTTAATATTATCATCACTTATGACTTAGTATTATTAAATTAGTCCAAATGCTTTATTACATGCTTTTAATATTATCATCACTTATGACTTAGTATTATTATATTAGTCCAAATGCTTTTATTACATGCTTTTAATATCATCATCACTTATGACTTAGTATTATTAAATTAGTCCAAATGCTTTATTACATGCTTTTAATATTATCATCACTTATGACTTAGTATTATTATATTAGTCCAAATGCTTTTATTACATGCTTTTAATATCATCATCACTTATGACTTAGTATTATTATATTAGTCAAAATTTCATCAAAAACTGAGGAAGAGAAATGTAACAAGTTCTGAAAAAATAATTAAGCATTGAAAAACGGCCAAATTTCTATATTAGAATAATGGTTTACATTCAAGCCTTGAGTATTTACACCAAACTGTCAAAAATGAGTCTTATAACAATGGTCGTTTATGGCTACTTAACATTGATCGACGACCACAACAAATTACATTTTTTTTATTATTGATTAGTTTAATTATTTTCCAAGCACACAAATATTTTAGTTGCAAAAATGCCAACAGAAACAAAAAGAAATGAATGATAAATTAATAACGGAGAAACGTTTTTCATTTTCTCTTTCTTTTTTACAACTCTTTCAGTTGACATTTTCGTTTTTTCTAGTAAGTTAAATCTCTAAAAATGAACAGGAAAATTGTACCTCTCTCTTTCGCTATGATGTGTGAAAGGTCAACATAATGTGATTGTCAGCATCAATTACTAGTATACAAAAGAAACACAACATCATAATTATTATGATATTACATTTAATCTTCTAGGAGGAGACACTCTTACCAGTTCGCTTTCTTACTTTTCGTTGTAAGCGTTTTGCGTTTGTTTGAGACTCCTTATTTACTTGCTTCTCACCCTAACCATAACCCTAACTATATTTTCTTGCTCCCCAGGCTAACCCTAACCCCAACCCTATTTATTTGATTTCCCTAACTAACCCTAACCCTAACCCTATTTACTTGATTTCCAACACTAACCCTAACCCTATTTACTTGCTTTCCCACGCTAATCCTAACCCTAACTCCAACCCTATTTAGTTGCTTTCCCAAGCTAACCCTAACCTTAACCCTAACCTACCCCTATTTATTTGATTTCATACAAGTGAAGAGTTAGACACACGGTAAGTTTTAAATATGGGGAAACTACAGCTTTTAATGAAGATTTGCTAAGAATCTGATAGCAAAAACTGACTTTCTATATCTACAGTTTTAATGCTTTTGTATTTCTTCAAAATTTCGGAAACTCACGAAGTAATTCATTTTGTCTTGTAACACAAGGTAAAAAATGGCTGATTTGTTAACGCAGCCAATTTCATTCTGGTGAGTTAAACGTCGTAATGATAAGCGGTAGATTTAAAGAAATATTCAATTAATAGTTAATAATAATCGTTTAATGTGTAATTATCAAAGTTACGTCGGTGCGAGAAATGCACACACGTGAGGATGTCTTATCATTTTATTTCTATAGATAACTATAACGATGAGATCTGTATTACAGATATTTCGGCTACTTAACGTTCTGAGGTTTTGTTTGTCTTTCAACACCAAGAACTCATTATATTGCATAGGGACACGATTGTATCGAATATTCTAACACTATTTACAAACTATTTTTACTTCTTTAAACGGTCGTTTCGAGAAAGTGATTTTATTATTGACGGGTTATGTCGCAAGAAAACCTGGTGACGGTTTCAATCCTGCTTTCCATTCACTTAATCAAACACCTTGTTTCTCTCTAAATGCGATTCACAGGAATCTCCGAAATTTGACAGGCGGATAATTCTAAGAGGAATCTCTTGATTAAGATTGTAAATTCATGTCGATCTTCATGTGGCAATAAATGCCCCGGAGATATTGTCCCGCTGAGATTCCACTGATTGGAATTTGATAATACTTCACGTTAATTAGCAAGTGGTAATGGAGAGAAATGTGCAACACCCGAAAACCACTGCGACTCTAAATATATAGACAATAGCCTAGAAGAGAAATCGGTGATGACCGTGAGTTAAACCAGCCAGTACAAAGTTATCGAACATCGTAATTTCTTTAAACAACACAATGGGTTGAAGAGGCAGCACATGTGAACACGTGGACCATGGAAATATCACGTGATGATCTTTGAGATTCGCCTCTGAAATCTTGCCAATATAACTAGTTGTATCTATATTTACGGCTCGAATCATACCGTAGAATCTGTTCCGAACTCAGCCGGAACAAGTGAAATCCGCCTAAACTAGCAATAACAAATATAACATGTGTGATGTTCTTACTAACTAATCGAAATAAAGAGATTAACTGACGTTTATCTACGATTCATTTATGTTCACAGAGAGCGTACCATATTTTGATTTATTTGAGCCAATTAATAATTGTTTATGTGTTAAAAATAATAGATTAAAATGAATTTCTGAAAATTAAACTTAATAAATACAGAAATACATTTAATAATTGTTTAGACAAGCCAAAATATCCTTCCTTCAGTCGTATATTTTAGCTAGTTTTCCGGATCTCTTCTTGCTGTAACTGTTGAGTTCCAGTCAGGCTTCAGTAAATTGTTTAAGTGAGTTAATTTGAAAGAGGTTGCAGACGTCAAGTGCGTGGTTTCGATTCTCAGTGTCGGCGTCAAGTTACCTTATTGTTTATTTACTTATGTAAACTAAGTTTCTTCCGTTTTGAAAATTGCTATATTATAGGTGGATAGACCGGTATCCTCTTGGCCTTCAGGCCTTGATTCCGCCAGTCTGAGGTATAGTCCGGTGCATCTCTCGAAGGTCAACCCTCACAAGCTTTTTCTTCTTAGTTTATTGCTTATCGCCTGAGGCGCCCCTACCGGTGAAATGACCCATCTTATGCCACGCCATTCTGACATTTAAGGGCAGTTAACTATTTTTTACCGCTAACACTAAGTCCGACATGCAAAGTCGTAAAATCACACGTAATCGCTTTAAAAAGTAGAATCAACCCGCCCAAAAACACAATGCATCGAATTTATCTCCTATCGCAAAAGAAAATTGGTTAACGTAAAACAAGAGATTTTATTTAAACACTATCGGTTAGATGTTTACAAATAGCAATGTAATTATATTATGTATTCTCCCGGAAATAACGTCATTGTGAGAAAATAATTTTTGTTTTTGTAAGCAGCTAAGAATATTCTATTGAAATATATTTGTATGTTTTTTTTTATTGATTTTTTAAATACATTTTTCGTTTTACTTAGGGTTAGTAGTAGAAAGGGTGCGTGTTTCTTTATGATGTCATCTTTAAAAGAATGCAAGATTTACAAAGTACCGGAAACATGTTTAAAAATGAAATGAAAAAATGTTGCCCAGAAAAATAAATTACAGACAACGACTTATTTGATAATTGTAAAAAAATTAAATATTAAAAGATTTTTTTAAAATTCTTCAAAAATAATTATTTTTACGTTGTCTGGGTTCAGAATTATTTTGATGGGCTTTAGTCCGGTGGGTTTATACCCGATCGGCTTTTTTCCGCACACCGAGTAAATATCATAATTTATTTGTTTGCAATTTTGAAGAATGACATTCAATATACCAGCGAAAATCCTCATTCAAGACAGTGGCAGAACGAAAACGACCACTAGATTATTACATTTTAATAAATTTATTTATTTCCTAAAATATAGTTTCTAAAATAAAAACATGGCAATGAAGTTATGTTCAGTTAAGTAAAAGTTTAGCCAAAACATTGTAATAAAATATAGTGTTTTTTATGATTTAAAATGTGACTTTAAAAAATTTAAAATGTTCAGTGATTTTTTAACATCGTTATTGCTTGTAATTTCCCCTGTTTGTGGATCGTCTGCCGCTGTCTTGAATGTGGATTATCGCCCATGTCTTGAATGTAACTCTTCAAAATCAAAATTGAAAACAAATAAATTATGGTGTTTACCCAAGTGCACAAGTGCCTACTTTTTTTTGAGGGGGGGGGGTACATAAGGTGCATGGATCTAATAATACCTAAATATTATAAATACATATGGGTTTTTTACAATACCAGTGTACATGCGTACTGATATTCGCTTCATTCCTATTTCAGTCACGTAAATTATTTCGAGTGAAATATGTCCAGCTTATTTTAATCCTGTTTTAGTAAATAAATAAACATAAAAACAGTCAGTTGTAGCAAGTTTCATCGTACACGTGAAATGACAACATAAAAACAAGACCAGAAAATGTAGTCGCCATCTTTATAAACAATCGCAACGAAATTACTTCAAACGCCAATGCGTGCTAAAATAAGCAAACTTGTACATTTAATGAAATAAAGAAAACAAAAACTAATCCATTGAATGAACAAAAAATGTGTTTTTGTTACACTTAAAAATATATTTTAATGAAATATTTTTAGCTGCTTACGAAAAAAAATATTTAAGAAACATATTTGAATTCCTATTTCAGTCACGTAAATTATTTCGAGTAAAATATGTTCAACTTATTTTAATTTTAACTTTGTTTAGTAAAAACAGTCAGTTGTAGCAAGTTTTATTGTACACGTGAAAGGCCAAAGTTCAAACAGAAAACAACACTTTTTCGTGAGAAAACATTTTTATCACTTGTAAGTGTAAGAAAGCAACACGATTTTATTTATTTTTTCGTTTAAAAATAAAAAATGTATTTCATACAATTTGATGAAATATATTTGTTTTTTAAATATTTCTCTAAAGTACTGAAGCTAATTCGATTTTAGCGTCGGGTCTAATCTTATGAATTCTTAGGATCGAAAAACTTCTTTACCTTTTAGAAAGTGTTACGTAACCCCACGAAATTGAATGAAAGTAATATTCATTTTTTACGAAGAAAATAAAATAAATAAAATGTTTTTCTTTACACGTTCAAATATGTATTGTACCCGAGATTTTGATAAACTCATTATATATATATATAAAATATTAAAAACCGATACACACACACACATATATATATATATACACAAATGCACACATTTTTATATCTATACACATACGCACTATATACATATATATCTTACGCAGATAATACATACACACGTATATACATATATATATATATATATATATATATATATATATATATATATATATATATATATATATATATACACATATATATATATATATATATATATATATATATATATATATACAAGCACACCCACATATATATATATATATTATTTTATACTTAAACACACATATATACATAAATATATATATATATATATATATATATATATATATATATATATATAACGTAAAATATAATAACACGAAATTACATGATTGTCGATGCAATAATTTATTACAACCTTGCGGTTTTATTCAAGCATCCAACTTGACAATTACATTTTTGAGACTGTAATTGTCAAGTTGGATGCTTGAATAAAACCGCAAGGTTGAAATAAATTATTGCATCGACAATCATGTAATTTCGTGTTATTATATTTTACGTTATTATTGCTCTGTTTACCACATTGAGCTCTCTTACCCGGATTTCTTCCTGGAATTATTCCATTATAACACTAATATATATATATATATATATATATATATATATATATATATATATATGTGTGTGTGTGTGTGTGTGTATACATACATTCATAACATCAAACTTAAATACTTACATCATTTATTTATAGTAATATGTACACACATTGGTATCATTATGTTACTAAATATCTAACTATTTTTGTCGAATAAAGCGTTTCCACCCCATTCTTAATAATTTCCCTCCACTCAAGGGCATACCTCTACCTTATTTTTTATTCCATACACATACGATCCCTGCTCAATACTTCTCGATGCGCTTTGATGCTATTACTTTGTTGACATATCATTCCTCTTATAGGCATAAAATGATTAACATGCCCATTTCTGTATCTCTCATCATCAATCCTTTCTAGCGATCTGTATTCTATTTGTGTACATTCATACTGGCTGTCGCATTAATACAAGGAGCTCACAATACAAGCACCATCAAGGCAAACAAACGAAATAAAATAGGGTAAAAAAAACCTATGCATTAGCATAACACATAATGACTAAGTACAGAGCAAACAAACGTAACGGTTAATTCTAGAAACAAATAAGTAGAAACTATTGGATCTACTCTAGGGTGAAATATAATGACTTTGGATAATATGAAATACTCAAACAGAAAAATAAAAATAAAATAAATGAAAATCAACATAAATAAAAATTACATTAAATGAAATCAACAGAATAAAAATAAAACCAAATAGTAAGGTTAGTGAACACCAGTGTTTGTTATTTAACATATGCGTAGTTTATGCTCCTTGAAATATTTGCAGTTCAAAGTAGTTTTCTATCTGGCGTTAAGTAATTTGTCCCTGTCTTTAAACCTTACAATTTCAAGTTTCTCACCAAGGCATAAGAAACAAGGTGTGTTGAGTGATCTACTGGTCCTGGCTTTTCTTATTATGCTACATCTAATTATTGTTGTTTTTCTATCATCTATCAATTTCTAGAAATATCAGCACAATGAAGTGTTATTGTACTTTTCTGTTTCTGAATGATAATGTACGGGTAAAACCTCTCCTTAAAAATCCTATATAGTACTTCCTTTCATTTGGATTTCCGCTGTGTAGATTTTTACGCAATATATTATTAAGGTAGTAACGCAATTGTTCTGTAGGATACATTCATCCTGTCTTTGACAATTACAGTTGTTAATTGTTCCATTACTGTCAATATACTTATTTGTGTCCTTCCTTTTAAATATTTTGTTGTTGTGTTTTAATGATTTGTTCGAGGTTATCCGTGCAAGTATGACTTAATTTGAATGTATTTATATTAAATAACATATCCGGTTCGTTACTTTATGATAAATGTTTGTTTATCAGCTGCAGGTATTTGCAACCACAGTTTATTTTTAACATTAGATTGAAAGGCCCGTAAACCGGCTTTGATTTCGAGTATTCTTCGTAGTTGTTACTATATTTTTATACTTTATATCAGTGTTTATGTATCCGATATTCTGTAAGTTCGTGTTATAAATGTTCTTATAATTTTTAAACGTTCTTTCGTCCGATGAATTGTTACTAATTCTACTCTATATCAACTTAGGTATGTGTCTATATTATTGAAGGTGGGTGGTTTGATTGTGAATGCACGTATATGGGTTCGAGTTTTCATTCATAGTAGGTTTAGTTGTTAGGTTAAATGTAACATCGAAGAAAGTTTACCATGTTTTGTATTGCCTTATTTATTTCTTTGTTAAGTATCTTTTTAGTCCTGTCGCATTTCGCGGTAGTAGATTGCCTGACTACCATTAGACCCTCATCAGTATATAACCCTATATCCCTTACATATATTATCATTTCTTGTATATTTCTTAATATATATATATATATATATATATATATATATATATATATATATATATATATATATATATATATATATATAAACCTAATAGATTAGATGCCTCTGCAGAATCCAACGAACTTATAGAAACATCGAAGATCCGTTTTGCCTGTTTTCTGTCCATTGCTTGCTGTTACTTATGAGAATTGTAGTACAAAAAATATATCAATATCATAACAAGTTGTCGTATATATATATATATATATATATATATATATATATATATATATATATATATATATATATATATGTGTGTGTGTGTGCGTATATGTATTTGTAGAAATGTGGATATGTATATATATATGTATGTTTGTGTATGTATGTAGAGATATGTGTGCATTGACATTTATGCATATAAGTGAGACTTTATATAGGTCAGCTTTGGTATGAATGAATTCCTTTACTGCTAGAATAGTTGGTTTAATATTAGGAAAACATCTCAAGTAGGTAATGAATAAAAAAAAAATAATTAAGGAGTCGAAAACGCTAAATAAACAAAAAAAAATATAGAAATATAAATAAGGTGTGAAGGGTTAAAATGTAATTTGATATCAGGCTTGCCTGTTGAATTATAAACTCACCCCATTCGGGGGAATACACTGTATAAGGAAACTCGCAACTTCTCATTGGAATTTCTCTTCAGGTGTTTGTAAGTTAACTCTTTATTTGAAATGGCAACTGAAACGTGTATGGACACATACAACCAATAATGTTTGTATAAATAAAAAATTATAGTATATATATATATATATATATATATATATATATAGTGAAGCTCGCATCGCACAAGCATGCCATACTTTGATAACTATAAATACCTGCAATTAAAAATGTTAATTTTTAAGAAATAAAAAATCTTCTTAAAATCAGATAATGCTAGTGTCTTTTAAATAATTTTTAAAAGAGGTTATTCTTCTATTTAAGGCTCTGTGCGGGGAATTCACAAACGAGTTCGTGTAAATTCATAGCCACGATAAATAACGCGTTTTGAACAAAAGTATAAGTAGATAAAATTAACCCTTTCCCATTTAAGTAATTAATAGCACCAATAGGCAACTACTTAAATGCGGGATGGAAGCTCATGGGATGAAACACCATCTGAAGTTTCAGATGATTACAACTTTAACTACACCGCTACGCCGCAACATTTCAAAGTTGTAAATGAAATGAAATTTATTATATTGTACTTACCCATAGGTAAACTCAGTCTTCCTTTCTGAAACAGAAGAAAAACATAAAAAATATAAGTTAATAGGGATTCATTTGTCGGAAAACACATCATCTAAATGTTTAGGACTGCTCTCCCGGTCTTGGTTGTTGCCATCTTCACAACATTCCGATAATTGTGATCTTCGGCCGTCTTAGTGGCCTCTTAATCTTAGAATCGTAGTCAAAGTGTCAAAATATATATTATAATTTGCTTTTGGTATTCTATCATTTATTTATCAATTTACATACCAGAGTAAATTTAGTAGGGATATATAAAATACAGTTAGTTCATATACTTGTAGAAAACCCATATGTAGATAAATGCTTATAATACTTTAATAAATTTCACATAATTTTTGAAAGCTCATATATTTTTTTTATTGTTTTGTCAAAACAAATTTATTTAATTGAATTTAAAAACATTCATAATATTTTCTTTTTGTTTCTGATACATTTAAATATCATTGTGTTTAATAAAACACTTTGATACGAATTGCACGTAATTTTTAAAACTAATAACTGTTTCAATATTTTTTACTTACATAAAACTCACAAAGGTTTCAGTTCGAAAGGCAGGATCTTTTACTGATTACAACAAAAGACACCCAAAGTAGGCCGAAGCCGTGCGCAACAACAGCAGCAAAAAATAAGGAAACGTGTGTATTTTTAGAGAATCATTCAAGTCTCCAAGGTTAGGATTACTGTCAAGATTTCAGGGAAGTTTCCCACTGACGTCATATGACGTAACAAGTAAACTATATATTTACTACGGTTTACTACAATCATTCACAGGGAAAATCTATAAAACCACCCAAACTATATGTGATTTGTAACGGATGTGATTCTATATAATTGCTGAAACATGTACATATCATAAGTGTGTAAGGGCAGTGTAAAAACACTCTATTTCCATCGACGCCAAGTCATGTTATGGAGCAACAAGACGCATAGACTGACGCGGACGCACTATATTGAAACGGGGTATCGACTGCTCGTAAATAAATTGACGCTCTGCAAAACACAAAAACATGTATTCTTTAGAAACGTCTATTCAATTTGCGCTTTTATGATTTCAAACTTAAGCGTTATTCATCGACAAAACTGCTATTTCAAACTTAAACGTGACAAACATACGAAAATATGTTCAACTTAATTGTGACAGACCAAGGAAAATGTCATTTCAAATTTCATCCTGACAGACCAACGTACAATCTATGCATTTAGCAATAAAACAGATTTTTCACAACTGAAACCTAATCGACCAACCGACCAAGCCTCTTGGAGCGATGTCAAGACACACCTACACTCTAAATGAATATGACTTTCACTTATACCATTTAAAGTGTAAAAATTAGTTTTGTTTTTACTGCAGCTGAGGTTTAATTATCAATGTCTACATCTGATTCGAAGTATCAGCGGTAAAAATTGGTGGCATTACGAAATCACCTAATGTGCACCGAGTTGAAAGTTCGTGTGAAAAGATTATAAACGATTAGAAAAATAAGACCGAAAAAAGGATATTTGCACTTTTATGAAATGGGGAAAAAATAAAATGAATGAAGAATAATAAATGAATTTCAAACATTGATGTTAATAAAAAAGAAACGGAAAAAGAAACCTCTACAAAAAAAGCGTCCCGAGATTAAATAAGTTGATATCCGTAATTTCAAACCAAGCAAAACTTAATTAAATAAAAATAAAATAAATAGACATTTTACATTTTCTTATGTTCGGTAAATTCCATTTCCCCGGAAATCTATAGATTAGGACAAAAAATGAAAATTGTCTCACTCTTGAAGGATTACTGAGTAAATATTAGGACAGTTTGTGAGAAGTATTTTTTGATATTGGAGTTAAAGATGACAATGTTATAGTATTCAGGAAGCAGTCCCGTGATAATGTGTACCACATATAGGATTGAAAGAAACCCTAATAATAGAAATTACGTTTAATTTTCAGCAGACGTGAGAGGAAAATGGAAGTTCGTTAAATTTGTGATAGAAAACGAGTTCTTACAATGGTGTATCATAGTACAGTAGCGTGTTTATCTTACCCGAAATTAAATATTCTAACAATTTGTTATTTTTTTGAAAAGCGTTAATTTGTCCTGCGAAATACAAATTACCATTTATTGTATTCCTATGCGAGTTACTTTGATCATTTGTCTGTCACGCGTAATTGTCCTTCTAATATTTATAAAACTACGTGGTCGAAGCAATATGATAATTTGTGCGTCCATTGTTACAAAGCTCTTGACATATGGGCACAATTTGGGTTCGATCAACTAAATAATTTTGAAGGTATGTAAAGAAATGCGATGCGGGTTTTTTGTAGAGTGTATGTTCATCACTCAATTCTTAACGCGATTAAAATAATAATTGACGCATTTGAGGAAAAGCCGTTTCAGTTTAATCTGGCCTACGTAGTGTGGAAATAAATTCTAAAACTAATCTAAATCTAAACTTGAGATAAAAAAAGCTGGAAAATTAGAAAATAGTTAATCAGAAAAAAAAGAAAATGATTCAATATACCGTTTAAAGCATTTAAACTACCTCATAATGACGTTGAAAATATGTAATGAACAAAATCTATTTCCTTGGGGAAAACTATGGTAACCCTGTAGTATGTTATTAAGTATATTGTACGATATTTATATTCTTAACATTATTTAGGGTTATTAATCAAAGAAGAATTAACACCTTTCACAGTCGGCCATCTTGGAATGGATATCATCTTCAAAGTATACTACATATTCAATTTACGAATCATTATAAACCTAGAAATATTATCACTCACTTGTAAACATCAAATTACATACTCAGTTCAGTAGTAATGGACATTTTAATTGATGTAATGGCCATTATGGATGCCATATCTGGACAGGTTCACGGTCCAAGCCTGGTGACTTTTTAAATATTATTCCACAAAAACAATCCAGCTTGTTAAATGTTTCTTGTGTATAAGACAATTACAATCTTATGGTGGTTGTAGGTTCAAGCCTTACTACAGGCGATACAAACTAAAAATGAACAAAAATTAACACTTATACTTAGTCATGTTTGACGGAAGAAGAATAAAATGAAGGTTCAGTTTAAAATTCCTTCTAGATTTTCGAGTTCGATCCCGAAAAGATGCACCCGAAGAACGCTGTTGTTACATTGGTCAGAGCGTAGTGAGAATAACATTCCTCATGAGAATTGTAATAATTCACATGATACAAATTATACAAATTATCACTCATCTAAAACATTGCGAAAATGTAAAAACTATGGTTAAATTTGAAACAATTAATTGGCTTTTCGACAAATGTAATTTTAAGATTAGATTTACATTAATTATTGATTATTTTTTAAACAAAATGGTTGCATAATTTAAAAATAACCCTCTCTTTGTTTTAAAATGCAACAAACATTTACGTAGAACTTTTCACTAATGCAATCGATTACATATATTGCCATTTTAAAATATATTTTATATAAACTGAAAGTATATAAACAATATTTATTAACAATGCTGTTATGCATTAGACACAATGTTGTTAATTTTAGAAGAAGTTTTGTGGTGGCTTCAGATTTCAAGTCAAATATATTAAATACTAAACGATACTTTATTTCATCATATAATAATCGTATTATATGGCTTTTTATTAAAATTGAACGTCTGTTATTCTAAAGGTTTTATTGATAGCGAAGCTCCAAGTATAACACTGATTATTTTTGTTGGACGGGACTTTCTTCTCTTGTAGATATTCTTGTTGATAGGAGTTTAACTTCGTTACCGGATCTTGATCGTCATTCATTTTTAAATCATGAAAGCAATTCTACAATAATATAATGAAGTATATTTATGATGACAATCTGTGCGTGTCTGTGGGTGGCATAGTTCAAGTGGCATCGGCATATTCTATGGCCTCTTAAACGCCGTATATATTTTCTACATCAATCAGAATTTAATACAATGAGGAGATGCTTCTTAGGAAGAAGATTTTGGAGCAGTTCTAATGTTTTTAATTAATTACGGTTAGAAATGACCAAGAATGATATTGAAAACAGTTTTTCATTTAATTAAAAAAACATGGTTTGTATCCGGAATATTCATCGAATATATATATATATATATATATATATATATATATATATATATATATATATATATATGTATATATGTATATATATATATATGTATGTATATATATATATATATATATATATATATATATATATATGAATATATATATATATATATATATATATATATATGAATATAAAATTATCGGACCGGTGATAGCCGCACCAAAGAGTTGTAATACAGCGAAACACTCTGTATGTGGATGACTATATGAAGCTCCCTCTCTATTAGCTTTAAGGCATTGCTCATTAGGTAAAACTAATTCGAGCTTTCGCATTTGACAATGTTTACATTGAGATATTACTTACATTCAGTCAGTGTCGTATGATAGCGCAGGGGTAGGATCGCCGACTGTCAGCTCGACAGTTGACTTCAATCCCGGCTTGAGGCACTAACTGGTGTAGCCGCACTGAAGAGATGTGACACAGCAAAACAGTATGTATGCAGATGCCCATATATATGTATATATGTATAGTTCTTTCTCTTTTTTGGGGGAGGAGTAGCGATTTAGCAGCTTCATTTAACAACTTTTTTATACGCGCTTTCAACCAAATATAAATATGTACTTTAGGCTGCAAATCATTTGCGTGTTTTTTTTATATGGAAATAGTCTGATTGCACTTTATTACCTGATTACGGGTGCTTCTATGATATTTTTAATTGAACAAAGGTTTACTGGCAACAAATATTAACTGGCCTAAAAAGTTAGAATATCTTTGAAATGGGGTTTCATCTTACGTAAAATGTACACATGATATTGATCCACAGCTGTAAACTGTAAAAAATATTTTTCATCCTTTCCATGTTTTTTCCAGGTGTTCATACGTAATTGCCTAAAAAATCGAATCTTATTTTTTTCTTGGAGAGGGATTCAGTTGAGGTGATACCAAATGTATTAACACTTACATAAACATAAGGTTGTATTTTTGTTCGGATAATTTGTAATTTTTGGTGTTTAAAAACTATTAAACCAAAAGAAGCCATTAAATAAGGGGAGCAATCTGAAAAAAGTATATCTCACAATTGTTGTGAGACGGAATAATGCGGTCGATAGTCTAACGTCACTACCGGTCCCGGAAATACCGAAAAGTTCCGGCATAAAATCCAGTTCTTGTATTTGGAGGAATACTATCAAATATTCACGTATTTAGAAAATAATTATTTGGTGAACCTATCTTCATCCTTGGTATAACACACTGATGTATTCTGCGAAACTCGGCCCTAAATGTATTCCAATTCCCCAATGATTAATTCTGGCAATCGTTCTACGCCCACGCTGTATATAAAGATATGTAACACTCTTCTATAGTAACAGCTAGTCGGTAACTTGAGTAAATAACCAGTTGGCAATTCCTCCTTGCTTTGTTACGGGAAACTATCTTAATTTGTTGCCTTGGATGTGAGAAAGTAAGCTAGAATATTTTTTGGCATACAAATATGACAAATATATGTTTTATCTTAAAAAATAGATTTATTATAATGTACTGCAAGTAATATACTGTAAGTCCATTCCCTAAGTCAGATATAGAATTAGGCTAAAAGCTTAATTTTACATCCTGCAGTGTCTGTATCTCAGGTCGTACTGATTTTTAAACATCAATCTCCCCTGAACTAAGTAAACCTATCTTATAGACAAGTAGGAATGACTCCAGATTAACTTTGTTACTGTTTACATGTTAAGTAAACACTAAAAATAGTTTTGCTTATGACACTCAATCTCGCTAGGTGGAGCTGTTAACTTTGTATTCTCACACGCGGGTTGACATGTAGAGGTATTTCAAACAAGGCCCAAATGTCAGATTCTTAATTGCACTAATTATGAGGCCATTAAGTCCATATTAGTACAGAATACACTGTAAGCGAACCAATTATTTATGTTTTTCTAATTATTTAAAGATGCATTAGTATTGAAACCATTACTTGAATGTTGGGTTTGATATAACCTTATTTAGGTGTCATAAAATATAAGACATCGTTTACGTACATTTTTTATTAAATATTTTTCCACGTGTATCAGTGGATTGCCATATCTATATGCTTAGAAATATATATTGACGAACTTATTAAAGTATATGAAGTGATAAAATTGCTAAGAAGCTGTTATTAAAAATATATTGAAGCAGGATTGCCCATCGGAATGGTTCAGGGATCGAATGAGATCTGGGTTCAAAAGGCAATTGCATTTGTGCAGAAATTCGTAAGTTATTCTTTGGATTGAGCAATTTTAAAATAAATCAATCTCTTATATGTTAGTATATACTGTGTTGATAGATATGTGAAAGTGGATGACACATGAATCAACTACTTAACTTCCGAATCAAATCGGCAGTCAGCTGATTGGACAGAGCAGGTGAATGCCGCCCAAAAGCGGTCAACGACGTTAACATTAACAGGCAATATTTTGGTCTCCCGACTTTTGGATGCACAACGTGTTTTGCCATCATTGAGAAAGGAATAACTATTAATAATGAATATTAAATAGCATAATTGGTGTGCGTTTAGAGGAAGAAATCGCCAAAAAATTTCAATGAATGAAGAAATGAAATGGTGTTCTTTAACCACAACTTGTCTTTAGTGTCACAACTGGATCACAACGATGGGCAAACTACATGAATTGCACTTCGAATTGCTTCCGCATCCACCCTATTCTCCAGATTTTACCGCCTACAACTACTGACTGTTTTCATACCTCAAAAGACTGTTCAAGGGAAAGAGATCGAAACACGATTTAACTTGTGTAGCCAAAAAAATCATCTCTATATAGGTACTAGTGGAACTAACTTTCTACAACGGGTTTCACAGTTTTTTTCTTTTTCCATACCTTAACTTAACTGTAAAATATGATTTCATTTTACGTAGTGATAAAAACAATAAAATAATTAAAAGTACTTTGTTAAGTAAACGTTTTATTATCATGAAATAATTATTTCTTATCACTAAATAAATAACATGTATCCATAACTGACGTTTTATTTCCTTAAATAAAACATTTACAACACACCTAGAAAAATATGTTATTATTTATCCTATAGACAAAAGCACCGGATATATCCTGTGTTTTCATCCGTAGTGTAACTAAAAGAAAATATATTGCCAGCAACAGATGTAGATATAGCAAGTGATTTAGTGTATATATGTTAAGTTTATTTGTTTTACTTATCTATATTGAAACAGAAAGTTTATTTTAAAATGCTAATATACAATATTCAAGTACTTTACAGAAAACACGTATAATAACCTACACTTTGGTATATTCGGACTACAGTTCTCATCTTGGGTGTTTTTATCACAACGCTTTGGCCGATATAAGCTCAGACCTTCTTCAGGTGTACCTTGTCGAACTCGGGAATCTTCCGCAATGACCCGTGGCGCAGTTGATATAGTACTAAGTAAAATTCAGTTCTAAGTGACAGTCATCTGAAGATTGCGAATTACTGAGGACTTCTTCTCAGTCATGGCAGATGGAACGAGAGCATGCTACCCCCGTTGATTTAATAAAGGGTTCCGTTCGAAATTCCCGAGTTCAACAAGGTACACCTGAAAAAGTTTGGAGGTTATATCGGCCGAAACGTTGGGATAAAAACACCCAAGATGAGAACAGTACTCCGAATATACCAAATTCTACAAATTATCAACCCTCATCTCAAACATTCCGAAACACATATACTAACGTTTCATTTATTTATTGTGTAGAGTTTAAAGAGATAATGACTTTTATGAAAAGTGACTTGTCTGTTAATAAAAGTCCAGTATTTAAATTAAACATCGGGATATTTTATTTCGCTATAATTATTTTCATGGTCCAGTGATTTATAGTTTGCGTAGATTTTCGCTTATTGAATGTGAGAAAAATTGAAAGCAGACACACTGACAGAGAAAACTGATAAAAGTATGTGTAAACATTTTAAAATAAACTCTTTCATATATTTCTGATGAAGTATTTCGATAATTAAGAAGACGAAATATATCACGAGTTTATCTGATTGTAATCTGGTTTATCCACTTTCTTGCATTCATCTCTACATTGTAAGGGACTTTATAGAAAGAGTTTATTCATATATATATATATATATATATATATATATATATATAGTATAGGAGACGTTAACTTATACAAAATATTCAATGAGGACAAACATTCGATTATGATGAAATAATCTTAAAAAGTTATGAAGGTTTATCGATTTTGCCGTTGTTCAACGATTTCCATCGAACACATACACATATTTCTAGATGTATTGAGCCAACCAGAAACTCATAGATTGGGTCATTTTAGTGAATTTTTCCAAGATTGAAATAACAATTCATTAAATTGTTTAGAAATGATATTGACATTGAACGATGAATAAAATAAAGTCAAAAGTTAAAAACGTCAATAAAAATATTTTCAAAAAGAATCAGCTAATGTAATGAGTCCCCTCTTATCAGTCTAGCGATAAAGTGTCATCTCCATCTTTCACTTCTTTTTTGGCTCGTTTCAATTGTACATCTTATTTGCAGGGTCCGCCTCAGAAGTCAGCATTAATTCATGTCCATTAATCTTATTTTCTTTGTTTCTTATTTACTTAGTCATGAATGCTTCATAAAAGATCAATGTATTTAAATATAGGTTCAATAGTGGAAAACAAACGACCATTGAACTAGCGTTGAAAATGCCATTTCATACTGATGTGTGACGATACAGACAGACAGACAGAGAGTCTGGTTGAGATGTTTGGTCGCATCTCAAACGGCGTAGAAACATACAGATAATCAAGCGATAAAAGAGGAAAAAGAAAAATACCGATTTCTGAAACGAGGCAATTTAAATATATAATTAAGTTTACCTAGAATTTCAGTAAGTTACCCTTCTCCCCTCAAATAAACAAACCAAAATACAAAACACTAAATAAATAAACATTTTAAAATATGATGGTAAATAAAATTCAACACGACTAGAAATGAGAAACAATATGTAAACACATGTCGAAAGTAACGAAATTAGTAAATTTGGCGTGTGGCTGTCAAGTTCTGTTAGCTTGAACTTACGATCGATTATCTATCTAAACTTGTTTATTTATGTATATACACATCTTATGTATGTATATGTATGCATGCTTTCATGTATGTACGTTGAATAGTCACTCTTTGCGTTGTGTAAGATAATCACTCGAACTCAGTTATAGGAAAATAACTTGATCTTTTTTATTCGGCGCATATATTTCTTTGGTATTCTATTTGGGCGAAGCCGACAGCGTTCTCTTGGGATCTGAAAAAAAAAAAGAGCATCCACGTGTTTTCTTGTTATTATTATGTTCTCATTTGTATTGTATCTCCACATGTAGTCATTTGACCTTTCACATTTTATCGCTAGCAAACTGTACTCTGCGAAGTACATTCTTATTAAAGGTCAGTGTCATCTAGTTTAATATTTGCCTCGAATCTGCGTCTATTAGTGTGGCACAAGGACGCCAGCGCGACCACTCTTGTATTGTCTAATGGCAAAGCTAAAATAATCGCCCCAGATTATCGGGTCACGTGTTTTGTCCCCAGGATAGCCGTCTTCTAAAACAGGTATCGTTTGGAAAATGATTATTTTCATATCTTTAAAAAGTACAAAGTTGTTATTCCCATTCAGTGGATAAGAGATGATGCTCTTCACTGGATGATTAAAACATTCCCTACTTTAAACGGTATTTCTTCGAGATACAATGATTTATCATTTACCAGAGGAATATTCGAACACGAATTATAGCCATCATCATAATATATATATATATATATATATATATATATATATATATATATATATATATATATATATATATATATATTTGTGTTATAATGGGATAATTCCAGGAGGAAATCTGGGTATGAGAGCTCAATGTAGTGAACAGAGCAAGAATAACATACAATATAATAACACGAAATCACATAATTGTCGATGTAATAATTTATTTCAACCGTTCGGGTTTTTCAAGCATCACTCAGACAATTACATTTTTGAGACTGATAGAAATTGAATTTCCCTACGACAATTCAAACACAACCAGAGAGAGTCGCGGTAGCAACCAATTTGATACATCTTTCATAGAGAGGGGGAAATTTTAAACTTATATTTAACTATGGCGGTCGAAGGGGAGGGATCTTTAAGTTAATCAACTAAAAACTGCCGTGTCAAAATTATGACACATACGACTTGACGATATCATACATATAGACAACTTTACTCACGCGCATACACAAAACTAAATACGCATACATCCTATGCGCACGCACACACATAATCTCACTCGCACATTACCATAACTAAGCATAATCACATACACAACTTTTATTCATACATCTCTAGCCGAGACAAAATGCGTCCGGCGAAACTCGTGTTCTCAAACTCGGTAG